>BSBN01000055.1:13000000-13310000 GCA_027924645.1 Cunninghamia lanceolata | reverse complement strand
TTTACTTTTGAAGTAATTAGTAGATGATTACGAATAATTTAATGATTTGACGTTTAGTAAAAATGTCTTGAAAAATTAATGTTTTCATGAATATGCTTATGTGACTATAATTGACATATGTTTATAAGTTGTCAAGATGTTATGATTTCATAAAGATTATGAAATAATTATTGATAAACTAATCTCGAGTTGGTGATTGCAAGTTGCATTCATGGAACAGGTTTCCGCCCCTCCGAGAAAGGGAGGGATAGCATCATCAGAGAGAAGGGAATAGATACAAGGAAAATAACAGTTTGTCGCCATCTTAAGTCTTGTGTTGGTACAAAATGGTGAACCTAGTTGAGTCGAGTAAGTGATACTCAACCCTTTTGGTCTAAGTTTATTTCTTGACAAGTTGTCGATGTCGTTAGAGTTTTTTTATGTTATTTAATGTCAACCCAGTTGTTTTAGGGAAAGTGACATCATCAAGGTTGAACGTTAGTTGTTTTACGACTAAGACGACTTTCAATTGAACATGTTGCTTCTTACGTTGTGAACGAGACTATGTTTATGTCCTCAGTGGCATAATTGTTATTGTTATCAGGAAATTGGAGTAATAACAATAGTATTAAAGTAATCCAAATAACTCAATAGAAATGGAAATAAACAAGATTGAAAACAAAGAACAGTACCTCAACAAACCTTGTTACTTCATAGCTTCCATTGGTCGCCTAGTCTCAATCGATCTTTTGTATGAATGAAGCCCTTAGAAAGTGCACTTCCTTGCTTTGTTCTTCAAGATGGCAATATTGAAGTGACTATGATACTTCTTGTAATAAAGATGAGCTTCAATAAAATAAAATGGGTGATCGCAAGCTATGGAGATGGATTTGGGTGCCAAAGGCGCGCTGTGAATTCTGTAGAGTAAGTTCACTAAAATCTTGGATGATAGAAATGGAGGAATTGGGTTCAATTTATAGACTTGTGAGAGAGAAGATCAATGGTATAGAAAGAATAAGAAGATCAATGATATAGAAGACTTGAGAGGATGTACGCAAATAGAAAGAAGACAAGTGTCACACAAAAAGCTGTTTTGTTTGAGTTAACTACTTTCTTTTATAAAGATAAGATTTGACTTCATAAATTAGAAAGTTTTTTTCTAATTTAAGAGTTATTGATAAAAACAAGATTGATTAAATCAATTAACTCAACTTGTGATTTGCTTTTTGCATGATTTGAGAGAAATTAAATAATAAATTATTTAATTTTGTGTGCATGAAGAAGAAGATTTATTTTTAGAAGATTTGGAAGATTTTTGAGGAATTTGAAGATAAAAAAGCAAATTAAATAAATAAATTTATTTAATTATTGTGCATGATAGAAGAATAAATAAAATATTTGATTATATTTTATTTTTAGAGATTGAGATAATTTAAACAAATTTGATTGATTTATTTAAATTTGGAGGAATAATTTGACTTAATTAAAAAATTAAAATTATTTAATTGTTTGGAAGAATGAAGTTGACTTCGATGGAATTAATTAAATAAAGGTAATTTATTCAATTAATGGGAGGAATATGAACCAAATAAATAAATTGATTTATTTATTTATTGATAAAGGAATTAAATGGAATAAATATTAAGAATATTTATTTAGACAAAGTCGTGTCATTTTTAGGTGTATACATTTTGCGCCTCTTTGATGCAATGTGTTTTATCACATTGTTTCAAAGAATAGATTTTTTTGATAATGTTACATGCCCCAGTTTGCCCCTGGTACAGGTTTAACAATGGTAGGATGCCCCCTCGGGAGAATGGATGGAAAGAAAATTTGGAGGGCGTGAGGTGGACAATTTCATGATGAAGAAGGTGGAAAAATAGGTTAGGTTAGGGTGAAGAAAAAGCTAAAATGATATGCTATGCAAGATAAAATGATAACACACACAAGCAAGTAAGCAAGTATGCACAAATGATACAAGAACAAACAAGCTATTGCCCATGTCAAGTGGTAAACCAATGATTAATCGATAATGATAGACAATAGTGTTGTCATTGCGGGGAACGATATATCCCTAGAGCAACATAAAGGATAGTGTTGTCATGGTGGGGAATGATATATCCCTAGAGCAACACAATAGGCATGGGAAAGATATATCCCACTAATAATTATGATTGATTGAGCTGGTTTTTGACCAGATTAGGATCAAGACCACTAATTGCGATTCGATAATTTGATAAAATTGATTAACTTGATTGGTATGGATTAAGGATGTACTTGCATATGGATCATTGCATGGATTGATTGGATTGGGATAAGAGATACAATGATAGATATATATTTGATTGATAGAAGAATGACTCAATAGAAGGATTCACACGCTTTTGTAAACTCTAACACTGCGAACAAAATCTTTATTGATGGATGGTATATGGAATACAATTGGATGTATTTATGGATGTATTATGGATGTGGATATATGTCATCTTGATATTACAAGTATTTTGAAGTGCTTGTTTCATCATTGGGCGCTTTTAAAATGTTGTAAGAAAATACAAGCATCTAGGTATAATTAAACCGAGATGACCTGAGTATTACTTACATGGATTTTGATGCAGCAAGGTAATACAAGCATCTAGATATAATTGAACTGAGATGACCTAAGTACTTCTTGCATATCAATAGACAAGGATTATACCTATTTCATGTTAGACCCCTGATGTCCTCAATGATCATTGTGTTGATCATGTCTTTAGACAAGGCTTCACATTACTTAAGAGAAACCCACAAGCAACAAACAAAGAAAAGAATCATGCCCCCATCATAGCATCTCTAGCTTTTGGCATCCTTGAGTAGCATAGGAAACATGATAACAAAAATGAAGACATTTAAGATGCAACTAATTGACACAAAACATTCTTGCATTAAATGTATCTTTCTTGCCATAATTTGGATAGAATCATTTGGATCGTTTTACTCTTGTTTTTGCTTTGCCTTGGATAGGTTGATGTCTTACGTCAAGATTTTTGTTTGGAAGTGTGCTTTGTTGCGCATGTTTTTCTAGTGAAAGGTATCACAATCCTTATTGGTGTCCTCAGTGAACAATGTGGCACTATAGAATCCAACTCCTTAACTAGGTCAAGGACTTGCCCCCAGTCAAGTAGAGGTATCTAGCTTATTATGGATGAACTGAAGATGGATACAAAGAAATGAACCCTAAGGGACTGACCTAGTGCCTCGGGGGCTCATTGCTAAATGGCCTTGCCTACGTGATGATGCAAAGGCAACGTAGTTCAGGGTGAACCCTGATGGACCTAAGACCTAGGTGATAGGAAACGGTGTGGACTTAGATAGATGGAAGGATAGACGACATGTGATGGCATGGATGAGAAGTAGAGCCTCGAGGGCACATTGAAAAATGGCATTGCCTACATGACAACGCAAAGGCAATGTAGTTCAGGATGAACCTTGATACTAACAATGGATGCCATGGTAGGCTGATACTAGGGATACACCCGAAAAGAAATCAACTGACTAATACAACAAAAACACAAATGACACACTCTCTTGTCAAGGAGGTTTCTCACGATAGATTGGATAGGACCAATAATAGCCTTATTATAGGAACGCTATATCCATTAAAGGGTGTTGATATACTGATAGGATAATGTCTGATTTTAGCAAATGAAAACATGTCGCATAAGACACTTGGTCTAGTTTCAACAATGGAACATCCTGTATAAGACAAGTGATTGATGTAGAAAATGTTGGCAATTGATATGTAGGACAACATATGCACTTGCATTAGGAGTAGTCTTTTTACTTCCGGTATAACGTTGACGATTGTGTTTTTGGATTCTAGGAATGTTATGACTCTTTGGGGACTTTTGTTTGGATCGCAGTTCAGATAGCCTAAATGCTAAATACTGATGACAAGGGAACACCATGGATAGGTAAACAGATGGGTGATAATGAACAATGGATGGGTAGGTAGGAAGGAAACAAGGATGTGATCACCAAGGACTAAGTCGCATAGGGATAACATGCCCCATTATAGGTAGAATACTTAGGATTTGTCAGGACAATGCTTATGACAATAGGAGGATGATAGGATAATGAAGGAATTGTGTGGTTTGGAGGGATAAGGTATGTCAAGAGACATCCAAAACATTTGTCAACATTGTAACCCCAATCTTTATCAAGATCAAAAAATAGAGGAAGGGAAGATTAAGATGGATGGATTCGACAGGATAGGTATGTAATGGATAGAATGATAGGATAGGAAATGGTATGGAAGGAAATAATAAGAGAAAAGTGATATGCTGATGAGACAAGGTGCCTCCAAATGACATAGAAGATCAACCTACACATGACACCTGTTTTCTAGGTTTTCATCATGGTACTTATCCAAGGCACTTGTTTTCCATATTTTCATCGTTGGACGAAGGGATTTCTCTTTACCTTTTTTATTGAAACATTTGGATGGAAGAAGGTGGATATGGATGGGAGAGACTCAAGTGGCTAGTTCCATGAAAGGTGATAGTCCCTCTAGATGGATGCTATCACATGGATTATGCTAAGTGTTCTCATAGATGTTGGTAGGGGATTGCATAAAAGTGAGATGGAGAAGGTAGATAGCAGATTATGGAAGGTGCGATAGTGAATGGTGCAGATTATGCAAGAACTACGCAAGGGTGGAGGGAAGGCTTATGCAAAAGCATGGACCATAGGAATAGGATGGGGAAGATATGTAGGATAATAGTGGAAGGAAGGGGAGATGGTAGTATATGGAAGTGTCATGGGATGGAAGAGAACCATGACCAACGGTTGCACATACCGTGATAAACATTGAAGCTTATGATGGGAAGGTGGTGTAGGAAGCAAAGGAGAGTTTTTCTTGGTGGATGAATGATTTAGGCATTTAGGGACCCACATAGACTTAGTATACTTCTAAATTTTTATTTTCATGTGGGATGGAAGGATTTGAGGCTTTTGGATGAAATGGGATTTTTGGATAGAAAACGAGAAAGTGGATGGTTGGGATGCCTCATTTAACTTGATGGATTTTTGCTTAGGTACCCAAACCATTTTGCCTTTAGAATTCACTTGTGAAGGTATGGGCTTGGGTATATGCAGCTTGTGTGCAGCTTCTAAGATAATTCCTTGTTGCTTGGGGACCCACACCTTTTCATTTTTACTTTGAGGTGGGTGGGTGTATGCAGCTCTTGGGATGGGTTTTTCTTTGATTCTTGGCTTTTGTATCCAAAGGCATGAGGACCTTTAGGATTTTTGACTTTATAGGTAGAGGTATTCAAATTTTTTCTATTGAATTCCCTTGGGATGGTGGAAGTGGGGTTGGTGGAAGCATTTTGTTTAGACAACATTCGCACTTGTTGGCCATTATTGGGATTTTTAGAGGATTTATGGATGGATGGATAAGGTGTTGGAACAAGTGGTGGTAAAATGCATGGAGGGATGTTAGGAGCTGGAAGTAACGGAGGGAGATTGGATGGTGGAAGGTGTATGGTCACATGCTTTTGGGAAGTATATGATAAGGGAGGTGGAATGGCGACATAGGTTTTGGGGATATGATAGGGTTTGCGATGGAAAGTGGTGGATTTAGGAGGCATGGAGGAAGTACCAACATCGTGAGATTGCTTTTCTTGTGAGATATAACCAAGGCCATAAAAGGGTGGAGGAACTTTGACATGGATAGGCTCCAAAGTGCCTTACTCATGAAGGCCTAAGCCTTTACCTTGATAGTTCATATTTTGGAGTATGCGGTGGACAATGGGATTATGCGTGCTTTGGACACTAGCAATGATCTCCTTATTTGATGAGGAAGGTGAGATAGAGGATAATAGTGGTTGGTGTTCTAAGGAAGAACATTCATGGATGAAGGTAGTGAGACCAAGGGGATAGGATAACGGATTTGTAACTTGGTTGATAATGGATGGTGGAGGATCGTTAGGAGCTTGATTATCGTTATGCTTACTAAGATCCAAGTTATTGGTTTGATCATCTATGTGCACTTGGGAGGCAAGTGTCTCATCAAGGAAAGTAGGCATTGTTGGATCATGGATAGGACTAGGTGGAGAATGGATAGATGGGGTGATAAGATCATGACCATTGGATGCATGAAGTTAGCTGAGAGAATCATCATGGTTCGCTTGATTGTAGATAGGCTCTTGATCGTAGATGGGATCTTGATCATGGATAGGATTAAGTGTGATGGGATCAATGTGCTCATGTACAGGTTCTTCATCAACAATAATATCTTGATCATAGAATAGATATAGGTTATGGGTGGGTTGGATTTGGATTTCTTTCGCATGTATGGGTATAGGATCAAGTTGCTCGTGGATAGCTTCTTCATAGGGAATATCTTGATCTTGGAAAAGATATAGTTTATGGATGGGTTGGATGGAGGTGCTTTGATCTTGATTTAGATAAAGAGTGGATGTTTTCACATGCTCTAGAGTGTACTCTTGACATAACTCTTGATTTTCTTGGATTGAAGTGTGTGACTCTTGGATAAGCTCGATAGGTTCTAGATGGTTAACAACATGATGGTACAATGGACCTTGACTTTGGTTCATGATAGGATGTTCTTCAATAAGCTTGAGGGGTTGTGGATTACACGATGAGGTTGTAGGTTTTGACATGGCGTTGGAAGAATCTTTTGTAAGCTCAAGGGTAGGAATTTGGGGACATGGTTGACTCCTTGCTAATAGCCCTTGGATCACATCATTTGTAGGTGTATGGGTATATGAATGAGGTAATGGATGAGTGGATTTGGAGTTCTCCATGCCTTTTCTTTTGCTTTTAGATTTTGCAAAGAGTCTTTCCATGAAATCATTGAAGGACTCCTTGGTTGATGGATTAGAGCTTGGGGAACTTGATGGTGGTGTTGGTGTAGAACTGGTATGCTTTGGGATATGTGTTCTAGGAGATGGTGAAGGAGGACTAGTAGATGGATTGGTATATGATTTCCAACTTGAGGTGGGATTTCCCTTGTCAAGAGTATCATTAAGACGAGCAAAGAATGAACAATTTTGGTGCGAAGCGTAGCTAGTACTGACATGCTCATGTTGGGAGGGATTTGGTTCATGTGGATCATCTTTTCTCCAATATTTGTCAAACTTGGGCTCATCTAAACTAAAAGAGAAAGGTGTCTTAGCCAAGATTTTATCAAATGGATAAGGAGATATGCCCTCCAGCAGATATTGATTTATGGAAGATCCAGTTTGTAAGATTGCTTCTTGTTGTTGTAAGGCTTGGAGTTCTTGAGCAAGTGCTTCTAATTGGTTTGTCATATCCTCAGAAACTGACACAAGACCGAAATGGGTACCTAGAAAGGTTGAAAATTTTCTCCCAAAAAGGCCTGGAAATGCTCACTATTGTTGATGAGCAGCAAGTTGAAATATATGCACAGCTCTGTGGGACAAATGCATAGCTCTGGGTTTTTGAATGATTTTGCAATGTTTTTGGCATGTTTTTTGATGTTTTTGGTTTCTTGGCTACAGGTTCATCTTTTTGATCTAATTTCTTAATTATGGCAAGTAAGACATAGCAAACACAAAGAATTTTTCATGATTTTTTAAATCTTTTTTTGTAATTTTTGGACTCTTTTTGACTAAAAAACAAGTACAAATCCTAGGCTAGCTGGGACAATATAAACCAAATTCTCATTGTTTCTAGTTGAGGCATCTTTGAGAGGTGATAATCGCCCTTCCCTGCACCGGTTTATAGGGGATTTTGGCTTCTAAAATAATGGATGATTAGTACGTGCAACTGTTTGAGTGGTTATACATGTGGCAGCACTACTCTTCGTTATGGAGTCTCCCAGCCTTCAAGGGTTACACCTTGGAGGGTTTTGGGGGAGGTTGGCTATCGGTATAACTTAACAACACTCATTGTTTGAAGCTTTCGCTCCAAACACAATTTATTTATAGTGGCTAGGTAGAGCTTGGCTTTAGCTTGTTACCACTTAAGGTCGTTCCCACTTGGACAAAAAGATATCCAAGGGCAGGCCTCTCTAAAGGTTATACATGCAAAATGATAGGTTTGGAATTTTGGTCACCCAAAAGAGGGGAGAGCATAGGCCTACTATCATTCCAAAAACATGAAAGACAATGGTTCTTTTTCCCTAGTTAAAATGAAAAAGACTAAATGAGTTAAGCTACTTGGGCACACACGCGATTTGTTAACTTTGAAAGAAAGATATCAATGATTCAATTTTATCCTCCTAGCATTGGGACTACATTCAAGTTGTTGATGCAACAAGATCAAATTATAATCCTCCTAGTTAGAGCTAAATGAGATTTACATGAACATCCATTTACTTTCCTTTGGCTAATTAAATCTAAAGATGAGTTTAACAAATGCAACTATATGACTACATCAGCCCCTAACCTGCAAGTAGATCAGAGAATATTCTTGTGAAAAGTGTTAGTGTTAGTAAAACC
Source organism: Cunninghamia lanceolata (assembly GCA_027924645.1). Classification (NCBI taxonomy): domain Eukaryota; kingdom Viridiplantae; phylum Streptophyta; class Pinopsida; order Cupressales; family Cupressaceae; genus Cunninghamia; species Cunninghamia lanceolata. The sequence goes on along the minus strand of BSBN01000055.1, from coordinate 13,301,553 downwards.
ACAAGAAACAACCCTAAAAATCATTGTCAGAACATATGTGTAGCTATAGAGTACACATGCACAGAAATAGAACACAGATGCATAGAAATAGAACACAAATGCACAGAAACATATGCATTGAAAGAATGAACAGATGTGCAAAGAGAATGAACAAATGCATAGAAATAGATCCATTGAAAGAATGAACAAATGTGTAGAAAGAATGAACAAATGCGTAGAAATAGATGCGCTGCAGGATGGAACATATGTGCTGTAGGATGGAACAAATGCGTAGATTAGACAGATGTGTTGATACAGAGAACATATGCATGTTAGAAATGAATAAATGCATAAAATCCTCTTGTGTACGGAGCCTAATGCACAAAAACTCAACGGAGCCTAATGCACAAAAACTCAGTTTTGAGGTTAAATTGGGGCAGGGGCCCCATGGTGGGCACCAAAAATGTTAACAGATTATTGGAGTAATAACAATACTATTAAAGTAATCCAAATAACTCAATAGAAATGGAAATAAACAAGATAGAAAACAAAGAATAGTACCTCAACAAACCTTGTTACTTCATAGCTTCCATTGGTCGTCTAGTCTCAATCGATCTTTTGTATGAATGAAGCCCTCAAAAAGTGTACTTACTTGATTTGTTCTTCAATATGGCAATAGAGAAATTACTATGATACTTCTTGTAATGAAGATGAGCTTCAATACAATAAAATGGGTGATCACAAGCTATGGAGATAGATTTGGGTGCCAAAGGTGCATTGTGAATTCTACAAAGTAAGTTTACTAAAAGCTTGGATGATAGAAATGGAGGAATTGGGTTCAATTTATAGACTTGTGAGAGAGAAGATCAACAGTATAGAAAGAATAAGAAGATCAACAGTATAGAAAGAATAAGAAAATCAATGATATAAAAGACTTGAGAGGATGTGTGCAAATAGAAAGAAGACAAGTGTCACACAAAAAGCTGTTTTGTTTGACTTAACTGCTTTCTTTTATAAAGACAAGATTTGACTTCATAAATTAGAAAGCTTTTTTCTAATTTAAGAGTTATTGATAAAAATAAGATTGATTAAATCAATTAACTCAACTTGTGATTTTCTTTTTGCATGATTTGAGAGAAATTAAATAATAAATTATTTAATTTTGTGTGCATGAAGAAGATTTATTTTGAGAGATTTGGAAGATTTTTGAGGAATTTGAAGATAAAAAAGAAAATTAAATAAATAAATTTATTTAATTGTTGTGCATGATAGAAGAATAAATAAAATATTTGATTATATTTTATTTTTAGAGATTGAGATAATTTAAATAAATTTGATTGATTTATTTAAATTTGGAGGAATAATTTGATGTAATTAAATAATTAAAATTATTTAATTGTTTGGAAGAATGAAGTTGACTTCGATGGAATTAATTAAATAAAGGTAATTTATTCAATTAATGGGAGGAATATGAACTAAGTAAATAAATAAATTAATTTATTTATTGATAGAGGAATTCAATGGAATAAAAATTAAGAATATTTATTTCGACAGAGTCATGTCATTTTTAGGTGTATACAGTTATAATTGATAATATGTTGCTTGTTAGCATTTTAACGTCGAATTTTGTATTCCATTTAATTAGAATCGACGTATTTATCTTTTAAATGTGTAGGGGAGAATGTCTCAACGCAGATGCGTTTTATGCTTAAGTTTACGTCATATTATTAAAAACTCTATTGATATTAAGGTCTATGTCTTTTCATAACACAAGTTGGTGTTTTTCGATAAGTATCATGTTTATAAACCTTATTATTATTAATATTTATGTTTGTTTTAGACTATTATATTACGTAAATATTTATGTGCTAACAACCTTATGATGAAGCATACTTTCTTAACCAATTCAATAACTTTGAATGTCTTTTGGAAGTTGGTGATTGTTGAGAGAGTGGAGTTTATAAACCCATGTTTCCCTCTCGTTGCATGTCTCTGTGTGAGCTTTTGTAGGCTCATTTTAGTGAGACTATCTATGGGAGTTTAGCTTGGTGTAAAGCACAACAAAGGCTATTTTCTTATCATTAAGGAGGGGATGGTCATGAAGACCAACTACTAACTACTCTTTCATGTGAGTAAGCATGTAATTAGGCATATAACTTGCCATAAGCACCGTGACCTGGAAAAATGTCAAGTTAGCAAGAATGGTTTCTTGAAAAGAAAGGAGGGTTCAAATAAAAAGAAGGTCGCATAAGATAAAAAAAGTTTAGTTAAAACCAGACTAGGGATTCAACCAATGGGTGGATTTTGTGGCTTAACATGAAGAGACGATAGGCTTTTATACATAGCGAATAAAAGTACGCTAGGATTGTTCAATTCAAGAAATGTTTCCAACTCATTGGTTGTTCCTATCAAGTATTCCTTGAACCAGATGTTTTAGCCTATGGTGTTGTAGTTTTAGATTGTTACAATTGAGGTAATTTAAAAGAAGCCACAAAACTTGCCCATGAAATGATGGAAATGGGTTTGAACCCTAACGATGTTGTCTATACCACTTTGATTGATGCATATTTCAAAGGAGGCAATATGAAGGATGCTCTCAATCTGTATAGTGAAATTTTAGCTCGAGGTATTGCTCTTGATCTAATTACTTTTTGTGTTGGTTGATAGATTTTGCAAGCAAGGCTTGATAAAGGAAGTAAAAGAGCTTTTTAGAACAAATGTTTCAGGTATGTCATCGAATACGCTCATTTACACAATACTTATTGATGGGCTTTGTAAAGTGGATGAGTAGAATTGTAAAGTAATTGGTCTAGAGTATTTTTTTACTATAAATTATAGGAATGATATTTTAGAGTTTTAGAAAACCTTGTGGTTATATTCTTTTGTACAATTTGTAACCTCTGTTACCATGGAGAAGTCGACAGGCTATAATAAGTCGAGGTTATATTGGCCATAGATATTATGTTAAGGAAATTACGTGACCAAAACTAAGAATGCAACCTTTTCTGACTCCTGTCAAGCATATTTAGACCTTTAGAGTGGAAGCTTATTCTTTCGTTCACCTGATTATACTTTATAAGTATAGTATACATGTCTGAGAGCACATAATAATCTTATGGTTATTCATTGTGCTAGAAATTGACTAAGCAGACAGTAAGATGTTTTTGTGTGAAGAAATGTTCAATGTGTGAATAACATTGATACTGTAACCTGGAAGTCAAGAGGGGTAACTTACACAGATTTAGTTTCACTTATATATAAATGATAGTAAACTCATTAGAAGCACCAAAGTTTAGTTATTTGAGATCTCATGGGCAATTGACCATCCAGATATTCGGCAGCATACTGGTTACTCTGGCCTCTTTTAATCTTTTTCAAATACAAGAACTAATAGGTTTAACTATGATGTACACACAATGTGCTGGGAGGTCTGAGGTTTTAAAATGTTGTAAATGTTGATCACTTTACAATGTCCATGTGCCCATCCTTATGGAACTTGTGCATATAATAGGTAACAAATAGAATAGTGACAATGCATGCTGGATCTATGGTTTTCTGTCCATATTGTTTGATGAAATTTATTGCCCTCTCTGTTGAAAATATTGTATTAGGTTTTGTCATGCATTTATCATATATACTTATCCTTTTAGATACGACTAGTCAACCTGTCTTGCACAATAGTTCTTGGTTTCAATGAAGAATTGATACATTAAATGAATAGGTGTTTAGCCAAATGGGTTATCAAGGAACCAGATTTAAACTCATATTTCATATGGTAGCCATTCACGTTCTTTTCTTGGATAATCCTATGGATACTTATATCACGTGTTTTTGTCTAGAAAATGTGTTCTTGCGATAGGTTTTTGCATGTAGATTTAGATTATCATGTAATTCAGAGGCTTGGGAAGAGTACAAAGAGTAATTAGAGGAGAATATTTAATGTTTTATTTAACTTTAATTTTCTCTAAGTCAAGACAATTTTTTATGTGTCTTGCATGATTCATGTTTATAATATATTCGAACGATATAGTGCTTCCTAGTAATGTTATTAAATGGGAAGTAATACAAGTACCTATTCAACAAATTCTGTATTCTAGAATAGTACTACAATCCTAGAATTTTGTTGTTATTTATTTCCCTTTTCTTTCTTTGTTTCATGTTGATAAGAAATGAAACTTCCATGCTGGTATTTTCCTTTGAAACAAATGGTAAATGTGTTGTGGCCTGTGAGCAGACACAATGTGATAATGCTAGAGGTTAAATTGTCAAGTATACTTATATTATCAATAGTGAACTCATATTCTTAAAACGAGTAACAAGGATGTGCATAAAGGGAAAAGTTAGCCCAAGGTCGGGCATCACGGGCGTGATTTATTCTAATTTGGGTATGTTGGAAGATTCTAATCTCAATTCCACCTAATTGTTATACCTAAGATCATTGGTATAGGTTGATTGACATATACTCAAGGATGAATATTCATACGAGTCTATAATCTATCATAATGGAGATTTAGTAGACTTAAGTAGACTGGAAGATTGCAAGTATTTTTGTTACCTTTAAGACTCAAACCCATTTGGATTGATATAATGATCTTAGTCCAAAGACTAGTTACGAAAAGTGTTAGTATCCATCAATATATTATATGGATGGGGTTGTACCTCACATACAATGCTTATTCATATTATGTGAATTTGTGATTTTGAACGATGCCAAGTTGCCTAGGGAAGACTAGAGGCAATTGTTCTCATGTTTTGTTATGTTTATGTTATTATCCTTGAAAACAAGGATGTTTGATATTCCATTCATTAGGTTATAGAAGTTAAACCCTAGTATTAAACCGGAAGGGTTTAGGAAACTTATAACTCTTATGTCGGTTATGACATTGTGTGTGTGTGTGTGTGTGTGTGTGTGTGTGTGTGTGTGTGTGTGTGTGTGTGTGTGTGTGTGTCAACGGTGAGAGGTCGAGATAACCATATTGATAGAAAGAGTCCTTGTAGTTCATTATAAAATTTAAGTGATTCTATGATAGAGTCAAAACTAGTTTTTATGCACCAAAATGTGTGATATTTGAGTCAGAGAGAAGAGTGTCAGAAGGTCATAGACCCTAGAAATTGCATGTATGCAAGGAGGAAATCTTTGAAAGGTTAGAATTACCTAACATATATATATTTCATGTATATCCTAGATCGAGGATTATTTCTAAATCAGATTGACTAGAATGAGTTTGCAATACAGAAAAGATTCTGTCTATAGTTATTAAATGATGAAATTTGGCTGTAGGGCAAGACATTTTTTAAGTCAATTCAGAGGTGTGTGTCTACATGGCATGACCAATTAGTATGATCATACTTAGCTAGAAGGGGTCTAGAGTTGTATGGTCCATTGAAGTTATGCAGGACATAGCACTAGGACTCATATGGCAAGCATTTGTTGATTCCTTATATCTATACCCTTCATGCAGGGTAGGGCCACTTCTAGAAAAGAAGGTGTGTGGGGGACCGTCGGTCTGTGGTTGGAGGTAAAGCACTTCGATGATGCTCTCCCTTTGAAGCAGAAGACTCACCAAGGCTTGTGAAGACAATTATCAAATTTCTAGATTTAGTGTACTCCATGTTATGACTATGACAATCAAATTATGAGGTAAAACTATTCTTGATGCCAAGTATAGCTTAAGCATTATAAATGATAAGTGAAAGGATTTCACTATGATTCTAGTTTTATTATGTTGTGATTTCAAGGATGAAAATATTTGGAAAGATGCACTTTATTTCTTATGTTTATGCAAATGATTTTTAATTAAAAAAAAATCTCTCATGTTTACCAAGTTTGTTTACTTTCTTGTAAATTCTTGAGTTTATTCAAGTATTATGATGAAGGTTGTTACATATGGTATCAGAGCTAATCAGGCTCAACACATGGACCTATGAGCTTACTATGATAAAACTCATTAAACATTCAGGAGATTGGCTAAGATTTAAAATTGGTTTGATGATAGAATGACATAGAGGAAAACCATATGATATCCTTGTCAGTCAGTGTGCAGTAGCATAAGAGACAGACAGGAAGGTTAAATTTCATTATATGACTTCTTGCGAGTAGGGTGATAAAATTGACTACATGGCTTCATTGTGTCATGTTGCACTTAATTAAAAACCTTGGGCAAGGTGATGCTACTACCTGATAGCATCAGTCAGTTTTCTTGTCCCAGATACGCACCTAGTAAGAGGTCATACTAGTTAGGAGTTGCCTATAGTGTATGACTGACTAGGGATTGTGTAGGTTCAAACACCAGTCTCAGACGACATTAGATTTTCCTTCCATTTCTTCTCTGCAAAGGATTGGGCCTTTCCAGTAGGAATGGAATGAGGGACTAGTGAGTCTGTGGATGGGTGGAAAAATGCCTTGATGATATTTTTCCTCCTTTGTTTCAAAAGTAAATGATGATTAAAGCTCCAAATGGATTAAATGAATTTCAAAGAACATTGTAAACCTATGTTAGAAGTGGTTGGTTGCTACATGTGGAAAGAGAATCCACCTATTATGGAGTTGTTTATAATAACTTCTATAATTTTTCTATCAAGATGACTTCCTTGGAAATATTGGACAGAGGAAGATGTCAAACTCCTATAAGCTGGGTAAGATAGAAGATAGGATTAGCAGTAGACCATAAATGTCAACAGAAATGGATGAACAAATCAATTGATCAAAAAGATTGGCGGAAGATAATAATAGATAGAAAAGTTACATAGATGCCAACCGTACACTAGGACAACTCTCAATTAGAGAAGAAAAGTTTCATAAAGTAAGAAATGTATTTCAAACTAGCTCCTAGATATAAAGGACTCTTTGTAATTTTTGAATTTATCAACTTGACTGATTACAAAATCATTCTATTATCAGCTATTACCAAGAGCTATAGGACCTAGGAGTGGTCATGATCGAGCTTCCTAAAAATGTTCAAAGACCACAAGCTCTATTTGCGAAACAAAGGGGTTACTCATGGCAAAGTCCGATGGGACAATGTGCAGATATTTTTGGATACATTGGATCATTAAGGACCATGACTCTTACGGGGGGAGATATGTTACATCCCTAACTTTAACTCTATTTTACTTTTTAACTTTAAAGTAATTAGTAGATGATAACGTATAATTCAATGATTTGACGTTTAGTAAAAATGTCTTGAAAAATTAATGTTTTCATGAATATGCTTATGTGACTAAATTGACATGTGTTTATAAGTTGTCAAGATGTTATGATTTCATAAGGATTATGAAATAATTATTGATACACTAATCTCAAGTTGGTGATTGCAAGTTCATTCATGGAATAAGTTTCTGCTCCTCTGAGAAAGGGAGGGAGAGCATCATCAGAGAGAAGGGAATAGATACAAGGAAAATAATAGTTTGTCACCATCTTAAGTCTTGTATTGGTACAAAATGGTGAACCTAGTTGAGTCGAGTAAGTGATACTCGACCCTTTTGGTCTAAGTTTATTTCTTGACAAGTTATCGATGTTGTTAGAGTTTTTTTTTATGTTATTTAATGTCAACCTAGTCGTTTTAGGGAAAGCGATGTCATCAAGGTTGAACATTAGTTGTTTTGCGACTGAGACGAATTTCTATCAAATATGTCGCTTCTTACGTTGTGAACGAGACTATGTTTACGTCTTAAGTGGCATAATTGTTATAATTCATAATATGTTGCTTGTTAGCATTTTAACGTCAAATTTTGTATTCCATTTAATCAGAATCAACATATTTATCTTTTAAATGTGTAGGGGAGAATGTCTCAACCCAGATGCATTTTATACATAAGTTTACGTCATATTATTAAAAACTCTATTGATATTAAGGTCTATGTCTTTTCATAACAAAAGTTGGTGTTTTTTGATAAGTATCATGTTTATAAACCTTATTATTATTAATATTTATGTTTGTTTTAGACTATTATACTACGTAAATATTTATGTGATAACAACCTTCATTTTATGATGAAGCATACTTTCTTAACCAATTCAATAACTTTGAATATCTTTTGGAAGTCATTGATTGTTGAGAGAGTGGAGTTTATATACCCATGTTTCCCTCTTGTTGCATGTCTATGTGTAATCTTTTTAGGCTCATTTTAAGGAGACTATCTACAGGACTTTAGCTTGGTGTAAAGCATAACATAGGCTATTTTCTTATCATTAAGGAGGGGATGGTCATGAAGACCAACTACTGACTACTCTTGCATGCGAGTAAGCATGTAATTAGGCATATAACTTGCCATAAGTGCCGCGGCCTGGAAAAATGTCAAGTTAGCAAGAACCTGGAAAAATGTCAAGTTAGCAAGAACAGCTTCTTCAAAAGAAAGGAGTGTTCAAATAAAAAGGCCACATAAGATAAAAAAAAGTTCAGTTAAAACCAAAGCAGGGATTCAAGCAATGGGTGGATTTTGTAGCTTAACATGAAGAGTTGATAGGATTTTATATGTAGCGCATAAAAGTACACAGGGATTGTTCAATTCAGGAAATGTTTCCAACTCATTGGTTGTTCCTATCGAGTATTCCTTGAACTAGATGTTTTATCCTATGGTGTTGTAGTTTCAGATTGTTGCAATTGAGGTAATTTAAAAGAAGCCACAAAACTTACCTCTGAAATGATGGAAATGGGTTTGAACCCTAACGATGTTGTCTATACCACTTTGATTGATGCTTATTTCAAAGGAGGCAATATGAAGGACGCTCTCAATCTGTATAGTGAAATTTTAGCACGAAGTATTGCTCCTGATCTGATTACTTTTTCTGTGTTGTTTGACAAACTTTGCAAGCAAGGCTTGATAGAGGAAGCAAAAGAGCTTTTTAGAACAAATGTTTCAGGTATGTCACTAAATACACTCATTTACACAACACTTATTGATAGGCTTTGTAAAGATGGACGAGTAGAATTGTAAAGTAATCAGCTTAGAGTACTTTTTTACTATAAGTTATAGGAATGATATTTTAGAGTTTTAGAAAACCTTGTGGTTATATTTTTTTGAACAATTTGTAACCTTTATTACCATGGAGAAGCCGACAGGCTATAATAAGTTGAGGTTATATCGGCCATAGATATTATGTTAAGGAAATTACGTGACCAAAACTAATAATGTAGCCTTTTCTGATTCTTGTCAACCATATTTAGACCTTTAGAATGAAAGCTTTTTCTTTCGTTTAGCTAATTATACTTTATAAGTATAGTATACATGTCTAAGAGCACATAATAATCTTATGGTTATTCACTATGCTAGAAAATGACTAAGTACACTATAAGATGTTTTTGTGTGAAGAAACCTTCAATGTGTGAATAACATTGATATTGCAACCTAGAAGTCAAGAGGGGTAACTTAGAAAGATTTAGTTTCACTTATATATAAATGATAGTAAACTCATTGGAAGCACCTGTTGGCAAGAGACACTGTGTGGCTTCATGAGTGTTGTCATTGATGGCAACAAAGTTCATCCCACACATCTGTAGGATATGGTATGTCTATACCGGAACTCAGATTGAAGAGTATTTTGGTCTGGTAAGTAAGAACAGAGCATGCAGCAAGGTCTAACAATCAGGTCCAGATCTCTCAGAGGAAGTATCTCAGTAAAGTGCGGACTTGGGGAAGTCGAGAGGAGTACCATAACTAATACATTCTAGAGATTGAGCCTCTGGTGATGAAAGAGTGAAAATATATGAACACCTAAGTGTTGTGTTCCTGTTTGGCAGAGTAGACTAAGGAAGAATTGACCAGCAGAGCATCAGACCTTAATCCGGATGAGATATTGATGGTGATCAAGCTTCTTAAGAGATCATTCATGATTGGTTGACATGAATGATGACTTCTATAAGTATCTCTTTGATACACATCACTTGGTTAGCAAGGATTCAGCTGACAGACCAGAGTTTGGAAAAATATTAATTATTCCAGATGCTGACTAGAAACATGTTGAAATCCTTGGTACGGATATATGTACCAGATGGATTTAGATGAGGAGTGTGTCATGTGTTGTGAAGTGTGAAGAAAAGCAGAGAGCAGTGTGGAAGCAGTAATACAGGTTCAGTATGTGACAGGATAGCAGCACCAAAGAAGAGGAAGAATGAAGTGCAGTAGATCAGTGTATTGAGCCTAACCGAAACTGAACCTCAGCTTATGTGGATGCTTCTCATAAGTTCAAGTACCTAGTTTCCTTGTATAAACTATTGTAGGCAGTGAGCCTCTTGTGAGCAGTGTGCTTGGGCAGTGAGCCCTAATTGGCAAGTGCCATTTTGTGCTACCTTATTCTTTTAACAGAGAATACAATCTTGGGTTAATCACCCCGTGGTTTTTTCCCTTAACAGGGTTTTCCATTTCAAAAATATTGTGTCATGTGTGTTGAGTTTATTTCTACTTCCATGGTTATGTATGCTAATATGATTTGATATTGTTCTAATTGTTAAAGAAGAAAAGAAAGATATATTATTAAGATAAATGATTCACCCCCCTCTCAATTATCAATAATTGGTATTAGAGCCAATTTCCTTCTAACAGAGCCTAACAGCTTGAGGAAGATCTAGGTTCTCAATGGATATGTATGGTATGAGGGAACAACTTCAGTCTGCCCTGGATGATCTTGATCAATCTCACTTTGAAGTCAATGACCTGAGAGAGAGACTCAAACAAGCTAATGATTTCATAAATGAACTCAAAGAAAAATTGAGTATCTCAATGAAGAAAAGAAAGGAACTTCTTCAACAATTAGCAAATCAAAATGAAGTCAATGATACTAATGAAGATCTAAATGAAAAAACCAAGTTATGTGAAAAGTTATCAAAAGAGGTCATTATGGTAAGACATGAAATGGAATCAGGAGTTATGAAATTTGCCCAAGAAATTGAAGAGAAAATAAAAAGTGAAGATAATCTAAAACATTCTCTCAAGGAGAAGTCAGAAGACTGCCACAAAATCGATAGAATAATCAGGCATCTAGAATTTGATCTTGAAGAAGCTAGAGACAATGAAGAACAACTTGAGAATCAAATAAACACTCTTAAAAGGGATCTTCAAACAACAAATGAATACAAAGAGAAATTCAAGATAAGATCTGCTCAACTTGAAGTTCTTCTTCAAAGCCAAAAAATGGTAGATGACAAGCAAGGCTTGGGGTATGAGAAAGGGGAAAGGTTCGGATCCGGTTAGAAATATTCTGGATCTTGAAATCCAAGGAACAAGCCTAGAAGATCTCCGGTAAGGCAACCAAATGCTCAAAGATATCCATCCTTCAATGGATACTTCCACAATTACAATAACTTTGGTCATAAAGCAAATCAGTGTAGAAGAAGAATGAATCAGAATAACTCATCTTTCTCCGGACAGTGTTTTAACTGCAAAAGGTATGGTCACAAATCTCAAGAATGTAAAAATTTGCAAATGAACAATTCATTCAATGGTAGATGCTTTGCATGCAATAGAATGGGACATATGGCTAATAAATGCAGATCAAGAGGATATCAGTCAAATCTACAAAGAAATATTGTTTTCTACAATTGCAATAGATCCAGTCATATTACCAAATTTTGTAGAAGTAAGAATCAGGACAAAAAGGGTTCGGTGCATCATAATCAAAACCAAGACAAAGGAAAAGGAAAAGTGAATGTGGATGAAATTCAAAGGGAGATGAACAAGATTTGGGTGAAGAGGAGTACAGAAAATGTTGAGGATGGATCCACACTAGAATTTGGTGCTGATACCCCTTCTGGAAACTAAATAGATGAGCTCTGGCTTAGGGGGAGTCACAAAGGAAAACAAGTTCCCCTAGCGAGTCAATTGGTGCCTGAAATTGGCACATGGAAAGTTGCGGATTAAAGGGTTCTCAGAAAAACATCTAAATAAGCCTTGGTAAAGATATGGAAGATCCGCAAGAAATTTAGAAGAGGTTAATCTTCCAAGAATGATCCAGTTTAACAGTCATCCGGTAAGAAAAGGATTTTCACAGTTAGATCTGGTATGATTCAAATTTGAGCTATCTTGATCTGCAGATAAATGGAATGATTGGAGAAAGGTAGATAGATTGCCAATATTCACTGAGAATAACTCTAAGTGCATCTTAGTGATCCGGAAAGATCTCTCAAGACAAGGAGAACAAAGCAACCAGAATAACTTAAGTTGTGCATTTATTACAATGTGAAATTAGGGTTTGGACAGAAATATAAGGGTTCTTTTGTTCATCATTTGCACATTTGCATTCAAGAAGAAGAGAGAAGGAGCTCTACAACCGAATTATCTCAAAACCTCTCAAAGATCAACCACAGAAGTTGATTTATCCTGCAATCCGATCCAGCTCACATCGAGAACCCTAGAAGTGTAAAAGGTATTTTTCACTCTTGAAAAACTCTCTCTGAATCTTTTGAAAGATGGCTACTCCTAATGTTGTCAAAATCACTGATAGGCCATGCCCTAAATTCAAAAAACACCCCTACAAATCTCTAGAAGTTGATCCCTTGGGCGTATTCTCTAGCATTCCGCATGGGGTTTTACATGTAGAAGATGTTAGGGCATATATTCATGCAAACATAGAGGAATTTGGGGAATCCAAGCTAATGGATATCTATCACAATCAGTTAATAGATGATTCTTTTGAACTCAAACCTCAGTACAAGGCTATCCAGGACAAGCATTTTGGACATTGCATCCATTTCCCCTATTTTGCAGAAGATGAATGGGTCTGGTGTGTTCTGAGTAGAATGTATGACAAATTTATATGGTTGATGAGGCCATTCAAGATAACCAAGGATTCCATTAGGGTAGTTACCAGATTGCACTCATCTGGTGGGTTACCTGCTCTCAAATCCGTCAAGAATCAGACAGTGAGTGAGGCAACATGATCAAAATTTGACAAGAGAGCAATGACAATTGAAGATATCACTGATCTGGATATCAAGTTTGCATCCATGATAATTGGCTATAAGATATATCACTCTAGCAGGGAGAATTCTATATCCAAAACTGTAATCTATGCTGCTTATCAGATGTTAAGGGAGAATGCAGATTATGATCTTTGTGAGCTTCTTCTAAGCCAATTGTTGGAAAACCTACAGAAGATCAAGAAGGACAAGAAGAACTCATTCAAGTATAGTGTGATAATACTTTTTTTGTTCTTTTACTCTATGAATGAGCTTCTCGGATCCAGTGGTTGGATATGGCAAAATGATAGACCATTAGCCATACAAATCAAAGATTATTTGCATGGAATTGGTGATGCCAAGGCACAAAATACAGCACTCTGGGGCTACTTCAAGAACTTTTAGAGTATGATGCAAGCCAAAGAGAGAATCCCCTAATCTCTAGTTGAAAAGTATAAGGATACAATATGCTTTATGGTAGAAACTGATCAATGCCTAATGGAGGCAGTGGAGCCAAGGATAGTCTAGATCATGCCAATGGGGTATGAGGTTATGAAAAAATCCTAGAACTGCATATCCAACATTTGCTAAGTAAGCCTAAGGACCCTAAGGAAGAAAGGTTTGGAACCTACCAAGAGCTAAGTGTAAAAGTTCATGTTGAACTTAGACAACCTGAGATCAAGAGAAAAATAAGAAGGGAAGTAGAATAATTTGCCAAGAGGCATGGCATCTCAAAAGAATCACTTGATGCAAATAGAGAAAAACTAGAAAAGGCAGAGAAAGAGAAACAAGATACAGAAAAAGAAAGTGATCCGGTGCAAGCCCCTTCCCAGACTAGATCCTCTAAGAGCTCTACACCTGCCACCTCTAAGAGCCAAAAGGCATCAAAACTGAAAGCCCAGACATCTGGAAAGGGAGATAAGAGAACAAAGAAAAAGGCAACAAAATCCTATACAAGTCAGAAGGATGATGAAGAAACTGAAACCGATGAGGAAGTCAAGAAAATGAAGAAGAAGAAGAAAACATCTAGTGAACCCTCTACTGGTCAAGGCAAGGAAGAAAAGGTAGAAGAATTCATTGAAAAGCCTACTATCTGCATTGATGATATCATCAAATCAGTCACTATGGATGGGAACCTGAAACCAACATGACTAAATTTTATGATGATTTTAGTGAAGTTGATCAGAAGATCCTGCAAGAAGGTACAGTCAGGTATCTAAACATCTATAACAAAGCATTCATTGAAATTATATCTTTGATTCCCAAAAGTTTAGAAAAAGAACTTGAAATGAGAAAGAACAATGCCATGGCAAAAGACTTAGAAATTCGGGAGCAGATTGCTATCCAACTCTATCCTTCCATCACTCCTTAACAAAAGAACATGATCTTCAAGGATTGCAAGGATGAGTTCTGGAGCAAAGCCAGAATGAATAAGCTTATGCTCGGAGAGACTAATCAGGTGGCTAAAGAAATAGAAGATATCCTCTGGAATGCTTTTAAAAGATTCAATCTTCCTATTATAGAAGACTTAGGTGATGAACCCTCTGCCATGGATGACAAAGGAGAATCTACTGAGATAGTTACAGAAGAGACAAAGGAGACAAGTAAAGAGAAAGCTAAGGACTCAGATTCCTTTGTTCTGGAAGAGGAAGTTCATGGAGAAGTAGACACCTCTCTTCTAGATCCCCCTGCAGACTCTAGAATTGAAGGAAAAGAAAGAAAAGAAGAGAGCATCAATCAAGGAGAAGTGAAGGGAAGAGAAGAAGGTCAAACAGAAAAGACCACAAGTGACAATGCTGAGGCTGCAGAAGGGAAGAAAAGTCTGTCTCTAGCAAGAGACACTACAGAAGCAGTCAAAGACTTCTTGATAAAAGAATTGATGGAATTAGATGAACCAGAGCTACTTCAAGGGCCATTCAATTTTGATTCCCTCTCTCTGGTCTAGACAATGATGGTAGCATCCTTTGCCCAAGCAAATGCAAAAGAAAAACTTCTAAAGCCACATGGAAGACTGTGAGCTGATTGAGATTGCATCCGGTGTATTGGAAAAGATCATGCCATCCTTCTAGAAGGATCTTTCGGCCTCCACATCCAGTAATCTAAAGTCTCTTGTGAATTCTTTTAATACACATTTTGACTTTTTAGAGAAAGCAATAGAAGAGAAAGTTCAGAAAGAATTTTTGGGTAAGAGATTCTCTGAAGTACAAGGGCTTATAACAAATGATAGGAGAAATTTGGATATTGGAATAAAGAGCCTAGAAAATGCTCTTAAAGATGGTGGAGATATATATAAATTTTGTTTATCCTGGTCTAAAGTGACAATGGATATTGAGAAGAAAGTGAAAGAACAAGAGGGAAAACTTTCACGTATATCTTAGAATTTTGATCCTCTCACCACCTCAATAATAAACCAAGAATGTTAGACCATTGCCATTCTAAATGGACTAAAGAAACTTGAAAAGGAAAGGAAGAATATAATAAGTAGGATGGGTAGACTTAGAGGGATAATTATCCCTAAGTTAGAGGCCATGCATGAGGCCCTAACTGATGCTCAGACCACAGCCCGAACCAATGATCAGACAGATCTAAAGAGGGCAGAAGCTTTTGCATTCTTGTTGATTGGTCACATCTTAATTTTGGATAGGATGAAGCAGAGTTGGGCAACAAAAGTTGTACAGTTGAAAAATACTTTTGCAGATATACTTAAGTATATGTAAGTATAACTTGTATATATACTTATACAGATATGTATAGGTTGATTTTTGGAAATTTTGGTATGCAGATTCTACCTTTTGCCATTGACGTCAAAGGGGGAGTGAGGAGTAGTGAAAAATGTGGAATCTAGCTAAGGGTGAGCTTTGGGAAAAATGTACATAAGAACAAAGCATCAGCCAATGGGGAGTAAGCTATAACACTCAGTCATTTTTCACTAAGTGTTGCCATCAATGCCAAAGGGGGAGATTGTTGGCAAGAGACACTGTATGGCTTCATGAGTGTTGTCATTAATGGCAACAAAGTTCATCCCACACATCCGCAGGATATGGTATGTCTATACTGGAACTCAGATTGAAGAGTATTTTAGTCCGGTGAGTAAGAACAGAGCATGCAGCAAAGTCTGACAATTAGGTCTGGATCTCTCAGATGAAGTATCTCAGTAAAGTGTGGACTTGGGGAAGTCAAGAGGAGTACCATGACTGATACATTCCAGAGATTGAGCCTTAGGTGATGAAAGAGTGAAAAGATATGAACACCTAAGTGTTGGGTTCCTATTTGGCAGAGTAGACTGAGGAAGAACTGATCGGCAGAGCATCAGACCTTAATCCGGATGAGATATTGATCATGATCAAGCTTCTTAAGAGATAATTCATGATTGGCTGACATGAATGATGACTTCTATAAGTATCTCTTTGATACACATCACTTGGTAAGCAAGGATTCAGCCGACAGACTAGAGTTTGGTAAAATATTAAGTATTCCGGATGCCGACTAGAAACATGTTGAAATCCTTGGTGCGGATATATATACCAGATGGATTTTGATGAGGAGTGTGTGGTGTGTTGTGAAGTGCGAATAAAAGTAGAGAGCAGTGTGGAAGCAGTAATACAGGTTTGGTATGTGACAGGACAGTAGCACCAAAGAAGAGGAAGAATGAAGTGCAGTAGATCAGTGTATTGAGCCTAACCGGAACTGAACCTTAGCATATGTGGATGCTACTCATAAGTTCAAGTACCTAGTTTCCTTCTATAAACTATTGTAGGCATGAGCCTCTTGTGAGCAGTGTGCTCGAGCAGTGAGTCCTAATTGGCAAGTGCCATTTTGTACTACCTTATTCTTTTAACAGATAATACAATCTTGGGTTAATCACCCCATGGTTTTTTCCCTTAACAGGGTTTTCCACATCAAAAATATTGTGTCATGTGTGTTGAGTTTATTTTCTGCTTCCATGGTTATGTATGCTGATATGATTTGATATTGCTCTAATTGTTAAAGAAGAAAAGAAAGACATATTATTAAGATAACTGATTCACCCCCCCTCTCAGTTAGCAACAACACCAGAGTTTAGTTATTTGATATCTCATGGGCAATTGACCATCCAGATATCTAGTAGCATACTGGTTATTTTGGCCTCTTTTATTCTTTTTCAAATAGGAGAACTAATATGTTTAAATATGATGTACACACGGTGTGCTGGGTGGTCTGAGGTTTTTAAATGTTGTAAATGTTGATCACTTTACAATGTCCATGTGCCCATCCTTATGGAACTTGTGCATATAATTGCCAACCTATAGATTAGTGACAATGCATGCTAGATCTATAGTTTTTGGGTTAGATAAATTTTGAAAATGAGGTTCTTGTCTTCATTGTCCATATTGTTTGATGAAATTTATTTCTCTCTCCATTGAAAATGTTGTATTAGGTTTTGTCATGTATTTATCATATATACTTATCCTTTTAGATACGACTAGTCAACTTGCCTTGCACAATAGTTCTGGGTTTCAGTGAAGAATTGATACATTAAATGAATAGGTGTTTAGCCAAATGGGTTATCAAGGAACCAAATTTCAACTCATATTTCATATGGTATCCATTCACATTCTTTTCTTGGATAATCCTGTGGATACTTATATCACAGATGTTTTTGTCTGGAAAATATGTTCTTGCGATAGGTTTTTACATGCAGATTTAGATTATCATGTAATTTAGAGGCTTGAGAAGAGTACAAAGAGTAATTAGAGGAGAATATTTAATGTTTTCTTTAACCTTCATTTTCTCTAAGTCAAGACAATTGTTTATGTGTCTTGCACGATTCATGTTTATAATATATTCAAGGGATATATTGCTTCCTAGTAATGTTATTATATGGGAAGCAATACAAGTACCTATTCAACAAATTTTGTATTCTAGAATAGTACTACAATCCTAGCATTTTGTTGTTATTTATTTCCCTTTTCTTGCTTTGTTTCATGTTGATAAGAAATGAAACTTCCAAGCTGGTATTTTCCTTTGAAACAAATGGTAAATGTGTTGGGGCCTGTGAGCATACACAACGTGAAAATGCTAGAGGTGAAATTGTCAAGTATACTTATATTATCAATAGTGAACTCGTATTCTTAAAACGAGTAATAAGGATGTGCATAGAGGGAAAAGTTAGCCCAAGGATGGGCATCATGGGAGTGATTTATTCTAAGTTGGGTATGATGGAAGATTTTAATCTCAATTCCACTTGATTGTTATACTTAAGATCATTAGTATAGGTTGATTGACATGTACTCAACAATGAATATTCATATGAGTCTATGATCTATCATAATGGAGATTCAATAGACTTAAGTAGACTGGAAGATTGCAAGTATTTTTGTTACCTTTAAGACTTGAACCCATTTGGGTTGATATAATGATCTTAGTCCAAAGACTAGTTACGGAAAGTGTTAGTATCCATCAATATATTATATGGATGGGGTCATACCTCACTTACTATGCTTATTCATATTATGTGAATTTGTGATTTCAAACGATGCCAAGTTGTCTAGGGAAGACTATAGGTAATTGTTCTCATGTTTTGTTATGTTTATGGTATTATCCTTGAAAACAAGGATGTTTGATATTCCATTCATTGGGTTATAGAAGTTAAACCCTAGTATTAAACCAGAAGGATTTAGGAAACTTATAACTCTTATGTTGGTTATGACATTGTGTGTGTATATATATATATATATATATATATATATATATATATATATATATATATATATATATATATATATATATATATATATATATATAATGGTCAATGGTGAGAGGTCGAGATAACCATATTGATAGAAAGAGTCCTTGTAATTCATTATCAAATTTAAGTGATTCTATGATAGAGTCAAAACTAGTTTTTATGCACCAAAATGTGTGATATTTGAGTTAGAGAGAAGAGTGTCAGAAGGTCATAGACCCTAGAAAAATCAAGTACGCAAGGAGGGAATCTTTGAAAGGTTAGAATTACCTAACATATATATATATATTTCATGTATATCCTAGATCAAAGATTATTTCTAAATCAGATTGACTAGAATGAGTTTGCAGTATAGACAAGATTGTGTCTAGATTTATTAAATGATGAAATCTAGCTATAGGGCAAGACATTCTTTAAGGCGAGTTGGAGGTGTGTCTAGATGGCATGACCAATCGGTATGATCTTACTTAGCTAGAAGGGGTCTAGAGTTGTATTGTTGATTGAAGTTATGTAGGAGACAACACTAGGACTCAGATGGTAAGCATTTGTTGATTCCTTATATCTATAACCTTCGTGAAGGGTAGGTCCACTTCTAGAAAGGAAGGTGTATGGGGGACCGCTTGTCTATGGTTGGAGGTAAAGCACTTCGATGATGCTCTTCCTTCAAAGCAGAAGACTTACCAAGGCTTGTGAAGATAGTTATCAAATTTCTAGATTCAGTGTACTCCATGTTATGACTATGACAATCAAATTATGAGGTAAAACCATTCTAGATGCCAAGTACATTTTAAGTATTATAAATGATAAGTGAAAGGATTTCAATATAATTCTAGTTTGATTATGTTGTGATTTCAAGGATGAAAATATTTGGAAAGCTATACTTTATTTCTTGAGTTTATGCAAATGATTTTTAATTAAAAAAACTCTCTCTCATGTTTACCAAGTTTATTTACTTTCTTGTAAATTCTTGAGTTTATTTGAGTATTATGATGAAGGTTGTTATAGAAGGGCTCCAATTAATACCCCCTAGAACTGAATCCATCACAATAATATAATCATTAGCCCCGCATAAGAGGGAAAGATAGAGGCAATGAAATCCTCCAACACTATAGAATCTCCAGAACCAGAAGAGGATGCTCAAACACGAATCCAAAAGCCAATCCACTTATGGCAAATCACATTTCTTCCCTTAGAAAGAAATAGCTCAACCTGTGAATATTGAAGAACCTATGAAATAGGTGGCCTCAAAATGAATATATTTGAAGACTAGATGGATGTCCACATGCCAAAATTTTAAGATGCCACAAAAACATCAGGAACAACTTGCTAAATCCATGAAGGTGACAACTGAAGACAAAATGGAAGCTCTGAATCAAGTGTCTCCAAAGACAGAATATGACTGACAACAACCGTGCCATGACTGTCAGCAAAAAGGGACTGCAAGCCCTCAAGAGTATCATTATCCTACTCAATCAAGGAAGTATCAATCTCAATAGAAATAGGATGTGGAGGAGAAGAATGAAGGGAACTATGATGCAAAAATGAATCAGTAGCAAGAATACCAAGATTCAAATACCCAAACTTCTTCTCAAAAGTAATATTCACACAAGAAGTGTGAACAATAGTCAAAGGATCTGAACCACCATTTGGAGCAAAATCAGAAAAGGTATATAATTGAGATGCATGATCAACCACCCTAGTTGCAATAATCTTTGTGGTATCCAAATCTTTAATGATAACTAGATTAGGTGTGAATTCTACCATTTTCCCTGCACCACTATGAGTAATCTGATAGACAGAAAGTAGATTATGTGATAAGGAAGGCACACACAATACATCATGAAAAGTACCCCTCCAATATCAATAGATCCCTTTCCTATCACCTTCATGTGATTATTATTACCCATCAAGATTGGCAGCATGTCACAAGGCTCAAAAGTAGAAAACATAGACAAAGAGGAAGCCATGTGATGAGAGACTCCTAAATCAATAAGCCATTTACCTAATCTTTGAGATGTAGTTACACAAAGTGCCTTACCTTTGTATTTGTTAGTTCCATTAGCAATACTTGCATGTCCTTTCTTAGTAGATCCTAACTATTGTGATGAAGGAGTAGGAGATGATGAACTAGAAATCAAAGCTAAAGGAGAACTAACACTAAGTTTTTGAACAAGATTCTTCAGCTCATCTATCTGTTTACGGTAGCAAATAGTATCATCATGCCCATGTTTCTTGTAATGGAACCTTGCATGTGGGTATCTCCTTGGATCACACCTTTTTGTTGGATGAGGATGAACCAAGAGGTGCATGTGAAGTTGACTCCTTGGCTTGCTCTTGATGTTTGGGTTTCTATTTCTTTTCTTTACCACTTGAATCCTTTTCATCTTTGTTGCCTTGACTTGCAAGAAGTGCTTGAGGCTTTGTAGACTTCCATGTACCCATATAAACTAATTTTACTTGCTTCCTAGTGAGTGATGTAGCAAAGTCATCAAGTAAAGGCATTTTGAATGTAGTTCCAAGAGCATCCATTGTAGCATAGAATGTGGAGACAAAAATAGAATAATCTGAACCAAGCTTAGCAAGTATGGGGAGAATCAACTGGGTGTCCTCTTTTTGACACTGTTTGAGCTACAATCTAAGGGATTTGAGTTTGGTGAAGAAGTCCTTTTCTATCAAAATCTGTGTGATTCAGACCAATAAGCTCATTCTCAAACTGAAAACTCCTCAAAGTATCCTTCTTGCCAAACAAGAGCTCTAATTGGGCCCATACTTGATTTGGTGTTGTGCAAGAATCAATATGGAAGAGTAGATTAGGTGAAATCAACTAACATAATGTACCAAAGGCCTTATCACACCTATTAAACCATTTCCTCTTTTCAGCAGCCCCTGCAGGTTTAGTTTTTGAGCCCATAGTCACTCTGTATAACCCCAACTGCTTCAGATGGATCTCTATGTCTTTCTTCAACCCATGATAATTATATGGGGCAAGTGGAGCAATTTTGGGTTTATCCATGATGTTTGAATAGAAGAAGATAGAAAACAACAATATACTACTCACAATGCAAGAATATTCCCCCTTTGTTTAAAAAAATTGGCCACTTTCTTGCACTTTTTCCAAAAAAAGCTTAGAAAAAATATCTGACTTCAATCAAAAAAATCATGTATCTAATGAGTTTTTTCTTAAAAAATAAGTTGACCACAACATAGATCATGGGATCAACTTTCCGATGCCTATTTGTTTGTGAAGTTTGGACACTGTATGCCCAAGTTATAGTCATTTTCGCAAAACTACTGCTGTAGGGTTTTAAGGGCAAAAAAAGGTCACCTTTGGCTAAGGGCTTGGTCACATGGGTGACCTCTCACTAGTGCTAGGGGCTTAATGGAGGCCCCTAGTCACTGATAGGACCAAAGATTGGAAGTTGGAGTGTTGGTAGCGCAGCGGTTTTCGAAGGTGTGCCGCTCAAAAATTGGTGGCGATGGAGGTGGCACCACCCAGATTTGGAGGTAGCCACTGGCCTATTCGTGGGTGACTTGAGGGCCACAAATTGGTCCATAGGGCCTTACATGGCCTATGGTCAAAAAAAATTGTACAGACCTATGCGGGGAGGTCGTACGACCCTTGCCAGGTAAATTTTTTTTGCCTCAGAGACACTTGCATGGATTTTGACAAAATGAAGGGCATTCTTAGGGTTTTTGGCCCTTCTAAGTGCCTTGGTAATGATGATTTTGGTAAAAAATGCTCCAAAGCTAATGCTCCCCTCCAGATCTTAAAAAATACACTCTTGAAACCTTCATAGATCTGGCCTCACGAGACCAAATTCAGCCAAACAAAAGACAAATCTGCCTTTTCTAGCTACTTTGGATTTGATGAGAATGATGATTTTACTCAAAAAATCACCCAACAAAAGGCTCTATGTGAAATTTTCCTGGATTTAAGAAGGAGGTTGTAGATCTTCTCTTATACAATGTAAGAGTTTATGATTAACTCGAAACACTAGAATCTTATACAAGCCAAGGATTAGCCTTCTACACAGAAAAAAAGCACAAGAGAGAAATCTGCATAATAATGGATTCAATTAATGAAAAAGAATAAAGAATTACATGAGAGAACTTGCTTTTATATTTGCAAGTTAGAGAAAACCCTAATATGACTTAAGAATAACTTAAGACTAAAATTAGCCCTAAGTAAACTTAATAAAGTGTAATTAAATATTTAATTACACCAACATATTTTCATCACTCATGCTTCCTCTTTTATTCCCTTTAGGTCAGTAAATGTTCATGGAAATAGATCTTTGAATTCTAATAGTATTTCAGCAACTTGCACCACAACTCTTTCATCCTAGTAATCTCCTATTATAGCCAATTTGGAGGCACTCTTCATGGTAATTGTAATACTTTACTTTTGGTTCAGTTGCTATTTCTATTACTCTTTCACCTTGTTGGACTTCTATTTCCAAGTTATGTTTATTCCCATCCTCTTCTTGTGGGGTTTTGTAACATCTTTTAGTGAAGTTAGTTTCTATATCCATCCACTCTATAAGTTTCCAAATCTCATCTATCTTAGGTGGTGGAAGAGTTTGTTGTGATCTTTCTATTTCAGCTTCCTTAGTGGGTTTGAATATTATTCCTTTCATTCTGAGAAGTGTAACATGAATATGCTTATCTATCATATAGAATGAAAAGGTATGTAGGAAATCTATTTGTAGTTCATACTAGTCTTTGGTTTCAGTTCTATGTACCTAGTTTATGTACCATGTCTATGTGACTAGTGTTAACATCCAATAGAACATGTGTATGTAAAGTCATGTATCATATTCATTTCTACCATTCTAGACCATTATACATACATCTAAGTGTTCTTGCAGATGGATTTCACCATTATATTTGGGAATTATAGTATATTCTCATTCCTCTAGTAAGTATCTAGATTTTATCAGGATTCTAAACAATGGCCAATGTGAAATAGTATTCTTATAAGTGTTCCACCAGCTCGGAACATTACATACGAGTGTATGATGTAGGGATTCTAAAATTAAGTCTTCTCTTTCGAAGGTCCTTTCCATTTCCACTAAGTTTTCAGGTCCCCTACCCCTGAGTATCTGGGTAGTTTTATATGTGATATTTCATATGAATTGTGGTTAAAATAGTGTATGCTATTGATTTTATGTTCTTTATCATCCTCTAGTATGTCATATGTAGTTTGTGGTGCATTCCTTTCTAGTGCAGTAAATTGTGGTAGGGTTTCCTTAGTGTTTTCACCATAAATGCTTTTTGGAACTCTGTAACTTTCCAGGTGTTAAGTTCCAATTCTTCCTATAACTAGGCATTTAGTACTTCCTCACTATTTATACTATAGTTGTCACTCTCAATTTCAATCTCCCCTTCTGAATTGGGTTAACCTATCATTTCTATTTTAGACAGTCTAGAAATGGAGTAAAGGATTTTGGGGTCCTCATCACTTTGGTCTTTTAGATTAATTTATTCTATGTATGCCTCATCATTATCCCTACCTAAGGGGATGTGTACTATTCTGGTATCATTCATGAAGGAACTTTCTTCCTTACTAGAATCTACTATCCCATTGGTGTTTACAAACCAACAAAGACCTAATAGTGCATTAAATGAATCAAATGATTATTTCATTGATACTACTTCAAAATCTAGCATTTGTTTCACCCCCATTATGTTTACTTGAACCATTTTCCATTTTCCTAGGTTCCCATTGTTGATCCATCTGCTAAACTTATGTTATAAGGTGTTTCTTCTAGTTTAGGTTTCTCTAACTGCTCCTAAACCCTTTTTGGATTCATATTGACATTAGCTCCTAAATCTACCATAACGTGTTTAAGTCTTTTGTGATTGATGTGTGTTGTGATCATTATGGGCCTAGTTTTCCATGTTCTCTCCATTTTTCTCATTTTTATTATTGCAGTGTTTGATTGTGATGTTTATTCCAATATTTACAAAATTGTTTGAGTTTTTCTAGAAGGTTATGTTGTTGTGTAAGTTGAGTAAGTTGTTTCAGTGCTATTACTTCTTGTTCTAAAAATAAATTCTTCTACTATTCTTTCTTCTATTGTTCTTTCCTTATTGTTTTTCTAGATTTCTCTATTATTCTTTCATGTTGGTCTTTATTTGGGATGATTTCATCTTCTTCCTCTTCCTTAGTTTCATCTTCATTAGTGGAGGTATATTTAATTGCAGTTGTTCCTTGCTGAGTTACTACCACAAATTTGTTTTTCTTTTTGTGTTATGTTAGATCCTTATGTTCAGATTTCATTTTCTTCTCTTGATATTCATGTTTTGATGTAGAAGTATCTAATTCATACTTTTCTTCGGCACCTTTTGGCAGCTTGTGGTGCTTCCTTAGGTATTCTCCTCATTAATCTTTCCCCTTTTGGTGTATTAAACCCTTGGAGTTCATCAGTTTCTAACTATGATGGTACATTCTTAAAGTATTGTTGAGCCTTGTCACAATTGAATATGACATGTTCTATGGTGTCACATAATGCATAGTGCTTTTTTCTTGTTAGACTAGCATTCATTTGCAAAATGACCTTGTTTACCACATTTATAACAATTTGCATAATCTCTTCTTCTCCTTCCTCTATCATGGCCTCTTCCTCCTCTATAACTATTGTATTGGCCTCTTTCCTCATTATTGTAATTATTATAATAAGGGGTTTGTAAGGTGTTTACATTTCTCTAGTTTCTCTAGCTAGGAGCTTTATACCCATGGTTTTGATTATAGAGGGGTTTCTCAGTTGATCCCTTCACATATGCCATCTCTTGATCAAGTGATCTATTATTGCACTAGGCATTGCACCATGGTTCATGATCATCATCCTCTTTTCTCAATATGAAACATTATGATGGGAAGTCCTATGTTTCGTGGTCATCCCATTCCCCATAGAGGCCACAAAAAACTGATTGGTTCTTTTTGGGTGTTGTCCTTAGGTCTACTCTTAGTGTGGCATCCTTCCTTTCTCCTATTATCTTAGGGCATTCATTTCTTAGGTGACCTTGTCTTATACAATAAGTGCATCATATATTCGGCCTTTGTGTGTTGTTATCCTATTTTTCTAGTATGTTTTGTTTTAATCTTAGCTTTTCTAGCTCCAGCTTGAGTTTCTCCATTTTTGTGTTCTCCTTATCTTTTCTTCCCTTCTCCATGTTCGATTCTCAATGTGGCAGGCTAAAGTTACCACCTCTGAGTAAGTGGTGAATGTTTTACCATCTAATGTTGTCCTTATTTTAGTAGATACTCCTAAAACAAACCATTCAATTCTTTGTTTCTTTGTTAATGGTTCCTCTAATTCTCTAGAGACTTCTTTAAATCTTTGGTCAAAATCCTTTATTGATTCATCTTGTCTCTATACCAAATCTCTCTGTTGGTGTCATCCACCTCCCAAGAACACAACCTTCAGAAAATAACCTTCACAATACGAGACAAGCAAAGCTATTTCACTAGAGGATGAAAAATGTATGAGATGCAAAAAATATTTACAAATGTATAATATATAGGTGTGTTCGGGAGTCAATAGGTAAAAACTACCCAAACTGTAAATGCAACTAATTATCTAATATGCACCTAATTTAATATTTTGTTGGATGCCTAAGTAAACTTATGCATGGGTAAATGGTATTTACTCATTTACTCCAACACCCCCTTATGTGCAACTTAGGGAGATTATTATGTAATATGAGTAAGATGCAATATGGGTCCCTACTACACAACCATGTTAGGCACCCATTTACAATGCAATGCAACCTCTCACAAGCGGAGAAAAGAAGAAAAATCTTGTGGGAGAAAACTCCTCTCCAAAAAAGAGAAAAAAGATGAAAAAGGTGAAAGGAAGGAGGACTCCACAAGACCCCCCAAGGACAACGTCCATCACTGATCTCAACAAAATACAAAAGGAGAGAGACTATGTATCCCCCTATAGTAAAGAATGGAAATGTTGAAGATCTCGCCCATGATGAAGAAACTCCTGTGCCAATCCTGGAAGCCTAAAGACAAAAGAATATCCAATGTATACAAACAACATACCTCCCTTTCGAGAGAAACAAGTCAAACCATTAATGCAAGAGAAACTCCAACTCTGAAATAAGAGAAGAGAGAGGACGAATCAACATGAAAGATGCCTTTGAAAACTATCTTGATGTCTCCATGTAACCCAATGTCACATCATGATCAGGTGCGACCTCAACTAAAGAAGGTGGATCAACAAGATCATGTGGAAACTCTAAAGCAACAATCTCCAAAGACATAGATGGTGTGACAATAGTGCTACCACTATCATAAAAAAGAAGGGATATACCCTCAAATACATCATCCAAATCAGCATTGTGAGATTCACAAAACAACTTTGAAATACCTGTCAAGTGACTATCCCACAAAGCAAGATCTGAAGGATCAAGAACATCCTATTATACTGAAGAACCAACCTCTGAAACAACAGGATCCAAAGTAGGAGAAGAATCAACATAGGTTTGAAGAACTCCAAAGTTTAAATGACAAATCTCTCTTGAGGAATTGCTACCAGCACTAGGAAGTGGTGTGTGAGGCTCATAATCATCATCCTCAAAAAAATGAGAAAAAACATAGAGATGAGACTCTTGATTAGCTTCACCAACTATAATGACTTTGCCAGTATCAGCCTCTCTAATGAAAACAAAATCTGTAGTGAACTCTACAGTCTTAGGTACCTCACCATGAGTAATATGATAGATAGAAAGAAGATTTGTGTACAAATTAGGAATACAAAGTCCATCTTTGAAACAACCATTACCAATCTCAACATTGCCTCTCCCTGCGACATCCAAAAACTTACTATACCCCAACAATATCTTAGAAGTATCTATAGGAAGAAGACCAAAAAAAGGATAGGGAGAAAAACCCATGTGATGTGATGCTCCTAAATCCAAAAACCATCTGTCATGACCAGAGTGAACTGTAGAAGTAACCAATGCATGTCCTTTGAGCTTGTCTTCTTGAACTTTCATCCCATTTGCAAATCCTACATTCCCTGATTGTGTAGGTTTAGATGAAGATGAAGATGCTGCCAATGGAGAAGGTGTAGAAGAAGGAGTCATAGATGAGGGCAGCTAAATTTTGTTCTTGTGAAGAAGGCGTGAAAGCTCATCAATATTCTTAGTATAACAATGGTATTCATCATGACCTTTCTTCTTGCAATACACAACTAAACTTCTCCTTCTTAGGTTTATCCTCTTTTGAAGAGGTGGAGGACTCATTAGACTCTGTCTTAGCCTTAGGTTTCTTCTTCCCTTTGCTCTAAGATGCTTGTGCAACTAATGCATGACTCTTAGAGGACCTATTTAACTGAGTAAGTTTGGCTTGCTCCCTAGTCAAATGATCACAAAAAGTCTCAAAAGAAGGCATTTTGAAAGCATTACCCAAAGCATCCATGGTGGAGTAAAAAGTAGAAGAGAAAATAACAAATGGACATCTTGGCTTAGACATAATCAAGAAAATAGAATCCTTATCAGTTTTATCCTTCCCACATCCTACCAATTGTGATCTCACATATTTGAACTTGACTAGATAATCATCAATGGAAGGAAATGCATCTAGGGAAAGAGAAGTCAATTCGGCCTCTAATTGAAAAGCACAGAACTCACTGATCTAACCAAATAAGTTATTGAACTTATCCCATACCTCCTTGGATGTATTACACTCCTTAATGTGGAAAAGAAAACTATCAAAAACATGCAAAGCCATCAAACCCATAGCTTCATCACACTTGTTCTTGTGAGAAAATATCTCATACTCCTTAGTAAGAGTGGGTTGTTTATCATGTAATGTGGACCACAAACCCTTAGATTGGAGCTACCTATCCATTTTAATCTTCCATGTATGATAGTTATGAGGAGTTAAAAGAGCAAATGAATTAGGAGTAGCCATGACAACAAATGTACCAAAAGTAAGAAAAATAGACACCAAACTGATACAATCAAGTCTGAAACCTCCAAGATATCTAAGATAACAACAAATGAAGCCTCATGAAATTGATTTCACCTTTCCACAACTCCAAGATATCACTCAGGAAGTATTACAAAAAGCTGAATAATATGTAGCTAAGAAAGAATCTTTAAAAAGTTGGAGGCAAAAAATTAAGCCCCTGAGTTGTGATTCATGGTGGGTTCTCATGCCACAAGCTTCCACGAAGGAAAACTGGTCTTTGTTGGAAATCAAGTCAATAGGTCACCAAGTCATCCCACCATAGGCATGCAAGCCAATAAACCACCACACGCAAGAGAGACAATACAACTCCATGTAAGCCTCTACTCACACTTTATTGAGAGAGTGAGTGGCAATATATATAGTCAAAACCGCACAGCATAGGTAATGTGGGACTAAGTCCCAGTCCAAAATAGTGCCCAAACAATTCTAACGGGCCCACCCTCACTCTGTACATGGATCTCTGAAAAACCCTAACAATAAATATTTAGTATGAAACTTTATAATGTATAAAGTTGCTCCAAAATATATCGCAAAATAATAGATTTTTTTCCTGCTATTGCTACGACCACGATTTCAAACTGATTCAATTTCATAAAAAGAGCTTGCCTCGAAGGATATACACTTAAACACCCTACCAATTAGATGATGAAGATATTTGCTACGCTTAAAGGATCATACATGATCTCTACAGTGCATCTTTGAACTGGCTTGAGTTTTTGGCTTAATGTCCTCTATATCCACGATTTTTCTTGCAAGAGCAAACTCCAATCAAGTTGTTTTCATTTAGATAGGCTCTTAGACATAAGACAATGCTCCTCTTAAAATTTGTATTTAGCAATATGCTCAGATATGTAAGTTATGCAAACTGGCACCTAGCCACTCAATACGGCCTTCTATGAGATCAGTGTTCAAGCAAGAAATCAGCAACCACCATTGTATATGCCTCCTCTATAACCACCACTGGTGAATCCACTCTTGCCAATAACAATGAAGGAAAAAGACACACTCGCCTGGCAAAGATTGAGGAAGAATATTGGCATAAATGGCAACTTTGAAATTTAACAAATTTCAAATGCCAACCAATAAAACTCCACCGAATAAATGATCTCAGACTCTAATGAAAACTATTAATGGAAGGAGGCACAGGTTAAAGGCTCTGATACCATGTTGGTGTCATCCACCTCCTAGGCTCGTACAACCTGCAGAAAATAACCTTCACAATATGAGACAAGCAAAGCTATTTCACCAAAGGATGAAAAATGTATGAGATGCAAAAAATATTTACAAATGTATAATATATAGGTGTGTTTGGGAGCCAGTAGGTAAAAACTACCCGAACGGTAAATGCAACTAATTATCTAATATGTACCTAATTTAATATTTGTGTTAGATTCTTAAGTAAACTTTAGCATGGGTAAATGGTATTTACTCATTTACTCCAACACTCTTATTTTACTTTCTCCTTTTGTTGGTACCTCTAGAGATTCAAAGTTATCTCAAAACTATTGTCTTACCACATCCCATTCTTTATCATGCTATGGATAGGTTCTTCTATACCAATTTAAAGCATCATTTCTTAGTGTCCCTATGAAATAAAATAATTTTATTTGGTCTCTTGTTATGTTCTTTCATTTCTAGATTGATTCCAGAACAAATATGTGTTTTGATGCCTCAGGCGTGTCTTTTCCAAATATTGGCAATTTGACTGGTGAGTCCATCTTTATCTCTTTCTAGTTTTCTTATTTGCGGTCTCTTCCTGTTGGTTTCTTATTTGTTTTTTGCTGTAGGGGTTTATTTTCCCTTCCTTTATCTCTCTGCAACTTAATATCAAAGTAATCTTTTCCCAATATCTCTTCTCTTTGTTTTGGTCTTCTACCAAAATTCTCCTAGATTTATATGGAACATGGGATCCTAGTTAGGGGGTTGTACTTCTTCAATGTGTCATTTCACATTAGGGGATAACCTTTTATTTTTAAATGACATTCTATTAGCAATTGGTGTCATTTCACTTATTTGTCCTATACTCATGAAATTATTTTTGTTAGGTACCACATGTGCTCTCTCTTCCCATATTCTATTCACACTACAATACACTGTATATGCCTCCTCTACAACCACCACTAGTGAATCCACTCTTGCCAAATAACAATGAAGGCAAAACACACACTTGCTTGGCAAAGATTGAGGAAGAATATTGGCATAAATGGCAACTTTGAAATTTAACAAATTTCAAATGCCAACCAAAAAAACTCCACCGAATAAATGATCTTAGACTCTGATGAAAACTCTCAATGGAAGGAGGCGTAGGTTAAAGGCTCTAATACCATGTTGGTGTCATCCACCTCCCAGGCTCGTACTGTAGGAATACACACAACACTGAGAGGGGGGGGGGAATCAGTGTTGTTATCAATTTTAACTTTTTGAAAACTTTTAGCAAACTTGATTTCACAATTATATAATTTTCAGATAGATATGCAAAAATGTAGAGCATCAACACAAAAATTTTGACATAGGAAATTTCCCGAGTGGAAAACCCTCCTGGGGTATAAAAACCACTCAACTGCCTCACTGGCTTAACATAAATTTCAGATTAAAACTGTCTACTGACATTACAATTTGCCTCACTGG
This sequence comes from Cunninghamia lanceolata, assembly GCA_027924645.1. Lineage (NCBI taxonomy): Eukaryota > Viridiplantae > Streptophyta > Pinopsida > Cupressales > Cupressaceae > Cunninghamia > Cunninghamia lanceolata. The sequence continues at coordinate 13,270,340 of BSBN01000055.1, read as the reverse complement.
CATATTGTACTTCTCTGCATGTCTCACTGACATTACAACATCAAAAATTCAATGAACAGTACAACTCAGGGGGTTTCCATGTTTCAATAAGATCAATACCTTATTTCTCCTTTTCAAAAACAAACAAATGTATATTTTCTGTAATCAACCTTCAATAGTCATCATCATATTAAACATCATCTTCACAACAATCAATCAAATTTGATCTTCAAGATATTTCATACCTCTATCTCTGCAAATCAATCTCAAAACAACTCAATTCATACTTACTGCAATACTAAAAAATTTAACCTTCTCCAAAATTATTTTTCAAAGCTTTAGCCTTCTCTGAGGAAATATTGTTCTGCTCTGATCATAAAAAAAACTCCAACCTTGATTGCACAATCACACCTTCAAAACTGAACAAATCTCACTATCCAAGAAAATGTCTCTTCATGTCAAAATATTCCTACAATTAATAACAAAATACATCTTGCAACTAATTATCCCATGCTCTGAAAAACTTTTTCACACTCTTCAAAATCATCTCTTATCTGCTTCAATTCCACACCTGCCATACAAAATCTCTCTTTTTAAAATGAACTTCCATCATTCAATTTATCTTTCATTCGATTAAACTTCCAACACCTATTTTTCATCTCAATCATATCATATTCTCTTAAAAAATCAAACAACAAAATAAGAAAAAATAAAACACCTTCGAAGAACTCAACCTTTTCATATTCTTCTCATTTAGAAACATTCTAAATGTCACTCTTTCTTTCACAAAAAATCCAACTTCAATGCCCCTTCAACTTCGGTGAGAGATGTAAAGAATAACATGCTTTATTGCCTTTTTAATCAACAGTGAACGTCAAGTTTAACAGGATGAACTGACTGTTTGAAGATACTTTCTAATTAAAACACATCCCTCCGATCTGCGGTGCCCGCCAATTGCAAATTAAACTTGAGTCGTTGGATGCGATGCCTTTAAAACAACTTATGTCCACCATTTGTGCTAGGGGATCAGGGTCAATATGACTTACCACATCACGACTAATGCAACCTTCGACCGGTCACCATTAAAATAGAACCTGCTATCACCGGTCAATTCAAAATTATAACATAAAGTGCAAAAATGGTGACGGGCGGACTATGATTACTTGAAATGAGTGTTGAGCACATTGTTTAAAGCTTGTTAGGTATTAAGCACTAACCACAATTGCCACTCCAAGGAATCTAAACATCATCATACCTTTAACATAGCAAAATGAACCATATTGTATCAGATTTATAAAATGTGATGCCACTGTCATGATGCCAATTAGGTGGAGTTAGAATGATGCATATTAACCTTTATCATGTGATACAACTCCAAGAACCTTATTCTCATTCAACACTGATAATATGTAGTGAATGCCATCTAATTAATATGACAAACCAACATATGAGATGCCACTGAAATGACCAAGTCACAACAACTTCACTCAAGATCAAAACTGAGAGATCACTACCACACTAACCCACTGAAAGATCAAAACTGAGAGATCTGAAAACCATTTCACTGAAACCATGTCACTGATGTAGATCAAAACTGAGAGATCTGAAAACCATGTCACTGATGTCGCTATCATTTTGGCATCAATGAAAAGACAATATGTTCAATTGTACTACAAAACTCCCCCTTTGTCTTTGACATTGATGGCAAAATCATTGCTTATTTCTCCCCCTTTTTGACATAGAATGTCAAAGGCAATCCTGTTCTTAAAAAAATAATCCTCTGACATAAAATTCTGTCAATAACACACTTCACTAATCACTGATCAAATACAAAAAAATCATACAAATATGTGCAAAACTATACACAAACTATGTACAAATGTAATGAGATTCAGGACATCATAATGATATAGAAAACAACTCCCCCTGAATCCAATATCTCTGTAACTTATTGAAGAGAGACAAGAGACAGAACTCCTAATCTCTGTCTCAGAGTTTCAAATGTCTCCTTTGGCAAAGGCTTTGTGAAGATGTCAGCCAATTGATCACTTGTATGCACATATTCCAAAGCAACTTCATTTTCAATCACCTTTTCCCTTAGAAAATGATATCTGATAGCAATGTGCTTAGTTCTTGAATGCATTATAGGATTCTTTGACATATTGATAGAACTTGTGTTATCACAAAGAATAGACACAGGCTTTTTAACCTCAACCTTAATATCAAGAAGTGATTGTACCATCCAAAGTACCTGTGTACAACATGAAGAAGCAGCAATGTACTCAGCTTCAGCTATGGATAGAGAAACACAATCTTGTTTCTTACTATGCCATGCAACCAATCTGCCTCCCAGAAAGAAAGCTGCCCCACTTGTACTTTTTTTGTCATCAGGACACCCAGCCCAATCTGCATCTGTATAGGGAAGAAGTGTAAAATCATTGTGTCTAGGATACCATAAACCAAAATCAAGTGTACCCTTAATATATCTAAAGATTCTCTTAATAGCATTCAAGTGTGATTGTTTAGGACAAGCTTGAAATCTTGCAACCAAACAAACAGCCTGCATAATATCAGGCCTAGAAGCAGTGAGATATAAAAGACTCCCAATCATAGTTCTATACAGAGACTATTCTACTTCAGGTGATTCATCATTTTTACTTAGCTTATGCCCTGTCTCCATAGGAGTACCCAAAGATTTGCAATCATCCATTTGAAATCACTTTAACATCTCTTTGGCAAATTTATTTTGTGATATAAATATTTCCCTTTCAAGCTGAGATACCTGAAGACCAAGAAAGAAAGACATTTCTCCCAACATAGACATTTCAAATTCTGACTTCATAATGTTAGGAAATGAATGACTCATATCATCATTGTTACTACCAAAAATGATATCATCAACATAAATTTCAACAACCAGAATATCCTCACCTTTGATTAAATAGTACAAATTACTGTCCACACCTCCTTTTGTGAACCCCTGTTCTTGCAGAAACTTATCCAGTCTATAATACCAAGCCCTTGGAGCTTGCTTTAAACCATATAAGGCCTTTTTCAACCTATAAACATAATCTGAATTATCTTTATTCACAAAACCTTCTGGTTGTTCCATGTAAACTTCTTCTTCAAGATCTCCATTTAGAAATGCTGATTTTACATCCATTTGGTAAACTTTGAAATTTTTATAAACTGAAAAAGTTAAAAACATTCTTATAGCTTCTAATCTAGCAACAGGAGCAAATGTTTCTTCAAAGTCAATACCTTCAATTTGTGAATACCCTTTGCAAACCAATCTAGCTTTGTTTCTAACAACTTTACCTTTATATCATCAAGCTTATTCCTAAAAACCCATTTTGATCCAATGACATTCTTACCTTCTGGTCTTGGAACAAGTTCCCATGTTTTGTTCTTCTCTATTTGGCTTAACTCCTCTTCCATGGCTTTAATCCAGGCTTCATCTTTGCTGGCCTCAACATAACTTTTAGGTTCCATTTTAGATATTAAGCACACATGTGCTTGATTATGTGCAGCACCAAGCTTTCTTCTAGTTACCACACCACTGTCCTTGTCCCCAATGATCAACTCATGAGGATGATCTCTTTGATATGCCTTTGAAGGAGTCTTTGTCTTAACATCAACAGATTTTTCAGGATCTTCTTCCTCTACCTGAATTTCTTCTTCCTTTTGTGAATGATGATCAACTTCCTTGTCATGAATTAACTGCATACAGGGCTGCAAATCCTCATCCACCTTAACATTAGTACTTTCAATTATTCTTTTGAGCCTATTGTTAAAACACTTATATGCCTTGCTATGTGTAGAATAACCAAGAAATATGCCTTCATCACATCTAGACTCAAAACCACATAAGCTATCATTATCTTTCTTGATGTAACACTTACTTCCAAAAATTTTAAAATACCCAACATTAGCTGACTTACCATACCAAAGTTCATAAGGAGTATAATTTGACTTTACCCTTAATTGAACTCTGTTCAAAGTATATACAGCTGTATGAACAGCTTCTCTCCAATAGACATTAGGCAGATTTGCATCATGTAGTAAGGTTCTTGCCATTTCTTTTACAGTCCTATTTTTCCTTTCAGCTACTCTATTTTGCTTTGGAGTTCTAGGAGTGGAGAATTACCTTCTTATCCCATGTTTTTCACAACACTCCTCAAATTCCTTTGAAGTGTACTCTCCTCCATTGTCTGACCTTAAACATTTTAGCTTGAAATTAGATTCCTTTTCAACCATCTTCTTGAAGATTTTGAATCTATCAAATGTCTCTGATTTATGCCTTAAGAATGTTACCCATGTCATTCTTGAAAAATCATCAATGAAAAGCATAAAATATTTTTCTCCTCCCAGAGCTTTAGTCCTTGTAGGACCACACAAATCTGAATGTACTAGCTACAGAGGTTTTGAAGTAAAATACTCCTTAGGTTTGAAACTAACTTTGGTTTGCTTACCCAGCTCACACTCTTTGCATATAGTATTACTTGGTTTTGAAATATGAGGCATATTTCTAACATTGTGATTCCTGCTGATTCTCACAAGATTGTCAAAATTCACATGACCAAGTCTTCTATGCCACAACCAGCTTTCCTCAATTTGACCCATGAAACAGATATGGCTATCAACACTTTTAGTTTCTGAGTTATGAAGATTGTTGATGTTACCACTAGTCCTTAGACCTACTGCAATAACTTTACCTGATTTCTTTTTGATCTCACATCCATGTGCATCAAAAACCACATTAAAACCATTGTCACATATTTGACTGACACTTAACAAGTTGTGCTTCAGTCCTTCTACAAAATACACATCATGTAGTGGTGTTTCATCATCAAGAAGAATTGTACCTTTGCCTTTGATCATAATGCAATCATTATTTCCAAACATAACAGAGCCTTCATTAATGTCTTCAAACTTAACAAATTTTTCTTTGTCTCCTATCATGTGGTTGGAACAGCCACTGTCAATCACCCACTGTTCCTACTTTTTGGCATGAAAAGCAGCTTGTGCAATCATAACATCAAGGCTCTTATTGATTACCTTAGGTTTCCAAACAAGCAACTTCTTTTCAGAACTTAAAGAAGACAAACCTAAAATAGTATTCCTTGTAGTTTGCTGCATTTGCAAGGAAGGTCTACAAAATTTGGCAATATGCCCAAAATTTTTACAATTGTGACACTTCAAACTTCTTAAAAACATGAATGGGTTCCTTGGAAATAAATGCATTTCTCTTCTGGCTCCAAATCTGCATTCACTGGCTTTATGTCCAAACCTGTTACAACAAAAACAATATCCAGTAAAGTGAGCATTATACTTGAAAGTATCACTCCTGTTGTAGTTTGTTGTCCTTATGATTGATTTGCCATTTGTACTAGCCTTTTGAGAACATTGTCCTTCCTCAAATCCAAGACCTGATTTATCTTTGAATCCTTTTTGTCTATCAAGAAGATCATCAAGTTTATCACTACTTCTGCACATATCAAGTCTTCTTCTCAGATCAACAATTTCAGCTTCAAGTGTATGACATTCCTTGTCCTTATTATTCAACTCTTTGTTTTTATCATCAATGATTCTCTTACTTTCTTCAAGAGAAAGAATTAGATCAGTAATCTGTTTCTCATAACAAGTTAATTTATCATTCATGATATCATTTTCTTTTTGAAACTGACTTCTTTGTGCAATGATTTCCCTTTTAAGTTTCTTGACTTGACTTAATGCACACATCAATTCTCCTTCAAAGTCAATAACAGCTTCACAACTGTTTGATTGTTCCTCACATTTTTCATTTTGAACTTCATTTAGAATAGCCATAAATAAAGTCTATACATTTTCATCAAGAAAATCATCTAAATCACTTTCAGTCATATCAACATTTTTAATGAACAAACTTCTTTTCTTTCTGAAATTATTTTTCCTTCTAGAAACAAACTGTTTCTTTTTTAATTGCTTCTTGTTTTCATCTTCATCACTGTCTAGGTCTTTGTAAGGACACTGAGCTGCATAGTGTCCAATCTTTCCACACTCAAAACATTTGAATGGAAGCTTACCTTTATACTTACCAATAGATCCCTTCTTCAACTTGCTTGCAAGAGATATTTCTTGATCATCATCCAATTCTTCTTAATCAGAAATCTCCTTTTCTTTTCTGACTTATTTGAAAGCAGCTTCTTTGCTTGAAGGTATGTCATTACTAATTCTCATCTCATAAGCTGTGAAAGTGCCATGAAGTTCATCATAGGTAACTTTGCTTAAGTCTCTTTCTTCAACTGCAGATACTTTGGATTCATATTTTGGATTTAAAGTCCTTAAGACTTTTGTAACAACTGTCTTCTCTTCCAGTGTATCACCAAGTCCTCTTATAGCATTTACAATTTCTTGGACCCTTAGAAGATATTCTGCCACTTTCTCATCATCACTCATTCTGAGACTTTCAAATTTGGCTCTGTAGGATTGCAGTTTTGCTTCTTTGATTTTATCATCTCCTTGATAAATATTAGATAGTTTGTCCCATATTTCCTTGGCTGTTTTACACTCCATGATTTTGACAAGTATGTCATTGGTAAGACCACAACATAATGCATTTTTATCCTTAGCATTATTTTCATATGCCCTTTTCTCATCAGCTGTGCTAGGAGGATTTGTAGCTATATATGTAGTAACAATGGCAGCATACACATCATACCCTAGAGATGACAAATATGACTCCATCCTGAATTTCCAAAAAGCATAGTTAGAACCATCAAACACAGGTGCTTTATAATTTGAGTAACCTTCTTGACTTGCCATGATAAGTATTCCAGAAATATGATCTACCCAAGCTGATTAAGCTTTGACATGGAACCTAGCTCTGATACCAATTGTCGGAATACACACAACACTGAGAGGGGGGTGAATCAGTGTTGTTATCAATTTTAACTTTTTGAAAACTTTTAGCAAACTTGATTTCACAATTATATAATTTTTAGATAGATATGCAAAAATGTAGAGCATCAACACAAAAATTTTGACACAAGAAATTTCCTGAGTGGAAAACCCTCCTGGGGTATAAAAACCACTCAACTGCCTCATTGGCTTAACACAAATTTCAGATTACAACTGTCTCACTGACATTACAATTCTACCTCACTGGCATATTGTACTTCTCTGCATGTCTCACTGACATTACAACATCAAAAATTCAATGAACAGTACAACTCAGGGGGTTTCCCTATTTCAATAAGATCAATACCTTATTTCTCCTTTTCAAAAACAAACAAATGTATATTTTCTGTAATCAACCTTCAACAGTCATCATCATATTAAACATCATCTTCACAACAATCAATCAAATTTGATCTTCAAGATATTTCATACCTCTATCTCTACAAATCAATCTCAAAACAACTCAATTCATACTTACTGCAATACTAAAAAATTTAACCTTCTCCAAAATTATTTTTCAAAGCTTTAGCCTTCTCTGAGGAAATATTGTTCTGCTCTGATCATAAAAAAAACTCCAACCTTGATTGCACAATCACACCTTCAAAACTGAACAAATCTCATTATCCAAGAAAATGTCTCTTCATGTCAAAATATTCCTACAATGAATAACAAAATACATCTTGCAACTAATTATCCCATGCTCTGAAAAACTTTTTCACACTCTTCAAAATCATCTCTTATCTGCTTCAATTCCACACCTGCCATACAAAATCTCTCTTTTTAAAATGAACTTCCATCATTCAATTTATCTTTCATTCGATTAAACTTCCAACACCTATTTTTCATCTCAATCATATCATATTCTCTTAAAAAATCAAACAACAAAATAAGAAAAAATAAAACACCTTCGAAGAACTCAACCTTTTCATATTCTTCTCATTTAGAAACATTCTAAATGTCACTCTTTCTTTCACAAAAAATCCAACTTCAATGCCCCTTCAACTTCGGTGAGAGATGTAAAGAATAACATGCTTTATTGCCTTTTTAATCAACAGTGAACGTCAAGTTTAACAGGATGAACTGACTGTTTGAAGATACTTTCTAATTAAAACACATCCCTCCGATCTGCGGTGCCCGCCAATTGCAAATTAAACTTGAGTCGTTGGATGCGATGCCTTTAAAACAACTTATGTCCACCGTTTGTGCTAGGGGATCAGGGTCAATATGACTTACCACATCACGACTAATGCAACCTTCGACCGGTCACCATTAAAATAGAACCTGCTATCACCGGTCAATTCAAAATTATAACATAAAGTGCAAAAATGGTGACAAGTGGACTATGATTACTTGAAATGAGTGTTGAGCACATTGTTTAAAGCTTGTTAGGTATTAAGCACTAACCACAATTGCCACTCCAAGGAATCTAAACATCATCATACCTTTAACATAGCAAAATGAACCATATTGTATCAGATTTATAAAATGTGATGCCACTGTCATGATGCCAATTAGGTGGAGTTAGAATGATGCATATTAACCTTTATCATGTGATACAACTCCAAGAACCTTGTTCTCATTCAACACTGATAATATGTAGTGAATGCCATCTAATTAATATGACAAACCAACATATGAGATGCCACTGATTAAGCAATTATAATCCACTAAAATGACCAAGTCACAACAACTTCACTCAAGATCAAAACTGAGAGATCACTACCACACTAACCCACTGAAAGATCAAAATTGAGAGATCTGAAAACCATGTCATTGAAACCATATCACTGATGTAGATCAAAACTGAGAGATCTGAAAACCATGTCACTGATGTCACTACCATGAAAACCATGTCACTGATGTCACTGTCATTTTGGCATCAATGAAAAGACAATATGTTCAATTGTACTACACGTACAACCTGCAGAAAATAACCTTCACAATACGAGACAAGCAAGGCTATTTCACCAAAGGATGAAAAATGTATGAGATGCAAAAAATATTTACAAATGTATAATATATAGGTGTGTTTGGGAGCCGATAGGTAAAAACTACCTGAACAGTAAATGCAATTAATTATCTAATATGCACCTAATTTAATATTTGTGTTGGATTCTTAAGTAAACTTTAGCATGGGTAAATGGTATTTACTCATTTACTCCAACACTCTTATTTTACTTTCTCCTTTTGTTGGTACCTCTAGAGATTCAAAGTTATCTCAAAACTATTGTCTTACCACATCCCATTCTTTATCATTCTATGGATAGGTTCTTCTATACCAATATAAAGCATCATTTCTCAGTGTCCCTATGAAATCAAATAATTTTATTTGGTCTCTTGTTATGTTCTTTCATTGCTAGATTGATTCCAGAACAAATATGTGTTTTGATGCCTTAGGTGTGTCTTTTCCAAATATTGGCAATTTGATTGGTGAGTCCATCTTTGTCTCTTTCTAGTTTTCTTATTTATGGTAATATTTGTGGTCTCTTACTATTGGTTTCTTATTTGTTTTTTGCTGTAGGGGTTTATTTTCCCTTCCTTTATCTCTCTGCAACTTAATATCAAAGTAATCTTTTCCCAAAATCTCTTCTCTTTGTTTTGGTCTTCTACCAAAATTCTCCTAGATTTATATGGTACATGGGGTCCTAGTTAGGGGGTTGTACTTCTTCAATGTGTCATTTCACATTAGGGGATAACCTTTTATTTTTAATTGACATTCTATTAGCAATTGGTGTCATTTCACTTATTTGTCCTATACTCATGAAATTATTTTTGTTAGGTATCACATGTGCTCTCTCTTCCCATATTCACCAATTGATCCAAGTACTTCAGATCTAGGTTTAAAGGATGGAGGATATTTCATGGGGTTTAATACTGGTTCTCATTGATCATCAATCTTGATCTGAATATTTCACCAGTTAGGTTGAGTGGATGGTATTTTAGGTATGGTCAGAGTTAATATATTTCTACATTCCTCTTCTCATATCTTCCTTGAGGTATCATATGTGGTGATTCTCCCTTCTAAATTGTTTAGGATTTGGGTAACTTTATCTAGGTGTGAATTTATCTCCTATGGAGTCTGATCTACCTCTAGTCTTACAAACATAGCTACACCCACAATAGTGCGCTTAGCAACACCCTTATTGGTGTGCTTAATTTCCTCATGTTCTTCTATCACAACCCTAATGGCGCATTCATTCTCTATCTCTTCTACCTTTTCCATCCTTTTGTGGTACCTTTCCTGATGTTCTTGAGTTTGTTTATTATTCTTTTCTTCCTTATGTATCCCATGGTTGGCTTACTTTGAATGGTTACATCTTTTCAAGGATCTTTTTAGATTTATTCCCCCTTTCCATTTGTCACCCCTTATGTGCTTGTCCCCCTCTGACATGGGTAGGACCTAAGAGATTTCTTCCACAAGTTTTAATAAAAAAAATATGTTTCCTTTTATTCTATTTTCCGATAGTCCCTATTATTCCACATTTCCTTTCTTCTATTTTACCTCATCTATTATTCATTTCTCTTACTAGGGTCCCAAAAATGGAAGCAATGTTGGCAAGAGAAATTAGGACACAGTCTAGAGACCTGATCCTACAATACTCTTATGTAGTTTGTTTATACCCTAAAAGATATAATGATAGAATGATAGATAGTTGTGACAAGAAACAACATGATGCAGTAAGATCTAATCACATCTAACATTCTAAACACATAAATAGACACTTAATCAGTAGTTTATAATCCTTATATCTCCTCATATATTCAAATTCAATAATAGATACAAAAGGTAGGTCTAAGTCTATACTCTGTATATTATATTCTTCTATTTGCTTCTTATGCTTACTCTTTCTTACATATCTTTATACAATATGATGCTATAGGGACATGTCAACCATGTCATCCTTATGCTCCACACTCCCTTTGTAGTGACTTGTGGTAGCTTTTGCTTTGTGCCCGGTTTCCTGCCAACAGTATGGAACTAATAGGTATGATGAAGAAACAGTCTAAGGCAATGTCTCTTAATGTTCTAGGAAAGAATGTTACCAAAACATATTTATCACATGTATGAGTCAAGCATATGGTGAAGAAGTGTTTTACATGGTGTAATGGGTCACCATGGCCATTGTTTTTTTTCAATAGGAAGACCTCTCATACAAACTAGAGAGCGGTATGCATGAATATCAGAAGATAAAGGAGAGCATAGACATTTAGATGTAGGAGTAATAGAAGGTAACTCACAAGGTATCAATGTTGATGTATTTGGAAAAGAAAATGTAGGAGTGTTAGTAGGCAAGGAAGGTGGAGAAACATAATGGGAAGGTACAAGGTCCAACATAGATGGGGCTGATGTAGGAGAGGACATAGTAGATGGAGGATCATGTGAATGATGCTCAATATCTAATTAAATAGTAGATAAAAGATCATGTAAATGATTCTCAATATCTATCCAAGGAGGACTTTCATCTAATGTGACATTAAGAAAGTAATGAATGATACTATCATGCTCAATGTTATCTATGAGAGATAGTTAATGCTCTAAAGAAAGAGGAGGGGATGAACAAGAAAGGATTCCATCATTTTAGAGAAGGGATTAATAGAAATATGAGCATCATCATCACTTGAAGAAGAGTCATCAAAGGTACTAAAAATATTATCAATAAGATTTTGAGAACCATGTAGTGAATGTGTATCATAAACTATCAAGATATGATTCTCATATGTGATGGAGGAAGCGAAAGAGGTCTACACATATTTGATGATGTCCAATAAGTTTGAACATGTAGCCAAAGGAGGAAGAGAAGTGGGAAGAGACACATAACCATCATAGACTATGGGGAGGTGTAGTAGAAGATCTATCAACGTCATATATCTCATGATAGGTAATGAATATGAATGTATTGAAGTCTTCTAATACAGAAAGAAATACATGCATAAGAGCCATGAAGTAGAGAGATAATGTATAGAATAAAGGATCCCATGCATGGAACATGTAGAAGTGCCCATGTTATAGATGAAGGTTATATCATCCAAGACATGGATAAGTATTAATGAAATGAAAGAATATGTCATAGTCCATTATCTATACATGTAGAGATTACAAGGAGAAATAACTAGAAGAATCCATGATTAAGAAAGGTGTTGGCAATATGGCCAGAGGCCGTTGTTTTTCATCTTTAGGACTATGGAATGGGGTTTGGAGTACTTCCCAAAATGCTCACTGCAAATGTTAGGGCTCAGGATAGACAACTGAGAGGGGGGGGTGAATCAGTTGTCCAAAAATTTCTTCCAATTAAACACTTAAGTCCACTTTGTAATTCAATAGCATAATAATAAATCAATTATGAAACATAATGCATTAGATCAAGAGCAGAAACACATCAACACATAAGACATCAAGATTTTGACATGGAAAACCCAGTTAAGGGAAAAACCACAGGGTGATTAACCCAAGATTGTATTCTCTGTTAGAAGAAAGAACAAAATGACACATGCCAATTAGGGCTCACTACCTGAGCACATTTCTCACAAGAGGCTCACTGCCTAAGCACATTGCTCACAAGAGGCTCACTACCTCCAAGAGACACACTGTCTACAAAATAATAAGTATCACATACTTAAACTGGAGAATAGCATCTTCACCATGCTTGAGTTAGTTCCATTTAAGCCCAATACTTTTGCTCTACTTTTCTCTCTTCTCTTTGCTACCACACTCTCATCTCCTCCAGATCAACTTTGAAATGACTTTACAACTCCTTATTTATACAAGACATCAACTTAGGAATTATCATCCAAGTCAGCATACATAACAGAGCAATTACAATATGACTTATTACAAAAAGACTTTACATGAATCAGAATACTATCGGCCACACAGATCTGAGACTTTGATCTTTCTTTGGGAACATGCTATTCTTCACAGGACACCTTCCAGATCATTCATAGGATGTGTAACTCATCCAGTCGGCTAGACTTAAGAAGAACACCATCATCCGGAAGTGATTCTTCAATTTCCAACTCAGTCTTCAATGCGGACCTCCAACATGAACTGGACATGATCCAAAGACCTCCACAAGCTTTCCTGAATCACCAAGAACATCCACACTACATCTGCTTACTGAAATCCTTATCTCCTTCATCTGGAACCTCAAGAACATAGTCTGTCATCACTATCACAATGGAATAGATGCTTGTGGACCTCCAGACCATGAACCAATTGAGTTGTCACTTCACATGGACTTCCTAAACACTCCACCAAATCCATAGAATAGGATATTGCATTTCTAGATCTCACCGGACCTATCTGTGTCACTCTATCACCTCTGAACACTTGCTGGAACTAGTTTTACTTGAGTGGCCATAACTTCTTCAGATCTTCATGCAGACCTCTGAAATCTTTTTTGGATCACCTTAAGACACATATCTACAAGCCCTTTGTTGCGCATCCTCTGATCTTCATCTTAGCTAGGATCTTTAGCTTACTATCTTCATTGTTCTTCTCTATTTTTGATTAGGACTAATTTTCTCAATATCCTCAGCACACAGCTCATCCAATCCTTATCATCAATGCAACAAGAGTATGTTGACATCAATGACAACACCAGTTAGGCCCATACTTGCAACAATCTCCCCCTTTGTCATTGATGGCAACATATGATGTGAAAAACTGTTTTAATCATCAAGACAAGAATTTCTCCTTACTATCACAACTTCTCTTCCTTTCCTGCTCCCCCTTTGATCAGCAACCACTTGTTTTTCACATGTCTTCTCTCCCCCTTTGACATCAATGGAAAAGGGCACATACTTGCAAATCCATCAATTCATAATCATACCAGCTACTCCCCCTGAGTAGCAGCTCCCCACCCTAAGTAGCAGCTCCCCATCATCAATCCAGACCACAAGATATGACTGTGATATCCACCGGATTGATGCACATCAGTGCACCTTATTTCATCACCAAAGGGGTAATAACCCCTAACTTCTCCCTAAGATACTCAAAAGAGTCCTTAGGTAGAGGTTTGGTAAAGATATCTGCAATTTGATCCTTGGAAGGCAGAAACTCCAATCTAACTTCATTCTTGTTCACTTGCTCTCTCAAAAAGTAAAATTTGATAGATATATGTTTAGTCTTTGAATGCAACACCAGATTCTTAGATATATTTATTGCACTTGAATTATCACAGAAGATTGTGATAGGCTCCTCATACTCCACTCTTATGTCTCTTAGTATTTGCTTCATCCACAAAACTTGAGTGCAACTACCTACTACTGCAATATATTCTGCTTCAGTAGTGGACAGAGATATTGCCTCTTGTTTCTTGCTCAACCAAGAAACCAATATCTTCCCCAAAAGGAATGCTCCACCACTGCTACTCTTCCAGTCATCCACATCTCCTACCCAATCCACATCTATGTATGCATGAAGAGAGAAATTATGATCTCTAGGATACCACAAACCATACTCAACTATCCCTTTTAGATACCTAAAAATCCTCTTGATTGCCATGACATGAGATTCTCTAGGATCAGCTTGGAATCTAGCAACAAGACCAACAACATTCATAATATCAGGTCTAGTTTGAGTGAGATACAACAATCCTCCAATCATTGACCTGTACTTTTTCTGATTAGTCTTAGGAGAGTCATCATCTTTGCTCAATTTACATCCGGTTGCCATGGGAGTACTCATTGATTTTGACTCTTCCATCCCAAATTTCTTCAACAATTCTTTCACATATTTGGTCTGAGAAATGAAGATTCCTTTCTTAGTTTGACTGATTTGCAAACCCAATAAGAAATTCATTTCCCCAAGCATGGACATCTCAAATTCACTTTTCATTTGATTTGCAAAGGTTTTGCACATACTATCTCTTCCTCCAAAAATGATATCATCCACAAATACTTCAACAATCAAGATATTTTCATGATCAATTTTGAAGTACAAATTACTATAAGCAGTACCTTTGTTAAAACCAATCTTCAAATGATGTTTATCCAATCTTTCATACTAGGCTCTTGGGGCTTGCTTGAGTCCATATAGTGCTTTTTTCAACTTGCAGACCATATCACCATGATCAGACAATTGAAATCCATTCGATTGGTCAATGTATACTTCTTCTTCCAAGTCACCATTCAGGAAGGCAGACTTGACATCCATCTGATATACTTTGAAATCCTTGAAGGCAGCAAAAGCAAGAAATAGTCTAACTGCTTCAATTCTTGCCACTGGAGCAAAAATTTCTTCAAAATCAACTCCTTCTATTTGAGAGTAACCCTTGCAGACCAATCTGGCTTTATTTCTGATTACTTCACCAACTTCATTCAGTTTGTTTTGGAAGACCCATTTGGTTCCAATCACATTCTTGTTTCTAGGTTTGGGAACAAGATCTCAAGTGTGATTTTTCTCAATTTGCATCAACTCTTCCTCCATTGCTTTAGTCCAGTTATCATCATTGCAAGCTTCATTCACTGTCTTAGGTTCAATCTTTGAAATTAGACAATACTCTTCTGAATATTTAGCAATCCTTTTTCTTGTTTGTACACCTTTTCTTTTATCACCTATGATCTGATCTTTAGAGTGATTCAGTCTTACATACCTGGGAACTTTGGGAGTTTCTAGTACTTCTGATTCTTCAACAGGCTCATTTAAACTTATCTCTTCTTCTTGATTTATCGGATCAGTTTGAATTTGAATTTCAGAGGGGACTTGGACTCCTTGATTTTGAACATCATTCTGATCATCTTCATCATATTCATAAAACCTTGAGGGCCTTTCAATTCCTTCATCAACCTTCTCATTTGTACTTTCTATAATCTTTCTCAGTCTCTTGTTATAACACCAGTATGCTTTGCTTTGAGTAGAATAACCCAAGGATATTCCTTCATCACTTCTAGCATCAAATTTGCCTAGATCTTCATCTCTTTTAATGTAACATTTGCTACCTAAGACTCTGAAATACCTCACAGTAGGAGTGATGCCAAACCAGAGTTCATAAGGAGTCTTACCGGTATTGCTTCTAATTTAAACTCGATTGAGAGTGTAGACTACAGTGCTCACAGCTTCTCTCTAGTAGATCTGAGGAACATTTTCTTCCATCATCATGGTCCTAGATGCTTCCTAGATGGTTCAGTTCTTTCTCTCCACTACTCCATTCTGCTGTGGATTTCTAGGAGCAGACAACTGTCTCTTGATTCCATATTTCTCACAAAATTCTATGAACTCACTAGATGTGAATTCTCCACCTCTATCAGACCTCAAACATTTTAATTTTAATTTAGGTTCATTCTCTACCATAGCCTTGGATATTTTGAATTTCTTAAGAGCTTCTGATTTATTTTTCAGAAAAGTAACCCACATCATCCGTGAGTAGTCATCAATTAATAGCATGAAGTATCTATCACCTTGCACACTTCTGATTCTTGCCGGACCACATAAATCAGTATGAACTAAGTCTAATAATCTGGTAGAAGATTGTTCCTTTCTTTTGAATGAGACTCTGCTTTGTTTACCCAATTGACATTCTTTGCATACACTGTTTGTAGGTTTTACCAATTTTAGAAGATCTCTTACAGCCTGAGTGTTGCTTATCTTGATGATATTATCAAAATTCACATGACACATCCTCCTACACCATAACCAACTCTGATCAATTTGCATAAATAGACAACTTTTACCAGTACCAATAAATGGGAGATATTACCTTTTGTTTGAGTACCGAATGCAATCTATGTTCCAGAACTTTTGAAGATCTTGCATTTTCCATTCTTGAATCGGAGATCATAGCCTTTGTCCAACACTGAGAAGATTGTGCTTCATTCCTTCAACATATAGTACATGACCAGTTTTGTTCTTTCCATGAAAAGAAATAGTTCCCCTACCTCTGATTCTACTAGTAGAATTATCACCAAACTTTACTATACCTCCTTCATACCTTTCCAAATATATGAACTTTTTTTTGTCACCTGTCATATGGTGCGAGCATCCACTGTCAATGACCCAATCATCCTTTTCTTCAACTTGGGTAGCCAGAGCTCTTTCTACAACTTTATGATTGATAGATTCAGAGGGCATTGGATCTTCTTCCTTGATGGCAATAAACACCCAATCACTTCTAGATTTGTTTCCTAATTTTGATTCATCATCTGTTACTCCTTCATTATCATCCTCTTCATGAACATAGTAACAATTCTTTTAGAACCTTGATCTGTTAGGATTTGGTCTTGAAAATCTTTTCGGACACTTTGAGGCAAAATGACCAATCTTATTGCAGTTAAAACACTTAAAATGCAATTTCCCTTCATACTTACCAGATCCTCTTGGTAGTCTTTTTGCAATAAGGGCTTCAAGTTGAGCAGTTTCTGCTTCTTCTTCTTCTAGGTCTTTTCTTGCTTTTTCATACCATGATATTTTCCTTGAAGAGTTCTCTCCCGGATCAAACCTTTGTTTACCTTTTACAGAGGTACTAGCTTTGAATGCAGATTTAGTCTTGGGGGGGGCATCTCCAAACTCGGTCAATTCAAATGCAACCAATTTACCAACTAATTGATCTCTTGTGACACCTAAATGGGCTCTGAATTCTTCAATGGCAGCAACCTTGTATTTATAAGAAGCAGGAAGGGATCTGAGAACTTTGCCAACAATCTCATCTTCATCCAAGACTCCACCAGCACATCTAATGCCACAAACAAGCTCATTTACTCTTGGCATAAAAGTAGTAATATTTTCATCTTCTCTCATCTTCAGATTTTCAAATGTTCCTTTCAGACTCTGTAGCCTTGCACATTTAACATACTTGTCTCCTTCATGTAGAAGTTCCAATTTTTCCAAAATCTTAAAAGCAGTTTCTAAGTCAACAACATTTGTCAGCTTTGAATCAAACAAGGCACTTAGAAGAGCTTCTTTAGTCTGTAGATTGTTTTTAGTATCTGTGATTTCATTTATAGTTTTCAGGCCATTCTAGGGAGGAGTATACTTTGTTGAAGCCATGGTCCAGTACTGCATTCCCATACATTGTAAGTGACATTTCATGCAACTTTTCCAAAGATTAAAATTGGTTCCATCAAACTTCAAACTATCCTTCTTGTAGGACAACATCCTGGATCTCCTCAAGCGGTTAAGCTTTTTTTTGAGGAACTTAGCTCTGATACCAATTGTCAGATTCAAGACAGACAACTAAGATGGAGGGGTGAATCAGTTGTCCAAAAATTTCTTCCAATTAAACACTTAAGTCCACTTTGTAATTCAGTAGCATAATAATAAATCAATTATGAAACATAATGCATTAGATCAAGAGAAGAAACACATCAACACATAAGACATCAAGATTTTGACATGGAAAACCCGGTTAAGGGAAAAACCACGGGGTGATTAACCCAAGATTGTATTCTCTGTTAGAAGAATAGAAAGAACAAAATGGCACATGCCAATTAGGGCTCACTGCCCTAGCACACTGCTCACAAGAGGCTCACTACCTACAAGAGACACACTGTCTACAAAATAATAAGTATCACATACTTGAATTGGAGAATAGCATCTTCACCATGCTTGAGTCAGTTACATTTAAGCCCAAACTTCTATTCTACTTTTCATTCTTCTTTTCGCTACCACACTCTCATCTCCTCCAGATCAACTTTGAAATGACTTTACAACTCCTTATTTATACAAGACATCAACTTAGGAATTATCATCCAAGTCGGCATACATAATAGAGCAATTATAATATGACTTATTACAAAAAGACTTTACGTGGATCAGCATATTGTCAGCCACATAGATCTGATACTTTGATCTTTCTTTGGGAACATGCCATTCTTCATAGGACACCTTCCAGATCATCTGCAGGATGTGTAACTCATCTGGTCGGCCAGACTTAAGAAGAACACCATCATCTGGAAGTGATTCTTCAATTTCTAGCTCAGTCTTCAATGCGGACCTCCAACACGAACTGGACATAATCCAAAGACCTCCACAAGCTTTCTTGAATCACCAAGAACATCCACACTACATCTGCTTACTAAAATCCTTATCACCTTCATTCAGAACCTCAAGAACACAGTCTGTCATCACTGTCACAATGGAATAGATGCTTGCGGACCTCTAGACCATGAACCAATTGAGTTGTCACTTCACATGAACTTCCTAAACACTCCACCAAATCCATAGAATAGGATATTGCATTTCTGGATCTCACCAGACCTATTTGTGTCGCTCTGTCACCTCTGAACACCTGCCAGAACTAGTTTTACTTAAGTGGCCATAACTTCTTCAGATCTTCATGCGGACCTATGAAATCTTTTTTGGATCACCTTAAGACACATGTCTACGAACCCTTTGATGCGCATCCTCTGATCTTCATCTTAGCTAGGATCTTTAGCTTACTGTCTTCACTGTTCTTCTCTATTTATGATTAGGACTAATTTTCTCAATATCCTCAGCACACAGCTCATCCAATCCTTATCATCAATACAATAGGAGTATGTTGACATCAATGAAAACACCGGTTAGGCCCATACTTGCAACAGATGTTACTATTGAAATGCACATAACAACTAAGAGGGGGGGTGAATCAGTTGTCACAAAACTTTAACCAATTATGAATATCAACACATCAAATTCATAATCACTCTTATTAAGATTAACTATGAAAGCATGAAACAAGGAGTTCAACACAATAACACATGAGACACCACATTTTTTACATGGAAGACCCTATAAGGGAAAAACCACGGTGGGTGTTAGCCCACAGAAATACATAACTTATAGAAATACCAAAAATCAGAGGCTCACTACCCAAAATGCTCACTGCAAATGTTAGGGCTCACTTCCAAGATTAGCTCACTGCCAAGGGGTGGCTCACTACTAAGGATTGGTAAATTGATTTGATAGCATCTACTTCATGCCTGGGTTCAGTTCCATTGAAGCATAGTATAACTCCTCTTCTCTTCTCTTCTTACACCTTCGCACTTATCTTTTCATTTTCACACAAGGACATCTTTTTTGCAACTACATTACATTCTTTTATACAATTCATCAACCTTGGAAAGTACATCAAGGTCGGCATTACATTCATCAACCATTGGAACAATTTCCAAGGTCAACATTACAAACATACATAGAAATAGGTCTGGACCTAAATAAAATTTTCTAAGGTAAAGATGTATGAGGATCATGTTATGCCTTAGTTGGGACTCAAATGCAATCTTCCATGTCACAACACACTTCCACAATCTTCAATGTATCTCTGCAAGTAATGAAAACAACCAAGTTGGCCAAGACTGGTCTTAACATTAAGTCTTCTAAGAACAGTCTTCATCCATGATCCAAATTTCTCTTTAAAGACCAATCCAAAGGTAGGAGCATGATCTAGAGACATCTGCAAGCACATTGTAATCACCAAGAACAACTTCACGATCTCTAACCACTCTGTCAAGAGGATTCTTCAAACCGGAGCACAAGAACAATACTGTCAACTACTGTCATAAAGAAAAGATAGCTTGTGGACCACCAAATCATGAACCATTGGAGTTAAAGGAACTTAACATTATTTTAGACTTAACTCATAAACCACAGATCATAATACTTCAATGTGGAGGAATGTGGAGCAAAATACATTCTCCCTGTCACCAGTGAATACTCAGAAAAAGCAATTTT
Source organism: Cunninghamia lanceolata (assembly GCA_027924645.1). Classification (NCBI taxonomy): domain Eukaryota; kingdom Viridiplantae; phylum Streptophyta; class Pinopsida; order Cupressales; family Cupressaceae; genus Cunninghamia; species Cunninghamia lanceolata. The sequence goes on along the minus strand of BSBN01000055.1, from coordinate 13,249,774 downwards.
CACTCTAGTGATCATAACTCTCTCAAATCTTCATATTGGAGGTTCAAAATTGGAACATAGAATCTTTAGACATGCCTCTAAATAACTTCCAATCTGTAGAAAAAGATATTCATTCTACAAGAAATGCGAAGCAATCTACTGGATTGTTCTACTGTAACAAGGATACTCTTCTATACATTGTTTCCACTGGAGGAGCAAATTTTCTCAAAAGCACTTAGAAAATAAATATCAAGATCACTTACTCATTATATCCAACACTTATATAAGCCAGTGTAAAGCATCTAACTCATTACAGACAAGCATAAAAAAAAGAACACAGTTGACACCAATGACAACATAGATATGTTGACACCAATGACAACACAGATATGTTGACATCAATGACAACACCTGCTAGGCACATACTTGCAACAATCTCCCCTTTTGTCATTGATGGCAACATATGCTATGAAAAAATGTAATGACCATCAAGTCAAGATACTCCCCCTTTCTTTTTACACATCTGCACTCTTTCTCCTCTTGAGTTTTTCACATGATTTCTCTCCCCCTTTGACATCAATTTCAAAGGGCACATACTTGCACTTTGCTACTCTGATCAAATTTCTTTTTCTTTAATACTATAACACTTACTGCTCTTTGTCAAGAACACATATTAGGAACACTTGCTACTCCCCCTGAGAGGTAGCTCTCAAAACATCAATCCAGATCAAAGAATGAGGCTTTGGACACCATTGAACTGATGCATTCTTATGCATCTTAGTTCAGAGCAAGAGGGGTAATAACCCCTAACTTTTCTCTGAGATACTCAAAGGTATCCTTAGGCAGAGGCTTAGTGAAAATATCTGCAATTTGATCCTTTGTGGATACTATTCCATCTTTACTTTATTTTCTGTCACCTTCTCTCTCAAACAGTGATATCTTATTGATATATGCTTTGTTCTTGATATATGCTTTGTTCTTGAGGGCATCACTGGATTCTTTGAAATGTTTATGGCACTTGTATTGTCACAAAAGATTGCAATTGGATCTTCATACATAACTCTTATCTCCTTCAAATTTTGCTTCATCCACAACACTTGAGTGCAACAACATGTTGCAATGTACTTTACTTTTGTAGTAGATAAGGAGATCAAATCTTGTTTCTTACTCAGCCATGAAACCAATCTATTACCTAAGAAGAAAGTACCTCCACTTGTACTCTTTCTGTCATCAACATCTCTAGCCCAATCTACATCTGTATACGCACTAAGAGTGAAATCATTATCCTTTGGATACCATAAGCCATGATCTGATATGCCTTTCAAATACCTCAAGATTCTCTTGACTACCATCACATGTGATTCTCTAGGATCTTCTTGAAATCTTTCCACAAGACATACAACATGCATTATATCAGGTCTGCTTTGAGTTAGATAAGGTAATCTTCCAATCATAGATCTATACCTTTTCTAATCATTCTTAGATGATTCATCAGTTTTGCTTAATTTGCAACCAGTCACCATGGGAGTGCATACTAGTTTGGAGTCCTCCATCCCATACTTCCCTAACAAAAATTCATTTTGCATTTCTCTTGCAAACTTTATGCACATACCTTCATTTCCTCCAAAGATAATGTCAACAACAAAGACTTCAACAATCAGGATTTTATTATAATTGATTTTGAAATAGAGATTGATATCAGCAATGCCTTTATTAAACCCTAATTGTAGCAGATACTTGTCTAACCTTGCATACCATGCTCTGGGGGCTTGCTTCAATCCATACAATGCCTTTTTCAATCTTCACACCATATCACTTTGGTCTAATAACTAAAATCCTTCTGGTTGCTCAATGTAAAATTCCTCTTCCAATTCACCATTCAAGAATGCAAACTTCACATCCATCTGATACACTTTGAAATCTTTGTGAGCTGCAAATGCCAAAAATATTCTGATTGCTTCAATCCTAGCCACTAGAGTAAAAGTCTCTTCAAAATCCATTCATTCAATTTGAGAATATCCTTTGCATACAAGCCTTGCTTTGTTTCTTACAACTTCTCCATTTTCATTTAGCTTGTTCCTAAAAACCCATTTAGTTCCAATGACATTATTATTAGCAGGTCTAGGAACCAATTCTCAAGTTTGATTCTTCTCTATTTGCATCATTTCTTCTTCCATTGCTTTTATCCAGTTTTCATCATTGCAAGCTATTTCCCTCTCAGTTGTTGTCCTTGATGTCAAATACACAAACTCTAAGGTTTGTGGTATTGTGGTATAATGACAGTTGCATCATGATAGTTAGCATGGCAGAGGTATTTGGTTTTATGTGATAGTGAGCTTGGCCACATTTGGTTGACATTCTTTGCAGAATGTGGTTATTATATTTGGATTGCACTCTTGGTCTATGCTTGACTTGGTATGACAGGTACTATTGGATCCTATTCATATGACACAGGATGGTATTCATGATGTTATTCATATGACATAGTTAAAATGTTTATAATTTTATGCAATGATGTATTGTGGTTCTTGGAATTGTTATTGTGGTTCTTGCCATTATAGTGGGCTCAAAAGAATAATGTTTTACAATGATCTTTTCCTGGTAATATGGTTGTGTTGCAATTGAATGAGGCTCTTGGTTATCTTCGCTCGATCCAATATGTAAGTAATATTCATCAAAGTCATCATTGATATAAAAGGTTGCTTGTTCCAATTTGATGAATATTCAAATTCTGTGGAGTTGTTCTTACAAAGCCTTGACCACTTTCAAAGGGACACAAAACTATTTGTTTCATTTTGAATGGCATCATTAAACATGATTTTTGTTAGAAGGGATTTCATTCTTGGTGATCTTCATTTGATTAGAGGAAAGTCAAATGTTATTTGCAACTCAATATTACTAAGGCATGAGTTTAGTTGGTTTGGTAAGATGGTACTGTTGATAACTGAGAGGGGGGGGTGAATCTATTATCTTAATTATTTCAGCTTTCTGAACTTTCTTAATAATTAATACAACATCAATTCAAATAAGCAAACATAACCATGAAATGGAAATACACATGACACAATATTTTTGATGTGGAAACCTTGTTAAGGGAGAAAACCATGAGGTGATTAACCCAAGATTGTATTCTCTATTAGAAGAATAGAAATACAAAATGACACTTGCCAATTAGGGCTCACTACTTGAGCACACTACTCACAAGAGGCTCACTGCCTACAAGAGACTCATTGTCTACAAGTTGTAAGAAGAATAACAAGATCCTTGAACTGATGAGAAGCATCCACATATGCTAAGGTTCAGTTCTAGTTAGGCTCAATAAACTGATCTGCTGCACTTCATCCTTCCTCTTCTTTGGTGCTATTGACTTGTCACATACCATACCTATCTTACTGCTTTCACACTATTCTTCTTCTTTTCTTCACACACACAACAACACTACAAAAGCACAACTCTCATCGAAATCCATTTGGTATATATATTTGCACAAAGGATTTCATCCTCTTTCTATTCGGCATCCAGAATAGTCAGTATTTCCCAAACTTTAGTCTGTCGGCTGAATCCTTGCTTACCAAGTGATGCGGATCAAAAAAATACTTATAGAAGTCATCTAACATGTCGGCCAATCATGAATGATACCTTAGGAACCTTGATCATCATCAATATCTTATCCAGAATAACATCTAATCTTCTGCCAGTCAGTTCTTCCTCTGTCTGTTCTGCCAAACAGGACCCCAATACTTGAATGCTCATATCTCTTCACTCCTTCATCACCAGAGGCTCAATTCCTGGAATCTATCAGTCAAGGTACTCCTCTTGACTTCCCCAAGTCTGTACTTTCCAAAGATACTTCCTCTGAGAGATCCGGACCTGACTATCAGACCTTGCCACATGCTCTGTTCTTGCTTACCAGACCACAACACTCTTCAATCTGACTTCCGGTATAGGTACATCATGTAATGCGGATGTGTGGGATGAACTTTGTTGCCATCAATGACAACAATCATGAAGCTCCAATGTGTCTCTTGCCAACATCTCCCCCTTTGGCATTGATGGCAACACTTAGTGAAAAATGACTAAGTGTTATACTATACTCCCCCTTGGTTGATGCTCTATTCTAATGTACACTTTATCGGAGCTCCCCCTTAGCTAGATTCCACATTTTTCACTGTTCCTCACTCCCCCTTTGACATCAATGGCAAAGGGTAGGGTCCGCACACCAAAATTGCCCAAAAATTCAACTATACTTAGCCGCATAAGTATATAAACAGGTTATACTTACATATACTGTAATATGTCTGCAAAAGTTGTCTTCAACTGTACAACTTCTGTCGCCCAACTCTACTTCATCTTGTCCAAAATTGAGATCTGACCACTCAACAGGAATGCAAAAGCTTCTGCCCTCTTGAGATCTATCGGATCACTGGTCCGCACTGTGATCTGAGCATTAGTTAGAGCCTCATGCATGACCTCTAGCTTAGGGATAATGATCCCTCTGAGTTCACTTAACCTGTTTGTTCTATTTTTCTTCTCCTTCTCAAGCTTCTTTATTTCAGCTATGGCTGCAATAGTCTAACATTCTTGATTTACTATAGGAGCGGAGAGAGGATCAAAACTTTGAGATAAGCTTGTTAGTTTATCCTCTTGCTCTTTTACTTTCTTCTGAATATCCTTTGTCACTTTAGGCCAGGATAAACAAAATTTGTAGATATCTCCGCCATCTTTAAGAGCATTTTCCAAGATCTTTATTCCAATATCCATAACTCTCCTATCATTTGTTATTAAGCCTTATAACTCTGAGAATCTCTTATCCAAAAATTCTTTCCAGACCTTCTCCTCAGCTGATTTCTCTAGAGATTCAAAATGTGTACTAACACTATTTACTAGAGATTTGAGATTACCGGATGAAGAGGTTGAGGGATCTTTCTAAAAAGATGGCATGATCTTCTCCAATACACCGGATATAGTTTCTATGAGCTTGCAGTCTTCCATGTGAGTCTTCAGAAGTTTTTCTTTTGCCTTTGCTGAAGTAAAGGATGCTAGCTTCATGGTTTGAACCGGGGAGAGGGAGTCAAAATTGAACGGTCCTTGAAGAAGTTCTGATTCATCAAATTCCATCATCTCCTTGGTTAGGAATTCTTCGACTGCTTCTGCTATGTCTCTTGCTAGTGATAGGGTTTTCTCCCTTTCTGTATTCCTACCACTATCATTTTTGGCCTTCTCTATTGGCATTTTCTTTCCTTCTGTAGCCTTACTACTATCATCTTGTTTTTCCTTTTCCTCTATTTCTTTTTATTCTACTCTTTCCTCTTCTTTAGATCTGGAGTCAGCAGTAGAAACCAGAGGAGAGATGTTTGCTTCATCATGGGCCTCCTCTTCCGGAGTAGATGAATCTAAGTCCTTACCTTTTTCTTCACCTGTCTCCTTTACCTCTTCTGCGACTATCTCAGTAGATTCATCTGTAGCTGAGGGATCATCACCTAAGTCCTCTACAATGGGAATGTTGAATCTTTTGTAAGAATTTCAGAGAATCTCTTCTATCTCTTTTCCTATTTTGTCAAATTCACCGACAATAAGTTGATTCATTCTAGCTTTGCTCCGGAACTCATCCTTGCAATCTTTGAAAATCATATTCATTTTCTTTGGAGTGATTGAAGGAAAGAGTTGAATGGCTATCTGTTCCTGAATCTCAAGATCCTTTTCCCTAGCATTATTCTTTCTTATCTCTAATTCCTTCTCTAGGCTTTTGGGAATGAGAGATATGATTTCAATAAAAGCCTTATTGTATATGTTTAAATACTTAATTGTGGCTTCCTCCAAGATCTTTTTATCTGCATCATTGTATGCATCATAGAATTCTATTATTGGTTGCAGGTTCCCATACATAGTGACTGCTTTAACTACATCATCTAAGGATAGAGTGGGCCTTTCAACAAACTCTTCTGACTCTGCCTTCTTATCTTCACTGGACACTTTCTTCTTTTTCTTCATCTTCTTTACCTCCTCATCTGACTCAGTCTCTTCTTCATCCTTTTGGCTTGTGTAAGACCTTGTTGCCTTTTTCTTGGTTCTCTTCTCTCCTTTTCTAGATGTCTGAGCTTCCAGTTTTGAAGCCTTTTGACCCTTGGAAGTGTTAGGTGCAGAGGTTTTGGTTGATCTAGTCCGGGAGGGGGCTTGCACCAGAGCACTTTCTTTTCCAGTTTCTTGCTTTTCTTTCTCCGCTCTTTCCATTTTCTCTCTGTTGGCATTAAGTGCCTCTTTTGAGATTCCATGCCTCTTGGCCAGTTATTCTACCTCTTTTCTCACTTTTCTCTTTATCTCTGGTTGTCTAAGTTCCACATGAATCTTTACACTCAACTCTTCAAGGGTTCCAAATCTTTCTGCCTTGGGATCTTTGGGCTGACTAAGCATGTGTTGAACATGTAGCTCAACAATTTTCTCATCTACTTCATACCCCATGGGCATGATCTAGACTATCCTTGGTTCCACAGCCTCCATTAGGCACTGATCAGTTTCTACCATAAAGCAAACTGTATCCTTATACTTTTCAACTAGAGATTTTGGAATTCTCTCTCTTGCTTGCATCATACTCTGAAAGTTCTTGAAATAACCCCACAGAGCTGTATTTCTTACCTTAGCATTGCCAAGCCCATGCAGGTAGTCTCTGATTTGAATGGCAACAGGTCTGTCATTCTGCCATACCCAACCACTGGATCCAGGCAGCTCATTCATAAAGTAGAAAAACAAACACAGTATTAGTCCACCATACTTAAAAGAGTTCTTCTTGTCCTTCTTAACCTTCTGTAAGTTTTCCATCAGTTAGCTTAGAAGGAGTTTAGAGAGGTCATAATCTGCATTCTTTCTCAACATCTCATAAGTAGTATACACAGTAGTTTCGAGTACTGAATTCTCCCTACTGGAGTGATATATCTTATAACCAATTATCATAGATGCAAACTTGATATTCAGATCAGAGATATCTTCTATGGTCATTGCTCTCTTATCAAATTTTGATCCGATAGCCTCACTCATAGTTTGGTTTTTGACAAATTTGAGAACTAGTATCCCTCCGGATGAGTGCAAGCCAGTTACTGCCCTAATTGCATCCTTAGTGATCTTAAATGGTCTATTCAACCACAAGAAGTTATCATGTACTCTTCTCAACACATACCAGACCCATTCATCCTCCTTAAAATAAGGGAAATGAATGCACTGACCAAAATGTTTATCTCGGATGGCCTGGTACTGTGGTTTGAGTTCAAAAGTATCATCTATTAACTAATTGTGATAGATATTTGCCAGCTTGGAATCCCCAAAATATTCAATGTTCGCATGAATGTAAACCCTAACATCTTCTACATGCAAAATACCATGCGGAATGCTGGCAAAAGCACCTGAGGGATCCACTTCTAGAGATTTGTATGGGTGCTTCTTAAATTTAGGGCATGGCCTATCAGAAATCTTCACCACATTCAAAGTAGCCATTTTCAAAAGATTTACAGAGAGATATTTTTCAACGAAAAATACCTTTTACGCTTCTAGGGTTCGTTGAATGAGCCGGATTAATTTGCTGGATGAATCGACTTCAATGATTGATCTTTGAGAGTTTGAGATAATTTGTTGCAGAGCTCCTTTTCTTTTCTTCTTGAGTGCAAATGTGCAAATGACGAACAAATGAACTCTTTTATTTCTGGGAAAGCCCTAATTTCATACAGCAATAAATGCGCAACCTAAGTCATTCCAGTTGCCTTGTTCATCTTATTATGAGACAGATCTTTTATGGATCACTGAGATACACTTAGAGTTATTCTTGAGAATAGTGATAATCTATCTTCTTTCCTTAATCATTTGATCTATCCGCAGATCAAGGTTCCATAGTTTGAATCATGTCAGATTTAACTATGAAAAACCTACTTCTCACCGGATGACTGATGAACTGGATTAGTCTTCAACCTATACAAAACTTATTGCGGATCTTTCATCTCTTAACCAAACCTTATTTGGATGTCCCTTTGTGAACCCTTTAATCCGCAACTCTCCTTGTCTCAGTTTCGGCACCAATTAACTGGCTAGGGGAAAAAGTTTTTCTTTGTGTCTCCCCCTAAGCCAGAGCTCACCTTTTAATTTTTGGAAGGAATATCAGCACCAGATTCTAGTGTGGATCCATCCCCTACATTTTATGTACTTCTCTTCACCCAAATCTTGTTCATCTCACTTTTGACTTCATCCGCATTCACTTTTCCTTTTCCCTTGTCTTGATTCTGATTATGATGTATTGGACCTCTTTTGTCCTGATTCTTGCTTCTACAGAATTTACCAATATGACCGAATCTATTGCAATTGTGGAAAACAACATTTCTTTGCATATTTGATTGATGTCCTCTTGATCTACATTGATTAGCCATATGACCCATTCTATTGCATGCAAAGCATCTACCATTGAATGAATTGTTCATTTGCATATTTCTACATTCATGAGATTTGTGACCATACCTTTTGTAGTCAAAACACTGTCCAGAGAAGGATGTGTTAGTTTGATTCATTCTCCTTCTGTACTAATTAGCTTTGTGACCAAAGTTATTGCAGTTGTGGCAGTATCCATTGAAGGATGGATAACTTTGAGAATTAGGTTTCCTTATCAGAGGTCTTCTAGGCCCATTCCTTGAATTTTCTAATCCAAACTTCTTTTGACTAGATCCAGAGCTTTCACCTTTCTCATATCCCAAACCACACTTGTCATCTACCCTCTTTTGGCTTTCAAGAAGATCTTCAAGTTGAGCAGAACTTATCTTGAATTTCTCTTTATATTCATTTGTTGTTTAAAGGTCCCTTTTAAGAGAGATAATTTGATCCTCAAGTTTTTCTTCATTATCTTTAGCATCTTCAAGATCAGATTCAAGATGTCTGATTATTCTATCCATCTTGCGGCAGTCTTCTGATTTCTCCTTGAGAGATTGTCTTAGATCATCTTTAGTTTTTCTTTTCTCTTCAATTTATTGAGTAAATTTCATAACTCCTGATTCCATTTCATGTCTTACCATGATGATCTCTTTTGATAACTTTTCACATAACTTGGTTTTCTCCTTCAGATCTCCATTTGTATCATTTGCTTCACTTTAACTTACCAATTGCTGAAGTAGATCCTTTCTCTTTTTCATAGAGAGACTTAGTTTCCCTTTTAGTTCTTTTATGAAATCATTAGCCTATTTGAGTCTTTCCTTTAGTTCATTAACTTTAGAATTGGATTGCTCAAGATCATCTAGGGTAGACTGAAGTTGCTCCCTCATACCATACACATCCATTTTAATTCCCAGATCTTCCTCAAGTTGTTAGGCTCTGTTTGGAGGAACTTGGCTCTGATACCAATTGTTGATAACTGAGAGGGGGGGTGAATCAGTTATCTTAATTATTTCAGCTTTCTGAACTTTCTTAATAATTAATCTAGCATCAATTCAAATAAACAAACATAACCATGAAATGGAAATACACATGACACAATATTTTTGACATGGAAACCTTGTTAAGGGAGAAAACCACGGGGTGATTAACCCAAGATTGTATTCTCTATTAGAAGAATAGAAATACAAAATGACACTTGCCAATTAGGGCTCACTCCCTGAGCACACTTCTCACAAGAGGCTCACTGCCTACAAGAGACTCACTGTCTACAAGTTGTAAGAACAATAACGAGATCCTTGAACTGATGAGAAGCATCCACATATGCTGAGGTTCAGTTCTGGTTAGGCTCAATACACTGATCTGCTGCACTTCATCCTTCCTCTTCTTTGGTGCTATTGACCTATCACATACCAGACCTGTCTTACTGCTTTCACACTATTCTTCTTCTTTTCTTTGCACACACAACAACACTACACAAGCACAACTCTCATCGAAATCCATTTGGTATATATATCCGCACAAAGGATTTCATCCTCTTTCTAGTCGGCATCCAGAATAGTCAGTATTTCCCAAACTTTAGTCTGTCGGCTGAATCCTTGCTTACCAAGTGATGCAGATCAAAAAGATACTTATAGAAGTCATCTAACATGTCAGCCAATCATGAATGATACCTTAGGAACCTTGATCATCATCAATATCTTATCTGGAATAATGTCTGATCCTCTATCGGTCAGTTCTTCCTCTATCTGTTCTACCAAACAGGACCCCAATACTTGAATGCTCATATCTCTTCACTCCTTCATCACCGGAGGCTCAATTCTTGGAATCTATCAATCAAGGTACTCCTCTTGACTTCCCCAAGTCCGTACTTTCCAAAGATACTTCCTCTGAGAGATCTGGACCTGACTGTCAGACCTTGCCACATGCTCTGTTCTTGCTTACCAGACCACAACACTCTTCAATCTGACTTCTGGTATAGGCACATCATGTCCTGCAGATGTGTGGGATGAACTTTGTTGCCATCAATGACAACAATCATGAAGCTCCAATGTGTCTCTTTCCAATAGGTACAGTGTTGAAGTAACAGTTGAGATCCTACTCCATCTTCCTATAATCTAAGTTGCATTGGTTTAGTTGATATGTTACATGATGACACTTCTTGATCAATTTTTCAAACTCATTTTTATAAGGTCATAATTGATGTCAAGGATTCACCTTGGCATACACAGGTTGATATGTTATTGGCCTTGTTTATTTTGACAGAGGTATTGGTAAGTGTTTTATCATTGAGGAGGTAAGAACTTTGGTCATTATATTTCTCTCCATGGTTTCTAGCATTGACTCCATTAGAATCTTAATTGGTATTTAGTTTATTTCATCATAAGATCACGAAGTTCTTATGGACTGTATCTTAGGTGGACTCTATTGAAAGACTTATTTTTAGTTACCTTGAAGATCATGGTTGGCACAATTTTGTGAAGTGATATAAAGGCATCACAAAGGGCTTAAAAGTTTTCAAAAAGGTTTTAATTTGTTCTTGAAATAAAAGTCATTAAGACTTTAGAACATACAAGAGGCTCTTACAGGTTATTGGATAGACTGAAGGGTGTCTTAAACATTTGTTTTTTCACCAATCCCATTAGGGTTACCAAGAAAACAGGGAACAAAGTAAAATGAGAAATGGATTACATCTAGGGTTTCATCATTATGCAAAGTTTGGAGACCCTGTGTAATCATGATGTGGATTTTTTGAGACATGATAATGCTTGAGTTATAGTGAGCTAAAACAAAGTGAAATGTGAGCTTGATAGTTATTTTGAGGCATGTAAGGCATAAAAAAAACCTTGTTTTTGATGGCAAAATCTAGGTGATATTCTTCTTTTTATGGGTGCATGTTGAAGATCTTACTTTGGTTTCTTATGCAAATGGAAATGGTGTCTGAGAGATCTTAAATGGAACTTTGTTTATTGTTTTGCCTCTATTATAGTCTTCTGTTTGTGAGTGAAAGGGAAATCATTCTAAATTTGTTGCTCATGGTTTTTCTTTTCGAGCTGTAATAGTCTTAGTCTATAGAGTGTTGTTTTGACTTCACTTTGGGTTGGGTTTTAGTTATGAATTGAAAACTTTGATTTGGTGGTTTGTTGTCTCATATACACTATACTTATCTATTCTGTTGACAAGTAGTTAAGATTTGAGAACAATAAACAATTTATTTTGAAACTTCTTTATACTCTGTTGTAAACAATGAAGGTTGTGGTTAGGGTTTGCAAATTGTTAATAAAGTCATGGTTAGGGGTTGAGAGGGATTTACCCACATGCACTTGGTGTTAGGGTTTCACAAAACTTGCTTGGAAATAGTTTTAAAAACATTTTTGACCATGCTTTGAATGTGTGAAGGTTGCAGTTAATTAAGACCATGGTTTCTAGTAGATTGTAATCTTTTGATTAAGCCTTTGTTATTTAGGCATTGTGAAATGTTCTATATTCTTCTACATGGGTCTTTTCGACCATACTCTCTTTATAGTTACTATTGCAGTTGAAAACTATCAAAGATAGTTGAAATGTTTTAGTTACAAATTCAAATTGTTTCATGAAAGAAGGAAGGCATTGTGAAAATGTATAAAAAGGCATGAAATGTAAACATCTTGTGTGGTATTGATTATATTGTATCCACACTATCATGAAGATAATAGCAGAGTGTTAATGCAAGATCATTTCTGAGTTGATGTGCATAGTTGTTCTTATGTATTCGTGAGTCTCAAATAAATGAGACACTCAAGATCTGTATTGTAAAGAAATAGAGAAACCCTCTATATTGTATATCTTTCTTTGGTTCTTGAAGATGATATAAGGTCATGTCAGTGAGACATAGATTGACCTAATGCCAGTGAGGCTGATGTATTGCCAATGAGGCTTGTGTTGCCAGTGAGACATTTTCTGTAGCCAGTGAGGCATGTTGTTTGAATAAGCCAATGAGGCATTTACTGAGTGATATTTCTACCCCATGAGGGTTTTCTACTCCCGAAATCTTTTTCTTATGGTCTTATCTGTTGCATGGTTATTTGTCCTATATACTTGCATGATTTGGTTCTTTAATGCACAATCTCTTGCATTGATAAAGCTTCAATTAGCAACTACTTTTTGAATTTTAAAGTTTGGTATAAAAGTAAATAAAGTGTTTTTTTTTTATACAACATTGAGTCACCCCCCCTCTCAGTGTTGTCAAGTACTCCAACATAGGCTTCATTCACAGATTTTGGTTCAAACTTTGAAAGCAAACAATAATTCACTTGTTCTTTTGTAGCTCTTTTCCTTGTCAGGACACCTTTGTTTTTGTCACCTATAATCTCATCTTTAGAATGATTAATTCTTACATACCTGGGAGTCTTAACAACACTTTTCGGAGCCTCTTCTTAATCCTGACTATCTTCTTGTTCAATTTTTTCTTCATTTACTATAGTCACAGGTTCATATGACTCATAGCAACTCAGATCTGATATTCTTTCCTTTCCTTCATCCACCTTCACATTAGCACTCTCAACAATCTTTTTCAGTGGCACAGATATGCCTTACTTTTGGTAGAGTAACCAAGAAAAACTCCTTCATCACATCTAGCATCAAACTTGCCTAGTTTTTCATCTCTTCTGATATAACATTTGCTACTAAAAACTTTGAAATACTTCACTGTAGGAACTCTTCCATACCATAATTCAAAAGGAGTTTTAGAACTGTTACCTTTGACATGAACTTTGTTTAGGATGTACACAGGAGTATGTATGGATTCTCTCCAATATACTTCTGGTAGGTCAGCTTCCTTTACCATAGTCCTAGTAGCCTCTTGAACTATCCTATTATTTCTCTAAATAACTCCATTATGCCGAGGAGTCCTAGGTGCAGACAACTATCTCTTTATCCCTTGTTCTTCATAGAAAATATTGAATTCATTTTTTGTGAACTCACCTCCTCCATCAGACCTTAAGCATTTGATTCTCAATTCTAACTCATTCTCAACCATTGCCTTGAAAATTTTGAACTTATCTAGGGCTTCACATTTTTCTTCTAGAAAAGTGACCCAAGTCATTCTAAAATAGTCATCAATAAGCAACATAAAATACTTGTCACCTTGCAAACTACTTGCTCTTGTGGGACCACACAAATATGTATGTACTAGCTCCAGCAATCTAGTAAAGAATTGTTCTTTGCTTTTGAAAGTTGTTTTTGTTGGTTTCCCAAATTGACACTCCTTGTAAATCTTTCCTTCATCACATCTAGCATCAAACTTGCCTAGTTCTTCATCTCTTCTAATATAACATTTGCTACTAAAAACTTTGAAATACTTCATTGTAGGAACTCTTCCATACCATAATTCAAAAGGAGTTTAGAACTATTACCTTTGACTTGAACTCTATTTGGGATGTACACAACAGTATGTATGGCTTCTCTCCAATAGACTTCTAGTAGGTCAACTTCCTTTAGCACAGTCCTAGTAGCCTCTTAAACTATCTCGTTCTTTCTTTCAACAACTCCATTCTACTAAGGAGTCCTAGGTACAGACAACTATCTCTTTATCCCTTGTTCTTCACATAAAATATTGAATTCATTTGATGTGAACTCACCTCCTCTATTAAACCTTAAGCATTTAATTCTCAATTCTAACTCATTCTCAACCATTGCCTTGAGAACTTTGAACTTATCTAGGGCTTCAGATTTTTCTTTTAGAAAAGTGACCCAAGTCATTCTAGAATAGTCATCAATAAACAACATAAAATACTTGTCACCTTGCAGACTTCTTGTTCTTGTGGGACCACACAAATATGTATGTACTAGCTCCAACAATCTAGAAGAGAATTGTTCTTTGCTTTTGAAACTTGCTTTTTTTTGTTTCCCAAATTGACACTCCTTGCAAATGGTGTTGGTTGGCTTCACAAGATTAGGTAGATCTCTTACAGCTTGTGCAAAACTTATCTTCACCAAATTGTCAAAATTGATATGACACATCCTTCTATGCCATAGCCAACTCTCATCTATTTGAGCCAATAAACAATAATCATTAGTTCCTCTTAATTGGTAAATATTACCTTTGGCCTTCTTACCAGTAGCAATCACTGTTTCGGAGCTTTCCATGATCTTGCACCCATTATCTTTGAATCTTAGATCATAACCTTTGTCACACATCTAACCAACACTCAAAAGATTATGCTTTAAACCTTTCACATATAGGACATTATCAGCGTTGTGCTTTCCATCAAAAGAACTAGATCCTTTTCCACAAATCTTACCAACTACATTATCTCCAAACCTAACCAGTTCTCCATCATATTTTTCCAAACTCACAAACTTATTTTTGTCACTGGTCATGTGATGTGAGTATCCACTATCAATAATCCATTCATCCTTGTCTTTCTCAACTTGAATAGCCAAAGCACTTTCTTCCACTAGTTTTTCTTCCTTCACACAGCTAGTAGGATAAGTAGACATAGGTTCTTCTTTAATTACAATAAACAAGCACTCATTTGAAATAGTACTAGCATCATCAGATTCATCATCTGTCACACCTTCATCATTAAGATCTCTAACATAGTAGTATTTCTTTGGAACCCTAGGTCTATTCTCAAATCTTGTTCTATTCCTTTCAATTCTCTCAGGACACCTAGAGGCATAGTGACCAACCTTACCACATGTCAAACATTTGAAAGGTAATTTTCCTTTGAACTTACCAGAACCTCTTTACGATCTGTCAACAAAGTTTACTTCAATTTTATCAAGCTCGTCATTAGGTTCCACCTTGTATTTTTCAACTGTAGAGATCTTCTCTGAAGTACTGGCTTTGAAAGCAGTCTCAATCTTTGGCAGAGCATCACCAAGTTCTCTCATCTTAAAGGCTGTAAACTTTCCTAGCAACTAATCCTTGGTGACATCTTTCACAGTCATTACTTCTTCAATTGTAGCTACCTTGTGACTGTAGGATTTAAGTAAATGACCTAAGAATTTTCATCACAACTTCCTTCTCCTCAATAGTTCCTCCCATACCTTTTATTCCATTTACAATTTCATCAACTTTTTGCATGTAGGCTTTTATAGTTTCATCTTCATTCATCTTTAAACCCTCATATTTTGATTTCAAACCCTGTAATTTGGTGCTTTTAACAGACTCATCTCCCTCATACAAATTTTTCAGCTTTTCCCAGACTTCATGAGCAGTTTCCAGATCCATGACCTTTTATCAATTCAGTGTCTAACAAGGCACTTAATAGAGCATCTCTAGCTTTTATAGTTAACTCATACTCTTTGATTTCATCTACAGTTGTTAAACTATTTTGAGGCATGGTATACTTCATCTCTATCACTTTCCATATTCTATAAACAAGACAAAGAAGATGGATTTTCATTCGTACCTTCCATAAAGCATAATTTGTCCCATCAAATGGAGGAGCTTCTTTCTTATAAGACATCCAAGATTGACCTCAAGCTATTAGGCTTACTTCTGAGGAACCATGCTCTAATATCAATTATTGAAATGCACAGGACAATTGAGAGGGAGGGGGTGAATCAGTTATCACAAAACTTTAACCACTTATGAATATCAACATATCAAATTCTTAATCATTATTATTAAAATTTACCATGAAATCATGAAACAAGAAGCTCAACACAATAACACATGAGACACCACAATTTTTATGTGGAAAACCCTATAAGGGTAAAACCATGGTGGGTGTTAGCCCAAAGAAATAAATAAGTTATAGCAATACCAAAAATTAGAGGTTTACTGCCTTAGGTCTCACTGCCCAAAATGTTCACTGCAAATGTTAGGGCTCACTGCCAGGGATTGGTGAACTGATTTGATAGCATCTACTCCATGCCTAGGTTTAGTTCCATTAAAACATAGTATAACTCCTCTTCTCTACTCTTTTTACACCTTCACACTTTTCTTTTCATTTTCACACAAGAACATCTTTTTTCGCAACTACATTACATGCTTTTATACAATTCATCAACCTTGGAATATACATCAAGGTCGGCATTACATTCATCAACCATTAGAACAATCTCCAAGGTCGGCATTACAAACATACATAGAAATAAGTCTAGACCTAAACAAAATTTGTTGACGTAAAGATGTAGGCAGATCATGTTATGACTTAGATGGGACTCAAATGCAATCTTCCATGTCATGACACACTTCCACAATATTCAATGTATCTCTACAAGTAATGAAAACAACCAAGTCAGCCAAGACTAGTCTTAACATTAAGTCTTTTAAGAATAGTCTTCATCCATGATCCAAATTTCTCTTTGTGGACCAATCCAAAGGTAGAAACATGATCTGGAGACATCCATAAGTACATTGTAATCACCAAGAACAACTGCACAATCTCTAACCACTCTGTCAAGAAGATTCTTCAAACCGGAGCATAAGAACAACACTGTCAGCTACTGTCATAAAGAAAGAATAGCTTGCGGACCACCAAATCATGAACCATTGGAGTTTAAGGAACTTAACATTATTTCAGACTTAACTCATGAACTATAGATCATAATACTTCAATGCAGAGGAATGCGGGGCAAAATACATTCTCCCTGTCACCAGTGAATACTCAGAAAAAGCAGTTTTCACTCTAGTGATCATAACAAACTCAAATCTTCATAATGGAGGCTCAAACTTGGAACATAGCATCTTCAAACATGCCTCTAAAAAAATTCCAATTTGAAAACAAAGATACATCTTCAAACATGCCTCTAAAAAAATTCCAATTTGAAAACAAAGATAATCATTCTACATGAAATACAGAGCAATCTACTAGATTGTTCTGCTATAAACAAGGATACTCTTCTATACACTGTTTCCATGGGAGGAGCAAATTTTCTCAAAAGCACTTGGAAACTCAATATTGGGATCACTTACTCATTATCTCCAACACTTATATAATCTAATGCAAAGCATCAAAACAAGAACACAGTTGACACTAATGATAACACAAATATGTTGACATCAATGACAACACCGGTTAGGCACATACTTGCAATAGTTACAACTATTAGGAGACATTATGAGGTAGAAACATGCAAGAATAATGCATATTTTGATGTGGTGTGTAGCTCAAGATGCTAGAACATTGTGCAAACATCTACACATTGTTGTTGGCAAGAGACACTGCTTCGGTCTAGACCTGTATGTTGTCATTGATGGAAACAAGGCTCATAGATCTCATCAACATGACAGGAAGACATAACTCTAGAAGGTTTTGTTGGAATTCATATCTGGTTGGTAAAAAGACTAAGTATGGGCATGAAACAAAGTAAGAGACAGCAATTGGATCAATATGCTTCCGCAGATGAAGACTTGCAAATGTGACTCAGGTATGATGTTCATAACTGTTTGATGTTGTTATGTTCCAGAGATCAAGTTCTAACCTCCTGCGGAAGTCACTCAGAACAAATATCTAAGTAATGAGCAGAGGTATAGCAGAGACAGTGAATAGGGCTCAGTTTAATGGTTTGAATTCCTCCGCAAGTGAATGTTTTGTTATGTGGTTATAAGGTGTTGTAAACACTTGTATGAAGTGTCTAATTCTAGAATTGTGAGATCTAAAGTCCAATGGAAAAATAGTTACAAGAACTGAGTATTAGCACAGTGTTTGATGGAGTTTGACTAAGATAGAGTCTGAGTTCTGATGGTCCAAAATTCTTCACAAGATGATATTATGCCTTGCAGTTCTGAGGGTAAGATTGGGAATATGTGAAGAGTCTTTGATATGATTTTGGAAGTGTTTTGTGATCCGCAGTAAAAGTTGTAATTCAACAGATGAACCTGTTAAGCATGCTCTTAAGGAATAGGTCGACTGATATAATAAATCATTATTTGGAGAAGAGATATTGTTTGAAGGATCAACTTAAGTAATCAAATGATTAGAGCCAACCTATATGAACACGTTTGGGCAAAGATTTGAGTTCACATAACATATAATTCATTCGACTGAGCTGACAAGATACATCTTTCAATGAACACATTTCATATCTTGGATGGTGACCTGATTATGAATCAAATCATGATGCAGATATATAAGAGTGATGAATTTTGGTTGAGGATGTATGTATGTGTGTGTGTGATGCAAGTGTGTTAATAATAGAGCAAAAATAGAAGATTAGTGATGATGAAGACTTGGGATTTAAGAGCGATGAATTTTGGTTGAGGATGTATGTATGTGTGTGTGTGATGCAAGTGTGTTAATAATAGAGCAGAAATAGAAGATTAGTGATGATGAAGACTTGGGATTTAGAATTCAGTTGTTAAAAGACTGCAAATTGGCATATTGGCAGATGCTCATGCAGTACTCCTTTTCATAGACTATTTGATTGGTATTTGGTAGTGAGCCTTCTTCATTAAGGCAGTGAGCCTCTAATAGGGTTTTACAGCCCTTAGGGTTTAACAGCCTCATTGTAATCTTGTCAGGTTTAGGGTTGAGGCAGTGAGCCATAATGTTCTAGGCCCATGGAGTGATCAAGCCTAAACATCATTATTTGTAAAGATTGAAATATATATTTGAGAGCTAATCCTCTCTGTGGTTTTTCCCTCTTTGGGTTTTCCACGTAAAAATCTTGGTGTCCATGTGTCATGCTTTTATGGTTGCTATTCATTTGCGTATTGTGCTCTTGCTTAATTTATTCTGAATGATTAAAAGAAAAAGTTCATAGAACACTGATTCACCCCCCCTCTCAGTGTTCCTGACATTCAACATTGGTATCAGAGTGAGGTTCCTTGGAAAAAGTCTAACAACTCAAGGAAGATTCGGGATAGTGTGATCATGGCAGCAAGAAGATTTGGAAATTATGAAAGCAACAAGGAACTAGAAGCAGCTCTTATGGATCTTGAAAAATCTAAGGCAGAAGTCAGGGATCTGAAAGAAAACTTGCAACAAGCTAATGAATGCTTCTCAAAGCTAAAAGAGCAAGTCAATAAATTCAAAGACAAACACAAAGAAGTCAATGATCAATTGATATCAGTAAATGAAGCCCTAAATGATTTGGAAGTAGAAGTTATAGAAAGAACAAAAGTAGAAGATGATCTAAATTTAATTGTGAAGAGCAAATCAGAAGATTGTGCCAAACTTGAAAAAGAAATTGTAAGTCTAAAAACAGACCTGGAAAAGGCCAAGAACTTTGAAGAAAAATTCAAGATAAGTACTGCAAAGCTTGATGAAATGATTGCTAGCCAGAAGAGTACTGATGACAAGAAATGTTTGGGATTTGAGAAAGGAGAAAGTTCAAAATCTGGTCAAATAAACACTAAGTCAAGGCAAAATAGAAGATACCAATTCAAAAATCAAAGAAGACCTAGAAGACCTCCAATCAGACAACCAAATGCTCAGAGGTATCCATCCTTCAATGGTTATTGTTTTAAATGCAATAAGTATGGTCATAGGGCTACTCAGTGTAGAAGTAGAATGAATCAAAATGTTCCATCCTTCTCTGGTAAATGTTTCAATTGCAAGAAGATTTGTCATAAAGAAAATGAGTGCAGAAGTGTGTCAAGAAATATTCCAAACTACTCTAGGAATGGTCAATTCTTCAATGGCAAGTGTTTCACATGCAATAGATTTGGACACATGGCTAATCAATGTAGATCAAGGATGAATTCATTCAGAGGAAGAAAGCAAGGACAAGGAAACATTGTATGTTTCAATTGCAATAAATTTGGACATGTTGCAAGATTCTGCAGAAGCAAGAATATGAAGAGAAATTACTATGTTGAAGAAAGAAAAATAGAGCAGAGGAATGATATGGGAAAAGAAAAGGTTTATCCAATGAAAACCAAGAATGAGATGAATATGATCTGGATTAAAAAGGATGTAAATGAGGTTAAGGATGGATTCACACCAGTATCTGGTGTAGACAGTTCCTCTGGGAAGTAAATTGAGAGCTCTGGCTCAGGGGACCAACGTTAAAAATCTAAATCCCCTAGCCAAAAAGTTGGTGCAGGAATCCAACATAGAGATATGTTGTAGAATCTGACATGACAAATCTATAGAAAGAAATTCTGTAAGAAAGAGATCTAATGCAGAGTATTGTGGAGCAATCCTAATCAACTATATTCTACAGTGAAGAGTTTAATAGCTTTTTGGGAATGAGCATTTAATAATGACTAGGTCAAGTCACGCGGAAGATGAAAAGGAACTTGTTCTATTTCAAAATCACTTTGCATTTGAAGCTATCAAGTATTCAAAGAGATTGAGGTAGAATTTGAGCAATGACAACCAAGATTTGAAGCGATTGGAGTAATTCAAAGAAAGGAAACCCTAACACACAAAAACAAGGTATTTATCCCATTAACCTGACTATGAGAAATAGCAAACCCTTTAGTTGTTGATATTATTGAAAGACCACGACCCAAATTCAAGAAACATCTTCATAAAGCAACTAAAATTGATCAAATGGGTGCATTTTCGAGCATACCAAATGAAGTTTTATATGTGGAAGACATTCGGGCATATATTCATGTTTCCCTAGATGAGCACGATGACAGCAAATTCACAGACTTATATCAAAATCATTTAAGTGATGGTCAATTTCATTTGAAGGAAGAATACAAAATCTTGGAAGAGAAGAAATTCATCCAATATGTAGAGTTTCCTGCATGGGCTGAAGATGAATGGGTTCGATATGTGCTAAGTAGGATTCATGACGAGTTCATGTTGTTAGGGAAGGGGCAACCCTTTAAGATAACAAAAGATGCAATTCAAGTAGTCACTGGACTAAACTCCACTAGAGGTATGCCATTATTGAAGGCGATCAAGAATCAAACTATTATAGATGCCACCGGAGCCTAATTCGACAAAAGGGCAATGACAACAAATGATATCATTGATCATGCAGTAAGGTTTGCCTCAATGATCATAGGTTACAAGATTTACTTCACAAGCAGAGAAAATTCTATCTCAGATACGGCCATTTACACAACATACCAAATTATTAAAGAGAATGATTATGACTTGTGTGAGCTACTAAGAGTTTAATTAATGGATAACCTGAAAAAGATCAAGTAAAGAAAGAACTATTCTTTCAAATTCGGTACACTTATTGTCTATTTATTCTTCTATTTTCTAAATGAGTTCCCAAACCACAAGAGCCTAATTTGGTTAAGTAATCAACCAGTAGCTATTTAAATAAGAAATTTTCTTAGCAACCTAGGTAGTCATAATGAGCAAAAACCAGCTCTATGGGGGTTTTTTAAGAACTTGCAAAACATGATGCAGTCAAGGGAAAGAATACCTAGGACAATTATTGAAAAATACAAGGATATAATATGTTTCATGTTCACCAAGGACCAATGTTTAATGGAAGTTGTTGAGCCTAGAACAGTTTGGATCATGCCCGTGGGATATGAAGTGGATGGTCAAGTACTAGATAACTATGCCCAACACATGCTAAGCAAACCTAAGCACACAAAGGAAGAAAGATTTGGCACATATGAGGAACTATTTGTAAAACTGTATGTTGAACTCAGGAAGCCAGAATCCACTAGGAAAGTGAGAAGAGAAGTTGAAGAAATTATTGCAGGGTATGGTATTACCAAAGAACAACTGAAAGAAGTAAGGGAAAGAGTAAAGAAAGCAGAAAAACTAAAAAAAAAGAGTGAACCGGTACAAGTTCCGGTGAAACAAGACAAGCCTGAAAAGACTTAGAGATCTAAAAGGAGCACTGCTACCTCCTCTGGTGCCACACCATCAGTGAGTATGGAGCAAACATCAAGGAAATCTACTGTCAAAGATACAAAGAGGAAGAAAATGAAGGGAAGAAGACTATATGTTAGTGTAGGGAGCAAGGATGAAGAAGAAACTGAGTCTAATGAAGAAGTGACAAGGATGAAAGCTAAGGTTATAGAGGCCTCTAGAACCAAGAAACCCTCTGGTATAGGTAAGACTGCAAAAAGACAAAAGCAAGATATGTCTATGACAAAGGAAGCAACTATAAGTCTAGAGGATGTACTCAAAACGATAATAGTGGATGGAAATCTAAAACCAATTGCACAATTGTATGATGAATATAATGATCTAGATAAGAGGATCATTAAGACTGCTATGGTAGGATACCTAAACATATAGAGCAAGGCCTTAATTGAAATAGTTGATGATCTTCCACACAGCCTAGCAAGCATAATGAGTGAAAGGAAAGAAGCAGCTATGGAAAAGGATATTGCGCTCAGGGAACACTCATTGATAAGATTATGTCTAGAGATCACCCCTGAGAACAAGGTTAGAATCTCTAAAGAAATCAAGGATGCCTTCAAGACCAAGAGAAGAATGAACTCATTGATGTTGGGAGAAATTGATAAAGTGGTCAGTACAACAGAGGAGATCACTTTGGAAACATTAAAAAAATACAATATCCCTACCATCTATGACAATGAAGTAATAGATGGTGGAAATAATGCATCTATTCTAGATGTGAACCTGGGGCAAGAATCAAATAAAGATGATAAAGTGATTGAGGAGAAAGAAGTACCTACTGATTCTGAAATAAGACCATCTTTCATACATCAAGCTGAGGATAAATATAAAAAGGAGAAGATTGAGGAAGAACAAGACATGGAAATTCCTCCACCAGAACAAGAGGAAGATACAAATAAGGACATGGATCTAGATGGTTTGGATCAAAGCCAAAAATAGGAAACCTCTCTTATACCAAGAGACACTGCAAAATCAGTGAAAGAACTATTGGAGAAAAGAAAGTAGGTTTCAGATGAGATAGAATTCATACATGGTCTAATAAACTTGGATACAATGTCACTAGCACAAAAGCTGAAGTTGGTCACAATTGTTCAGGCCAAGGCTTAAGAGGAAATGTTAAAGTCTCACATTGAGGACAGTGAGCTCATTGTTGAAGCATCCAACATTTTGGAGAAGTTGATGCCATCTTATCAGAAAAAATAACTCCTTGCCTCCAAACAACCAACTCAAAGGACTTATCAGTTTGGTAAGTAAACATTTTGAATCTTTTGAGAAATCTACTAAAACAAAAGTTAGACAAGAGTTCAATGAGAAAAGGTTAGATGAGTTGACAAAGTTGATAGCCAATGATAAGGCTCAGTTAGATAATAGGATACATAATATTCAGAGTGCTATTGGAGAAGCTGGTGATGTATATAAATTTTGTCTATGATGGCCAGAAGTTACAAAGAAGACAGAAGAAAAGATCAAGGAATTGGAAGGAAAACTGATGAATATTTCTAAGAACTTTGATTCAGTACATGAATCACCTAGCAACCAAGAAGCTCAAGTCATCAATGTCCACAATGAGGTATCAAATAAAGAGTAGAATGGGACAATTGAGAAGACTAATCAGTCCAAAACTAGATTCAATGACCAAGCTTGTGTTAGACTTAGGGCACACAACTGAGGGGGGGTGAATCAGTTGTCCAAAACTTTCTCCAATTTCACACTTAAATCTTCTTAGTGATTAGCAATATATTAATTATGAAACATAATGCAATTAAACAGCAAGCCGAAACTCATCAACACATAAGATACCAAGATTTTGATGTGGAAAACCCAGTTAAGGGAAAAACCATGGGGTGATTAACCCAAGATTGTATTCTCTGTTAGAAGAATAGAAAGAACAAAATGACACATGCCAATTAGGGCTCACTGCCTACAAGAGACACACTGTCTACAAAGTAACAATTATTACAAACTTGAACTGGAGAATAGCATCTTTACCATGCTTGGATCAGTTCCATTTAGGCCCAAAACTTCTGCTCTACATTTCACTCTCTTCTTCGCTACCACAGTCTCATCTCCTCAAGACACACTTTGGAATGACTTCACAATCCCTTATTTATACAAGGCATCTACTTAGGAACAATCATCTAAGTTAACAAACACCTACAAGAACATCCGCAAGACGTGTAATACATCTGGTCGGCCAGTCTCAGGAAGAACACCAACATCTGGTGGTTATTCTTCAAATGAAAACTTTAACTTCAATGCGGACCACCAACATGAACTGGACACAATCCACGGATCACCACAAGCTTTTTTGAATCACCAAGAACATCCGCACTTCATCTGCTTACTAGAATCCTTCTCTCCTTCATCCGAAACCTCAAGAACACAGTCTATCATCACAGTCACAAAGGAATAGGTTCTTTCAGACCTTCAAACCACGAACCAATCGACTTGACACTTCACAAGGATGTCCTCAACACTTCCTCAAATCCGCAAAATGGGATTATGCATTTCTGGATCTCACTGGACCTATTTATGTCACTCTGTCACCTCTGAACACCTGCCGAAACCAGTTCTACTTGAGTGTCCATAACTTCTTCAGATCTTCATGTAGACCTTTGAAAACTTGACTGGATCATCTAAGGACTCATACCTACAAACCCTTTAAATTGCATCCTCTGATCTGTATCTTAGCTGGGGTCTTCACTTCACTGTCTCCAATGCTCTTCTTTGCTCAACCAATCCTTCTCATCAATGCAATATGAGTATGTTGACATCAATGACAACACTAGTTAGACCCATACTTGCAACAACTTGTAGCTGAAGCACAACTTGCTGCACAAATTGTCACATCATCAGACCTGCAAAAAATTGAAACTCTGGTTTTTCTACTTAGTGGGCATATACAAATTTTGGATGGTGCTAAGAAGAGCTGGGATGTTGAGATGGCTCAACTAAAGAAAATCTTTAGTGACATTCTCCAACATATGTAATCTAAAGTAGAAGACTGTACTTGTAAATATGCAGCAGAATATAATAGTTTTTGACCAATTTTGTTTTAAGCCACACCCTTTGCCATTGATGTCAAAGGGGGAGAAGAAAATCAATGAAAAATGGATAAACATCTCAAGGGGAGTAGGAAAATAAAGTATATATAGTAAGGAGGAGAAGTCAAGCATTTTTCACTAAGTGTTGCCATCAATGCCAAAGGGAGAGATTGTTGGCAAGAGACACTACTCTGGTTTAGACCTATATGTTGTCATTGATGGCAACAAGGCTCAAAGATCTCATAAGCATAATAGGAAGACATAACTCTAGAAGGTTTTTTTCTAATTCAGATCCGGTTGGTAAAAAGACTAAGTATGGGCATGAAATAGAGTAAGGGATAGTAATTGGATCAGTATGCTTCAACAAATGAAGACCTGCAAATGTGGCTTAGGTATGATGTTCATAACTATTTGATGCTACTATGTTCCAGAGATCAAGTTCTAACCTCCTTTGAAAGTCACTCAGAATAAATATCTAAGTCTGGATGAGCAGAGGTATAGCAAAAATAGTGAACAGGGCTCAGTATAATGGTCTACATTCCTCTGTAAGTGAATGTTTTGTTATGTGGTTATAAGGTGTTGTAAACACTTGTATGAAGTGTCTAATTCCAAAGTGTCTAAACGCTATTTGAGAGAGTTTGATTAAGATAGAGTCTAAGTTCTAGTGGTATACAATTCTCTACAAGATGATATTATGCCTTGCAGTTCTGAGGGTAAGATTGGGAATATGTGAAGAGTCCTAGATATAATTTTGGAAGTGTTTTGTGATCCGCAGTAAAAGTTGTAAGTCAACAGATGAACCTGTTAAGCATGCTCTTAAGGAACATGTCGACTGACATAATAAACCATTTGCGGAGAAGAGATAGTGTTTGAAGGATCAATTTAATTAATTAAATGATTAGAGCCAACCCATATGAACATGTTTGGGGAAAGATTTGGGTCCACATAACATATAGTGCATTGGACTGAGCTGACAAGCTATATCTTTCAATGAACATGTTTCATATCTTGGATGTCAACCTGATTATGAATCAAATCATGATGCAGATATATAAGAGTGATGAATTTTGGTTGAGGATGTATGTGTGTGTGTGTGTGTGATGTGAGCATATGAATAGTAGAGAAGAAATAGAAGATTAGTGATGATGAAGACTTCAGATTCAAAATCCAGTTGTTAAAAGACTGCACCTTGGCATATTGATAGATATTTATGTAGTACTCCTTTTCATATACTATTTGATTGGTATTTGGCAATGAGCCTTCTTCATTAAGGTAGTGAGCCTAGTAATGAGCTTCCAATAGGGTTTAACATCCCTCAAGGTTTAACAACCCTCATTGTAATTTTGCTAGGTTTAGGGTTGAGGCAGTGAGCCTGCTAGACCTAGTTATGATTCATGGCAGTAAGCCATAATGTTCTAGACCTACGGAGTGAGCAAGCCTGAACATCATTATTTGTAAAGATTGTAATATGTATTTGAGAGCTAATCCTCTCCATGGTTTTTCCCTCTTTGGGTTTTCCATGTAAAAATCTTGGTGTCCATGTGTCATGCTTTTATGGTTTCTATTCATTTGCATATTGTGCTCTTGTTTAATTTATTCTGAATGGTTAAAAGAAAAAGTTTATAGAACACTGATTCACCCCCCCTCTTATTGTTCCTGACATTCGACAATTGCACTACCATTCTAGGGGAAAGGGGTCAAATTTGGCATGAGTACCAAGTAGAGTGATGAGAATAATGCTCTAGTATGGATTCTTGGAAAATTTTAGTGCAAGGTAAATAGGCCAATGTTGAGTCCAAGTGGTCCTAGAACATGCTATCAAAATGGACTTGAAAGTGAGTTCAATACATAACGTGAAAGTGTAATGTATGCAATTTTTTATGTTACAACAATAAATGGAATCTAGATTTGTATGATCATCCTAGAAGCATAAGCATGATTGAATAGTGTTGTCTTCAATAATTTACATGCATATATGTAGGTTGAATTAGGAGAACATGTCTCTTTGCCACAAAATGACATCCTTTCAAAGGGATTTCTAAATATTGCTAGTCCTAGATAGTAGAAAAAGAAAAATAAGTAGAGGAGAATTAAATGAAATAGAAAGTAGAGCTATATGAGCTATCTGGTCATTTCCATAGTCATAGGCTAATTTTGTGGCTATGCATCTAACCCAAATCTCTGAACTCAACCCTCTACAATGTAAACATGATTTTTGATCTTAAGGCATAACACAAACATGGACATTCTGCTTCACATTTGATGCATTAAAAATTCAATGCCATACCAAACAGTATTTCATCCCCAAGCCTATAGCTAAGTACATTTATTATTTTCATCCATTTCCATTAATTTAGCATTTAATTTTAGAATACATTATCTCACAACTATTATTATTAAATTAGTCTAAGTTAATTTGTGCTTATATGTATACATACTATTATATTAGCCTAAACTACACTTAAGGAAAGTTATTTTCCTTTACAAGTATATAATTTAACATAAGAGGATATATTTGTAGAGAAAAAGTGTATAATTCACACTTTTACTTCTCTATTTTATTTCTTTTTTTTTGGATGTCATTAATGCATGGTATTACCAATTAATTAATTTATTTTGGTTTATTTACTAACCCTTATCCTGAATCCAACAATTTGTTATGTTATGTTCAATACTCTACTCTAAAACATTACTAACCCATTTCCTAAAACTTTGTCTTCATGGACTAGGCCACACCTATAGTATTATCCCTTGGATAGAATTGCAGGTGTAGTCTAATAATCTATTGTCACAATTGAAATGTCATACTTTCAAGGATAACAATATTGGTATATGATTGTTACCTATTGATGTGCATGCCAAAAGTTTCAAATTATGTGTCTAGGGTTTTGTATTTAAGGTTAAATCATCTTAGTTCACTTTATTTATTGAAATTTCATCACATAATCCTGCATTCACAAAACAAATTCACATAAATCCTAATCCCAACCACAACTCACTATCAAATTACTTAGTTCCAACCTATTCAAAATTCATTATTCTCAAATTTTCCATTCCAAGCTTATCACATCAACCTTAGGGCTTAAGTGTCATCATTGATGAAATCCAATGCACTACCATTTATAGATAGCACACTTCTAATTTTCTCTTTAGCACCACCCTTTCATGGACATAGGTACATACAATGGTGAACACGTTATATAGGTATTGAAGATAAAACTCTACAATGGATAGAACAATGCCAGAGAAAGGTGTAGATGGACTAGATCAAGGTCACAACTTGTGCTTGCATCTAGAGAACAATAGTTTATTGATCATATGATTTTAGATCCATATGATCTTAGGTTCTCTCATTATAATCATGAACAAGATGTCAAATTTTAAATAAGTTGTACTTCCATATTGACATTTTCATCATATTTATGTTTCAAATATCTTAGGTTCTCTCATTATAATCTAAAATTATTAATTAATTTATGGTCTAAATAAGGGATCAAAATTAATTATACAATTAATTTATTTCCCTACATATTGGTGAAATTGTTGAACACACAGAAGTACTAAGAGAGGGGAATCAATACTTAATCAAATTCTTTCCTTTTAAATGCATTCAATCCAAACTGAATAATTAAACCAAATGAATCATAGTAGAACAAACACACATGACACCAAATTTACGTGGAAACCCAAGATGGGAAAAACCATGGTGAGCAAGCTACTTGAATCTACTATCCAAATCTAGCCTCACAAATGAAAATAGTTTTACAATAAATTTTATGGGTGCCAACCCAAAGGAAGCTCCAACTCCCTGATATAAAGTTTTATGGGCTCCAACCCAAAGGAAGCAACAACTCCCTAATACACAGTTTTATGGGCTCCAACCCAAAGGATGCTCCAACTCCCTAAAGTTCTACAACACTTTTAACACTTACAAGATGAGACACCAACCTCTGTACCAAAAAAATTGCTTGATTATGATGATTCAATCACCTCCACAACATCATCTCCTTAAACACTTTGACATCAACTTACTCAAATAACCTCAACACCTTCGCTTTATCATCTCTGCTAAAAAACACCTCCACAATACACTTTGACTCTGTTATGAATCATGCATCATATCCTCCAAAGTTGCTTCTTAATTTT
Organism: Cunninghamia lanceolata; assembly: GCA_027924645.1. Lineage (NCBI taxonomy): Eukaryota > Viridiplantae > Streptophyta > Pinopsida > Cupressales > Cupressaceae > Cunninghamia > Cunninghamia lanceolata. Next base: position 13,220,478 of record BSBN01000055.1, on the reverse strand, counting down.
TGGATCATTCACCTTCTTGCATACACACTTTTTCACTCTCACACTTGCACACTGAAACAATCTTCTATCCTTCATATATATCCTCTGCAAGTCTTCAAAACTTCACCTTTGTCAGCCTTGATGAAATGTGTAAGCACCCTAACTTGTTGGCTCCTAAATCATTTGTAGTAATGTAGGAATCAAATCCCTTTATGTGGCTCATACGAAGTATCAACTGGACCCATTTTGCCTTCTCCTAATCTTTCTAGTTGGCATACGCTTCCACACACATGGCACAATCACTCAAACACACCATGTCATCTCCACAAACACTTATCCTTTCATGCCTTAGCTCTAGACCCTATGCAGTAGTGGTGAAGAGAGATATCACTATGCAGATCAAGCCACAAACACTATATGACCTATTATAGGTTAAAAAGAGAGATGATGGAATGTGTATGAGTACACTAGATCAAACCCTCCTTTCACTACAACATTTAAGGATAAAACCAAGCCAAGTCACTACAAGATGGAAGAGGACTCAGTTACAGATTTTGTGCTTTTGTTTGCAAAGAAAATATGTGATTCAACCAAGCCTATTATCAAACCCTAGGCCAATCAATGCTCTAAACCCTAGATCTATAATAATTAGCTTATAACAATGAAACAAAAACAAATCAAGATCTAGAAGCACCATGGTGATCAATGAGATGTCCAAACCTGTACCTTAGAAGTTGACATGTCGAAAGACTCTGGGGCTAGTGCCCGAGTCTAAAAAGTTTAGATCTCTGATAACTCAAAACTACAAAATGTCACTGATGATGCTCTAATGCTAAATTTTAGGTTTGTTTTTCCTGCTGGACACTGGGGCTCGCAACCTAGTATGCTACAGTGAAATTCCTAAACTCTATTTGGAATCCTTATCCTTCAAACAAATTCCCTATACCCTCACTTCTACAACTCCTGCACCTGTAACCTGCACACATGAAGAAAGGGGTTTGGGGGTTGTGGTGTTTAGGGATTTTCTTAGTCAAATCCTGGGTTAGCATTCAATCTTTCCCAACACCATTGTTAGAGAGAGCATGCCCGAGTAGGGAAAAGGCTAAAGATAATCCAAATGATGATAAAATGATTCAAACACAATGATGATGTCACCTTGGAGGTGAAGTCCTTAGGAGGATGAAAATTCTTCAACTCATAAGGATGTTGATGATGATTCCAAATCTGCAACAAACACAATACTAACACAAGTCTAGTACAAACACAATGAATGCCTTGAATTCACCTTTGTACAATATCACAACCTTGCTATCATTCACCTAATTACAAATGAATTCAAACACTTGTTTATATATGCCTATCCGTTAAACTTTCATAAATTAATTGAAAGAGTCGACAAGGGAGGACCCATTTAAGAGTCCTAGGCTGACATGCATTTGATTTTACCCCAACCAATCAAGGTGGAAAGGGCCTTTTTCTTTAGGACCTAAGTTCTAAAATTGGCCCCTAGTCCCTATTTGTCATGGGTTTCAGGGGATTTCTCATCAGAATGAATAATTTGCTCATAAAGTGTAAACACAAGGACCTAGGAGGTAAAAAGGCAAGTGTCGACTTTTTACTCCATAACATTTAGCCCCCACTTTAATGTGTGTGTGATCCTATGATTTAGCACATGCATTAAAGTAAGGTTGAAGCATATAAAAACACATCAAACACATCGAGCACTAGAATGAATACACACCCTAAGCTTGAAGGACTATTTCTAGCCCCCAAACTTAGGCAAACCTAAGAAAACACTTAGCAGTCACATAAGACACAGTGAATATAGTAAGGAAGCACACAATACACGAAGAAGATAGTGAAACCATGAAATACACAGAGAAGACATGAATGCAGTCACGCAATACATGAAGTATACATGAAGAGAAGACATGATTAAGAAATTACATATCTATAAATAATTCTAACTAAATTAAATAAAACACAAATGTAAGAACACGCAAAACACATATAGCGTGGGGAGGGACTCATCGCCGCACAACTTTAGACCACACCAAAAACACACAAGACATACAAGGAAGACACATAAAACACATGGAAGACACACAAAATGCATGAGCACTACATAGTATGCCATAGACACACTATACATCTTATACACGACAAACACAAGCGATAGGAAGGAGATCGTCACTACACTCCACTATCTAAAACATGCCGAACACACTTGATGGTTGAGCTACGCTACCACAACTGCCAAAGACATGCTTAAGGGTGAATGACTCAAGATCCAACCCCGCCTCATGATGAGAACTTTGTATAAAAGGATGTGCACTAGCTCAAGAGATACACCATCCCACCTCACGATAAGGGTATAAAAGGATGTGCACTAGCTCAAGAAATACGCCTTCCTACCTCGCGATGGGGGCTTTCTGCTTTAAAAAGATATGCACTAGCTTAAGAGATACACCATCCCTCCTCGTGGTGAGGGCTTTCAAACATCCTTTGTCAAAGCAAAAGTAATCAGATAGATACCATTATATATGCCCCCACCTTAAAGTGGTTGATCCCACTTGCCGGTATCAAGCACATTAAGGTAGAGTGAAAACATGCAGGGGAACAAGAGCCTTCATAAAACCCATGCCCCAAAAGTGACATGTACCATGATTGCTAAATGTTCCAGAAAACACATCTATATTATTTGCTAAGATGATCAACAAGATATAAGCTTTGGTTAGATAACAACCAAATCAAGTCATAGAAGCTATGTATGAATCATGTAGTAGATCACATCAAAGACCAAGGCTACACTTGTAGGTTCAAAACTGAGCATAGCCATTGGGCTATATTGTTGGTATCTCAAAACTCAGTGTAATGACAAGGTGAGATACAAAACAATCCAAAGTGCATTGAAGCAGATTGAGAGTATTACAAAAGTTTGTTACAAAAAAAGTTCACAACATGAATCACAACACAGAATTTATTATCATTATTTAATCATATTCATCATCCACCAGCTAGTAAAGCCACTAAAGAATGTAAACAATAAAATGAGAGAGGAGACAAGAGTGACTTGGGTTTACAACATTGAAAGATGCCCCCAAGACATCCTCCACAATGTTATGCCCCCAAGGCACAACACACAACAATAAAATAGAGGACAAGAAAGTAGAAGAATAGAGAAACAAATAGACGAATGGTCACAACAGGTCAGTCTTCTTGTATCCTTGACCTTACAAGAGTATCAAGGGTCATCCAAAGAGACCTAAACAACATGAGGGAACACACACATAAGAGGAGGCCACATAAGCGAGCAAATCAAAGAGATGATACATCAAAGGTGTCTAAGAAGGGTTAGAAATACTTACCTGTTTATACAACTGAACTAGCAGTTGTCATTGAGCAAATCATCTTCCTCCCAATCTTGAATGCAACAGGAAATGGGTGCATAAGGTACAATTGCTGAACTTGAATCATTGTCCTTTAACTCTTCAACCTTTAGCTCTTCCTTTGTTGATTCAATAGTAGTAGGTGGAATGTTTTCTTCTTGAGGTGTTGTTTGTCAAGCTAAGGCTTGTCTTTTTCTCCTTTTGTCTCTTGCTTGCCTATTTTTTCATGTTTTATTAGTGATGTTTGCAAAAGTATTTTCATGATTTTTCACAGTTTTTGACATCTCAAAGGAGGAAGCTAGTACAAAATTGATCTTTTTGGATAAACTACTTTGTTCATTATGGGTATCTTCGGATCCTTGTAAGGTTGGTGGAGGAGGAATTGTTGAGAAATTTCTCACTCCATTTCAAAAAATTTCACCACGGGAGTTTGATAAAGTTTCATGGAAAGATTCGATATAGACTCAATAAGATTTATAGATACAAGGTAAACATGATGCATAACGGCCACTCTAAAGCTATGGCTCAACCATTGAGTGGAAGGAACAGTCATAATCAACTAAGAGTGGCCTTTCTTCATGTTGCAAAATGTTAAAAGACAAGCCACAACCAACGTATGAGGAACTATGGATCAACTTTTGCCTAGAATACAAATGAAAGTTTCTATTATTAAAGGCTCGGCCTTATGAGATGTGGTTCAACATTTTCAAATTAGATGTTGCCATCATCAAGTGGCGTGCAACCTTATACTAGTCTATTTGATGAACTCAGCTTGTGGAGTGGATATAAGGTGAATCAAAAGCATTATTTGCTAAGTATGTCACAAAGCATGATCAAATGATGTCACCATTCTAATACAACTGTAGTCCAAATGAAGAAGTGGCATTGCTGGTAATATAGAGCACAACCTTCTAAGATAAAATTCAATGCTGCCTTATATGACAAAAGCTCAACAAAAATAAAGTCACAGCTTTATGACACAAAACTTAGGCAATCTGAGCTAATATATAATGGTGCAACAATACAAATATCTAATAAAGATACACTGCCAACATGAACAACTTGGTACAATGGAGCTTTTACAATGAAGGTATGCAATCAACCATTGACTATACGATTTTCTAAGCCTATGAAGACCTAAAGTTGGATGTCCAGGCTTTGGTCCTAATTTGTAGAGGCCATTTGGATCTAGGTACATGGGAGGACTGGATATACATGGAATTAGCATCCCATGGGTGTAACATAGTTATAATTCATCTTCTTCATAGCAAATGAAGGGACGGTTCATAAGGGATGGCATAGTCTCCAGATGAAGACTCTCAAGCAAAAAGAAGGTGCTCAGCTAATATCAAATGTCTCAACCAATCATAGCCACAACACTACCCATGATATCAAGGCAAGCTATTTATGATGTTGTCGCATTACAGAAGATGAGCCACATTAGAAGTAACATCATGAGTTTATCGTAATAGCTCGACCTATGCAAATGGATGGAACTCCTCAAATCAAGGCACATCACTTCATAATGATAGCCTATACAAATGAAAACTACAATCACAAATACAGATCGATGCCAGCTAAGTGCCGCAACAACATGCAGTGCAAGCTAAATAACATAGGAAGAAAGTTGGCGCTTAGGCCTCAAGGTTTCTGATGTAACCAAATTTAAGTATGGCATAATAATGGAAGGCACTTCTAGTTGAATGAAGAGGCGCCAGCTTATGAGGAATATGCTGCTACAAACAAAAGAGATGGCGCTCAGTTTAGATGAGGCTCGACCATTCATGAGAAGAAGAGGCGTTGCCACTCATAAAGACATGGAAATCACCATGATTTCAGAAGACACGAGCCCTATGGTGGAGTTTGGAAGGCACAAGAACACAAGTAATTCATTGCCACAATCTATAAACTCTAGCACAACCATGAGGATTGGCCAGGAAGCTCCAAGGCATAGATTCTAAAGATTTTTAGTCCAAGTGAAAGTATTAGCAATGAAAGACATTGCCAACAATGTGGCACAACCTCTGATATATGTAGCATCCATTTAAGAGAAATAATGGCTCAGTCTATCTAATAAAGGTGTTTCCCAGGAATGTTATGACATAAGTGTTTTGAGTTTGCTAGCATGACTCTTGAAGTTGAATGCAATTTGTATGTCTCAAAATGCAGAGGATGGCGCTCAGTAAATATAACACAAGTACTGCAAACAAATGACTCAGCCATAGTTGATGCAAAAACCTGATCCAATGGCTCATGGAAGTAAAAGAAATAAGAAAGCTGAGTGAACCATGTGTTAGAGAAAGGGGGCAGGAAGGGATCACTCAAAGAGGAAGCAGAAGTTGCCACTTGGCAACACTACAGGAGTTTGAAGAGCTCAAAAGATTTTTCCTAAGAAAAGAGTGGAGTGAACCACGTGGAGCAAGCCAAAGGAGGATAAATGCATTTATTTATTTTTATTAAACTCATAAATGAAAAATAAGTCACAGGTCTGAGTTATTTTATTTTAATGTTGAGTTTAGTGGTGGGGTCTTCTTCTTAAGAGCTGAGCTTTATATTAATAAAGTCTTATGAGATAATAAAGCCACGGGAAGTGAAGTGAAATAAGATATGAATACCTATAGAGTTATTTTAAAGTGGTGGGTCCCTCAAAATATTTTACAGCTAAGGCTTTATTAATATAAAATTCTCAAGATTCATTTGATTCATGTGGCTCACAGGAGATACAAAAGGATGCAGCCCTAAAAACTATTCACGTCACTTTTATTTTCACCGCATACCAAGAGATGGGTAGGAGATTTTTCTTCTCACGCAAGCCAAAGAGGATGGAGGCAAATGCATATTTTTAGCTATGGAAGTAATAGAAAGAGTCGGTTCACAGCCAAATATGGTTATCAGCTGGATTTTGTTCATTTTCCAGATAGTGAAAGATATTTTCTTCATTTTTCTAGGTTATAAAGGGTAGATCTGAAATAGAGAAGGCCAGTTCTACAGGGTTCCAAGAGTTCTACACAGATAAGAGATTAGAGCAGTAGTAGATATTTTCTTTTTTCCTCAGCAGTGCATCTTTATGAGAGTTGTAGTATTTTACTTTGTGCAAATCTTTGCCTCTGTAATTGTTCTTCATTCAATAAAGAGAGACGATGTTTTGTGTAGCTATGAGTCTATTATCTATTCTTGCTTTCCAGTTTCTATTTCCTTAACTTTGTTAAATATGCTTATAAACTAAGTGATTAATCATGCATCTCTGCTATTTGATTCCCAGTTAAATCTATCAGGGTTTGACACTGTGCAATTGAGTAAATGTTAAATCTGGCGCATTGTGAAAGAATTAGAAGCTTTGTTTATTGTATCTATAATCTTGTTTCTTCTGCCCTTTTCCCAAAACCCCTTTGAAAATGAAAGAGCCAGCTTCCCTAAAATCTAGAGGTTGTTTCTGAGGTCAATCCCACATCTTTGAAACTTCCCATGTTGATTGTTGGATTAGACCCACAAATTTATACATCAACATGAACCTTGACAAAGACTCCCTTACCCCGTGGGTGAGGGGGTTCATTCAATTTAGGCTATTTTTCACTTTCAACTTGTTCAATAAGAGGTCCAGCCAATTTTGTTATTCACTTTGCTTTGTACCTTTGAAATCCCAGGAAGAATCGATCTTCTCTTGGTTAAGGAGGCTCAATAGGTTGTGGCCAAAAGTAGTCTAGGCTGAAATTTCTAGGAGTAACCATAGGCTTCCATCTACTACGGTGGAAAACATACACTCTCCCTTGGTGAGGAAATTTTAGACATTTATGAATTGTAGAGGGGACCACTTTCATGATCTTGAGCTATGGATGACCTAGTTTCACACGAAATAGGTTAGATGTAGGAATGATGCTAAATGATTGTTCTAGGCTTTCTTAACTACTTTAATCAATAATGTAATCTCCCCTATAGTTGGGATGAAATCTCCAGTATGTGTCTTAATCATCATATGTGTGGGTTCATAAGATTCTTGTATTAAATCATGCACATAGAGGAACTCTTCACTAGTCACATTCGTCATACAGTTAGGATCGATAAGGACCCCTCTTGTAGGATTTCCACTTATACGTGCGGTGATGTACAAAGGTCCCTAAATGACTCCAATTGTTCTATCATGTGGTGTAAATGTTATTTCAGGTTCAAGAGTCTTCCTCTTTGGTGCAGGAGCACCTACCTGACAGCTGGCCTCCATGAGGCAGTTAGTTAGTTTAAGTCTTGTTAATGTTTCCAAGAAGGTCTTGTAAGACCAATGCATGTAATAAGGTCATGTTGACCATACTTTACTATTTTTAGATAGTTTGTTAGGACAGCTGTTATGCTGTGTGTTCGGTTGGATCCTCCCAGCCGCTTGGAAGCTCCCAGCCGCTGGGAATCGAGTGGTAGTACTCGCAGGAAATCCTATTTATGTAGTAGGATCGGATGGTATTGCATATCATCGATCATCGATCAGACTTTGCAGAGAGTGAGACAGAATACTGTATTTGCATCTTTTGAAATCAAATAAAGAGATCCTGTTTGTGTCTATTCTCTGTTTTGGATTCCATTGTGTGATCGATTTGCTGTTTTGGTGGTTGCATGGATTCGCTGATCCATTCCACCAGTTGATTCGTCGAATCGGTGGAATGGCTATGTACAGTAGTTTAGGATTTAGTTTTCATTTGTGTTTGTTTGCATGCAGGTGTGCAGGATCGCAGTCGAGAGGTGTTGAGAACCCTAGCATGGGTATGTGCTAGGTCGTGCTGATAGTTAGAGTCTGGAAAGTTGTCCAGGAAGCGGATCGGGTCACCTCAGGAGGTTTGGCGGATCGAAATTCGCTAAGGTTGAAAATTTGTCACAACGGCATCATCAGGATATTTCTGTGTATATCCTGCAGTTACTTCGGGCGTCATCCGAGTAAGTGGAGATGAGCATGATGCAATCGTTTGCATAACGTGAATGTGTTTTGAGGTGATCATCATCAGGTGTTGCCGAGGAGGAGCGTATCGGCATAAGGTAGAAGATCGGGTTGATAAAACCATCGCGGGCCGATAATGTTAAGTTTGGCCGACAGCAGGATATCGGGGCAGCAGGATATTGAAGGAGCTGCATGTGACGTCATCGTCATCAGGATAATCGTCATCAGGATATCGGGGTGACGTAAGCATCGAAGGAAAGGTGCATGGGGTTGTCGTCATCAGGATATATGGGAGGAACCAGATGTTCTATATCCTGCTGATGAACATGATGTTGAACATCATGATGATGAAGAAAGAGGTTGGCGGTAAGATGAACAGTGATCGTCAGGAGGATGATTGCGCTTGCTGAATGTGATGATGCTGCCGATAGCCGGATATGATGATGCTGCTGACAGGCGAAAGGGCGAAGGTTTGTCTACAGGAGGATATCGGTCGGCAGAGAAAATATGATGATGCTGACAGTGTTAAGGGAAATATGATGATGATGATGAAGGGTGTTAGACATATATGCTGTATGTCAAGGTTTTAGTGTGGATGCCTCTGCATCACTCTTCCTATAAACTCAAGGAGGGACCATAGCATTATTGTTGTGAGGAGAAGCCATGTATGTGAGATGGTTTCACACCAAAGCACTTGTTTGAGGAAATCAGTTTTTTAAAGAGAAAAAAACACATGAATTTCATGACAAACATAGTAAGTATGATGGAAATAGTTATACACAACAAGGCAAGATGAATTACTTAAAAGTTTTCTTAACATGTGTGAAGAAAGTGTGTAAACCCTTTAATGTTGAAATACACATTGTGTAATTGCAAAATTTAAAATTTGAATGCAAGGATGCACAATGAAATAACACTACAACCTAAAATTAGATTTGAATGAGTATTTAAAGGAGTAGAAAAATCTGAAATAAGATTTTGACTACAAACCCTAGCTTTTACAACAACTAGGCTGTATGAAAAATGTAAAATTTTAGAAAAACCCTAGCAAATGAGATATGTTTCCAATGATATGCAATGAAAATAATGCAAAATTGTGCCTTTATACAAGCCTAGAATGTTTATTTGTTCAATTTTTTCAAATGCATGCAAGATTTTTCAATGAAGAATGATAAGTATGATATGTATTAATGCAAGATAGATTTCAATACCCAACAAGATGCAAATTCATTAAAAACATGGGTTCACCAAAATGTTATAGGTTAAAAAGAGAGATGATGGAATGTATGTGAGTACACTAGATCAAACCCTCCTTTCATTACTACATTCAAGGAAAAAACTGAGCTAAGTCACTACAAGATGGAAGAGGACTCAGCTACAGATTATGTGTTCTTGTTTGTAGAGGAAATATGTGATTCGGCCAAGCCTATTATCAAACCTTAGGCCAATCAATGCTCTAAACCCTAGATATATGATAATCATCTTATAATAGTGAAATAGAAATAGAAAATCAAGATCTAAAAGCACCAGGTTGATTAATGAGATGTCCAAACCTGTACCTCAGAAGATGAAATGTTGAAAGACTTTGGGGCTAGCACTCGAGTCCAAAAAGTTTAGATTTTTGATAACTCAAAAATACAAAAATATCATTGATGATGCTCTAATGCTGAATTTTATGTTTGTTTTGCCTGCTGGACACTGGGCTTCATGCCTTAATCCACTACAGTGAAATTCCTGAACTCCATTTTTAGATCTAGAATCTTTATCCTTCACTTCCACAACTCCCATACCTATAAGCTACACACATGAAGAAAGGGGTTTGGGGTTGTGGTGTTTAGGGATTTGCCTCAATCAAATCATGGGTTAGCATTCAAGCTTTCCCAACACTATTGTTAGAGAGAGACCATGCCCTAGCAGGGCAGAGGCTAAAGATAATCCAAATGATGATGAAATGATTCAAACACAATGATGATGTCACCTTCATGGTGAACTCCTTAGGAGGATGAAGATTCTTTAACTCATAAGGATGCTGATGATGATTCCAAATCTGCAACAAACATAATACCCACACAAGTCTACTACAAACGTAATAGATATAGGTCTTGAATTCACCTTTGCACAATAGCATAACCTTGCTATCATCCACCTAGTTACAAATGAATTCAAAAACTTTTTTATATATGCCTATCTGTTAAACTTTCATAAATTAATTGAAAGAGCTGACAAGGGAGGACCCATTTAAGAGTCCTAGGCTGACATGCATTTGATTTTACCCTGACCAATCAGGGTAGACTTGGGCTTGGGTGCCCAAGTCTCAAGGGACCTTTTTGGTCATGACTTAAGCTTTAAAATGGGTCCCTAGTTCCTATTTGTCATGGGTTTCGGGGGATTTCTCATCAGGATGAATAATTTGCTCATAAAGTGTAAACAAGGGGACCTAGGAGTTAAACTAGGAGGTAAAAAGGAAAGTGTCCACTTTCTACTCAATAACATGAACTATAAAGCATTCTCATACACTCCCCTTTCTAGTTTATGCTTCTTCTTACTGGCGTAAGCAATCAAACACTGATGTCGATATCCCTTTACAAAATCTGGTCACCCTGTCTTGACATAGAACATTGAAAAACATACTTGCAATGATAAAAAACACTTGAAACCTAAACTGAGCATGCACACTAATCATCTGAACTTATCTTCAAGCTAAACATCAAAGTGTGGTGAAATGCGGTGGTACTCTATTCTACCTCTGATAACCTTATATAACAACAAGACTTGTTCTTACTCAACTGACTCTAAAAAATACTGCGATACTTTGTATCCTTCAAAACTTGAGTATATCATTATTGTACCTTTGCTCTACCTAGTCTCCAAGACACTAGGCTGTACCTTCAAGTGTGGAGAAATGTGGAGCAATATTCTATACCTTTTGTTGAACACACCATGATACTGAGAGGGGGAGAGTGAATCAATATCTAAACAATCTTCAATTTTAACAACTTCAACTTATCCAAAGCAGACTAAAACTTAAGCATCACAATATTAACATAAGCATGAAAGATTAACACAATGAACATCAACACATAACACTAGATATACATGGTGTTACATTAGAAAATGTCCCCTTGGGGGCTTTGCCCTCCTAAGTTTTAGCTCTCAGGTCCTTTAGAATGCACTTAGGTCATCTTGCATGTTAATGATGACTCCCGATGAGAAAACCCCTGAGTTTTATGGAAAATGGGACCTAGGGGATGTGTTTATCATGAATCCTACCTAAAATAGGGGGGGAGGACTTGGGTGCCCACACCCTAGTCCTGCCCTATTTTAGGTTATGACCTATTTTTGTGTGTCAGTTATATGACCATTATTAGGTCCTATGCCGACATCTCAAGTTTGAATTATGAATTTCTTGGTGGGAAGTTGTTTAGTTGCATATATAAACATGTTTAGGACTTCATTTAGAAACTAGAGTTAGGTATTGTGAACTTGTGACTTTATGCAAAAGTGATTCAAGGCATTCATTGTGTTGCAGAGCAGTATTTTGTTGTTGATTGCAGATTTGACTCCATCTCCTCATGGCAGGAAGAGCATCTTCCTTCCATGAGATCTACACTACAAGGTTATATCTATTGTGTTTTTTATCATTATTTATCATTTGGATTTTGTCTCTATCCTGCAAGGATACACACTCTTTATCTGACAACGATGTTCAGAAGACTTGAATGTCTCTATGGGGCTTGACCGAGGCAAGCCTCTAAACACTACAACCCCAACCCACTTTTCTGTGATTGCAGGTTACAAGTTTCAGAAGTGAAAGAAGTGGAGTTATAGGAAGGCATTATAGACTGTCAGAATTGTAGATCTGAGAAGAAAGTTAGGGCTTGGACTTGGGCACCCACTCATTAGTCCTCTAGATTTTGAAGCGGTGGAATCTCTGTAATAGCAGGATCAACTTGCAGACATTCTTCAGAGATCCTGACAAAAGTAGGTACAATGGACTAGCGTACCTGCTCATTAGTCCTTGACTTTTCTACACACCAAACTTCAAAATCTGGTATGTATTTGGTTGTCATTTGATATCTCTGTGTGCAATCATTTTTTGTAATTTGTCTGTTTGTTACAATTTTACGAAATCAGGGTTTTGTGCATAATTGGACTTAATTGAACAACAAATTCACACAATTCCAATCTTCCCCTATGTTCCAAGTGACAAGAGATTTGTAGTAGAGTTCTCTACTCGGTTGAATGTCCTTGAATGTTTAGTGGTGAAAGGAGGATCATGATAAACCCTTGAAACAAAACTATCAACCTCATCATCCCTCTTTTTACATTAAACATTTTTGTCAACCCATGTTTTTAATGAATTTTGCACCTTTCTGAGTGTTTTACTTTAGAATTTCATTCATTCATTTTATTCTCATCTTATTGCATTTAAAAAATTTAAAAAAAATTAAAAAATTGAAAAAATTGGCATTTTTAGCTTGCATTTTCAAATAATTTGAATTAGTTGAATTTAATTTCAATTAAATTTCTATCATTTTCATTATATCTAATTTAAATTATAGAAATTCATCATTTATGATTCATTTACATTGCATTTTCATGATTAAATTGTTATAAATTGCTGGAAATTGTTCATTTTTTCATAAAACCTAGTTTTGCATTAGCTAGGGTTTGTAGTCAAAATCTTGTTTCAGATTTTACTACCCTTTCAAAACACTCATTAGGACTTATTTATAACTATAGTGTTTCTTCATAGTGGCTTTCTTGGAAAATTTCATGTCTAGGGACGTTTGAAAACCTTTTATTTTCACTAGATTTGGCCTTATTGTCTCTCTACAATTACATCATAGGCGTGTTGTGAAGGATTTTTCTACACTAATTGGCTGTTATTAGGGTTATAATCTGCTGCCTCTCCTCAAATTATTTACAACACCCTTTCTATTGGGCCTTTGCATTGAAAATTGGTAAAAAATTACATGTTTTTAGTGTATTTTTACTAGGTTTTGGCTTGTCATCATTATAGGATTGTACCAAAGCTATGTTGTGAATGATATTGTTGGTTTATTGGACTGATATTAGACATACTATTTCCTTCCCCTCATCAATTTCCTTACAACACTTCTTCTCTCACTTGTTTGCATTGAAAACAGTTGAAAAAATCAAGCATTTTAGATCATTTTCACATATAGTTTTGCCCTTGTTTCTTGCATAACTTTTGAAAATCTTTTAAAATCTGATTTTACATTGATTTGAAAACATATACCATGGATTTTCCTGATCATTCAACTTTGGAAGATTTATTCGAGTACATTATGAATTTTGATAACTTTTGTAAATTCACTGATAAGCATCCTCAAGTCTTGCATCAAATAACATATATCTATGGTATTCATATGTTTGTAAGCTCTACTTGTCATATCCTTTGAACAATAACCTATTTTGAAATCTTCCTCACTATTTTGGGTGTGTTCCCTTCAATCTTGGAAAATCTCACTAATTTCATTTCTGAAAATAACCATGGGGAAAGTAGTAGTGAAAACATCATTCCCTCTCTCCCTTCATTTCATGATGACATAATGGACATTCTTTCTGAGACTTATGACAATGATATAGCACTGGGTGATTCATCAAAAAAAGACTTGTCCCAACATAACTCCACTTAATGAGGATATTTTGGCACAAGAAAAAGATCATTGACACATTCCTTAACACTACTCTGCCATCCCTTCCTGCTTTACCTAGCCAAGATGAAACATTGGATGATGTAGATTCCCTTTGTGAACATTTACTTCAACCTCTTGAAATTGAAAATTTACCAACTGATGTTCAAAAACTTCTCAACTATATCTTAAACAAAGAAATAGATCATGCATATTTACCTGAACCTTCACATACCTTGGAAAACAATGAAATTTCACACAATATTGAAGAACGAACTATTCCTCATAACCAAGGTATTCCAACACCCTATATATGGACTGAAATGGGCACTTTTGGGTTCCTCAACAACCTCACTCAACTAGAATAGGTACTATTGAAGCTCCTGCATTAGCCCATTTAATTGACATAGAAAACTATGAGATCCCTTCCACACCATCATTAATAGATACATTTCCATTGACAAATCCTACAATTATCCCCCCACGAACTCATGAAACTATGGAAGAGAGAAGAAGAGACAAAGCTTTTACCATTAAAGTAAAGATCAAGATACATGATGACTGCTAGCTCGGTTGTCCCTACAGGTAAGTATTTCTAACCCTAGTGGTCACATATGTCATAGCATCATCGGCTCATTTATATGACCTCCCCTCTCATGTTGTGTTCCCCCATGATGTGTTATATGTTGTTTAGGCCTCCTAGGATGACCCTTGATACTCTTGTAAGGTCAAGGATATTGGGAGACTGCCTTTGTTGTGACCCTTCTTCTATTTGTACCATCATTCTTCTATATTGCTTCTCCTCTATTTTCATTGTTGTGTTGTGTCTTAAGGACATAGAGTTGTGGTTGGTGACATGGGGGCACCCTCCTACGTGATTGTCCCTAAGGCACTTGTTTCTCCTCTCTTGATTTATTTTTTTACCTTCCTTTAGTGGTCCTACCTAGCTAGCAGATAATGGAAAACATTATACTGATATGGACCTAGTGTCCCTTCGGCGATGTTGCCCCCAAAATTTGAATTTGAAAATTTTCAAATTTTAGTGGATTCCTCCTGTATACCCCTAAACCTGCAAGATCACAAAAACAATTAAATTTGAAAATTTGTTGAAGCTGGTGAAAATTACTTTCATAGCCTTAATCTTAAGTATGTTTTACCCAACATGCCTAGTTTTCATGACCGAATCCCTTACCATTTGATAAATTTTAAAGATTCATATTTTTTGCCGGTAATTTGCAAATACAATTAAATTTCATTTTTATGGTTGCTGGAGATTAAAAGGTTTCTAGGTTTTGCTCAGAAGGATGCATTCTTCTTACTATCCAAATTTTATGAAAAATAGAGCTATTGTGAGCAAGATATGGAGTTTTTCATTTTTGGCCCAAAGCCCAGTTATGAGGTGTCAACTTTGATTTTCTAAGGAGCTAAATCTTATCGGAGCATTATAGAAGCTAATATGTCCTCAGCAAAATGAATAAAAGCATTTATCTTAAGTCCATATTTTAGAATAAATAATTTCATTTTATTGCCTCCAAAAGTTAATATGAAGTCTTGAGGAGGGTCCCACCAATTTTGAGGTTATAAATATTATCCAAAGTCCAACCCATTCATGGAAGAGTAAGGATGAAATGAAGCTCTTTGTTGTCGCAGAGTCTGGAGTTGTCATAACTCCTGAACTCCCAAATAAAGGTTAAAAAGTTATTAAAATGCGCAACTTGGTGACCTCTTTGTTGAGGGGGGTTTTTAAAAGTTCAAAACTTTTGCAGATGCCTGACTTCACAACTTTACCAGGTTCTTCCTAGCCCGTACCAACATGGGCGATTCCCAATTGACCATGGATAAGATTTTAGAGCTATGATCTACATGCAATACTCATATCAACTTCGTATCATCATCCAGTGGAAGGAGGCACATCAACTTATGTTTGGGAGGCCCAATTTGTAGTGCTAGGAGCACTCAGCCTTGAGTACGTTACCACCTATGTACACAAAGGAAGAGTTGAAGCCAATAGTGATCAAATAATGGAACTCAGTGAATGCAGGATATGCCATGGCCTGCTTACATCATCAAGTCCAATAGAGGAACAAATTAATAAGAATCTTACAAAATTTGTGCCAGAAATGTTCATTGCTGAGATTATAGTAAACACAGGTATCTAAAACAAATGCAAAACAAATTGCTTGCTTGCAGAAGCTATAGTAGAAGAGGTTATCTATAAAAAATATTCCATCAAATTTGTGTTCCCTTTGTGATACCTTATGAAAAAATGTGTGAAGAAGTGTGATGATCGTAGCATGATCACATAATGGATTCGTTGGAAAGGTTTTAGAAACCTCAATGCAAATGCAATTGGCTATGTAAAGCCATCTCCACAACTTCACCAAGCATCTTCGCTTGCCTACGCCAAGCTGAAAATTAGCAGACTCTGTCAAATTAGATAGTTTAAAATACTCTGGTTGACATGTATGCAAAGGCAGAAGCATAGGCATGGTCATAACAATATTTGATAGATGTGTCAAAGATTTGTAGTCTCATATAATGTCACCATTGTGTGATATCCACAAATGTATGGAAATTTTGAAAAGGCATTCAAATCTTTCAATAAATGGGAGATCTTAGGTATGTATGCGAAATGAGAATCACATGGAAAGAACAAAAACTATTTGATATAACAGCCTCAAAGATATGAAATCTTATTGACTATAGAAATCGTGCGATACGTATTAAATGAATTTACTAAAAAAGGCTTTAAAAACTTTCTAGGCAAATGCAATTGGTTATTATGAAGCCAAAGTCTGCAACTGTTGCTACCATCATCCAAAGCATAATGAAGCAATGATCATGAATGCCACATGTTGCATATGAGTTTTGCAATAAACCGAAAGAGCACTATGTAAGTAGTGATTTGTATGGATCAGAATGGGCTGTAGAAGAGAAAATTAAGCAAAGAGAAATGCTTTCTCAGGAAGCTCATTATATTTTTGTCCAAAGCTTTCAATGTGCACATGGTGCACCTCTTGACACTATAAATAATAAGGAAAGTTTGCACGAGAGCCACTGGGCAGGTGATAAGGACCCTGTAGTTGTACTTGTGCATTATTGAGTTATTGTTGAGGAAGAAATATCTGTGGTCTATGTTTATGAACTTTAGTTATAGCAGTGTTATCCTCTCTTTTGATGAGAAGTAATTATTGGAGTAGCCATGAACACTTACTTCCTTCTTCCACCTCAGGAGAACCTACTACCTTTATTATGAGATGAAATGAGATTACTACCGATCTCTTGTAAAGTTTGAAAGTGGACATATTTATGGATGCCACATCTGATGCAGTAAGAAAACATATTATGTTTTTCCAAATTAAATTACGTACATTGAATGCCAAAATAATGACCAAGAAAACCACTCTTCTTTCTGCTGAAAGAATAGCTCATATTGCTTCCCAGCATTGTGAAGCTTCTTTGCAAGTACTTCAGTCACTTTGCCTACACACGTTATTTAGAGAGCAGCTTCTCAAAAAGGACTTATGTAGGAATGGAGGCATACTTTTGTTGGCATTATCTATTTTGAAATTTCAAATGCCCTCAGGTTTCACAGATTCATCATGTGTGGTTGCTTTCATGTCTTGTCTAAAGTCCAAAGTTCTATCAATCTTAATACATCTTTCTGACACAGAAAGTTTCTCATATTTGGATGGACGACATTTCTGGTCAAAATATTTTCAAATTTACACTGCTATGTCCTAGACATTTGCAGAGAGCAAGAGAAAAATTAGTTTTTCAAAAAAATTCTTCAATGCTTGTCCTCTAGGCCTACCAAAACTCTAAAATTACTTTAAGATTGAAAAGGTAAATTTGAGAGGAAGTGAGAGAGGTAATCTCTCAAAGAAAAGTTACTTCCCATGAAGGTTAAGAATATGAAATGTTTTCAAAGGAGGATACCAAAGACCATCAAGAAAATGTTATGGGAAGGAAAATGAGATTTCTTTATAACTAATTTTTTAAGAATTAGTTGTGAGGCAAAAAGGGAAAAAGCCTTTATAAACTCGTCAGAGGCTCATTTGTGGGGATCAACTTTTGACTGTCTGGGAGTAGAGGAAGGGGAAACAATAAAATTTTGCAATTTTGATCATTTTCTGTAGATGTTCATTATCTTTGTATAGCAAATATGAATGAAATATTAATGATTGTGAATGAGTCTTTGAACTTTGTCAAGCATTTGAATGTTCCATTCCTTTGAGAATGTGTCATTCTTTGATGTTTCATTTATTTATCTACAGCAAATGTTAGAATTGTATTGAGTTTAGTCATGCATACTGCTAACAATCTGATCTTTGAGTCATGATGCTAATGATATGCCAGTTTAACTCTCAACATTAGTTAGCAGTTTAAATCTTTTTCATCGCATTTACTTTCATGGTTATGGGTAAATGGTAGTGTGCCTTTCTTGCTTTCCGGTTAAAAGCATACCCTGTGTCTCTCATTCATTACAAATTATTTGAAGGTAGATGTGCCTTGTAAAACGAGCATAGAGCACTTACAACCATCATTGCAAGTGACTCAATTATTGGTCAGACTATCATCACAGTGGGCAAGAGAATATAAAATTCTAAAGACAAATCTGTTAACCAAAAGATTTTTGGTGACTCTACTGGGGAAAAGAATCAAAGTATCAGTGTCTTCTTTTCTCAAGAATTTAAAGGTGCCTCCCCAAGGACGGAGGCTGGTGGCTCTATGAAGTGGAAGTTATTCAGAATTATTTGGTTCCAAGAAAGACTCCTGCTGATTTATTGTTTTAGATTTGTACTATGGCGTTGATTTCTTCCCAACCATGGGGAAGTCACTTTGGATGTCTTTCTTTGCCACAGTATTCACCATTGCCTGAAGGATCGAGAAAACATTTTCCAAAGTTCAGTGGAGAAGACCATCAAGATGCTGAAAATCACATTCTAGCATTCACAGTTGCCTGCAGTATTTTGGGGGTAAGTGAAGAAGACATTTTTGTAAGATTATTTATTGAATCTCTTATCGAGCCTGCTGCAGATTGGTTTTTTATTTGGAAAATAAATTCATTACTGATTAAGATTCATTGAAGACTAATTTCTTGGGAAGATATAAGGGCCCTGTTGATGAATCTACTCTACCATGTCAATTTTTTAATATTCGTAAGCAAGAGGGTGAGCCAATAAGAGATTTTGTAAATAGATTCAATCGGCTGTTCAAAAAGATTCATATCTCTATTCAACTGGGTAAGCAACTCCTATTATGTACTTTTATTTTTTGCATTACATCCAGATGTTCAGTTTGAATTGAAATGATGTAAAGTAAATGATACTAAAATTGCTCAACAAGAGGCCATAAAAATTGAAGATGACTTGATATTAAGTGGGTTATGGAAATCAAATTAGGTTGTAGATTATTTGAAATATGAATCTTTGAAGAAGCCTATCATGCAAAAATCAATTTCCCAACCTACGAACTATCAGTACATGTAGCCTCCTTCTACTGAATATCTTAATCTCTCTGTTTTTTATCCAAAACATTTTGGTAAAGAGGAAGTAAGTGCTGGAGAAATTAAAACTCATATGAATGGAAGAATTGAGGCATATTATTTACATTATGAAAAAGATAACGATGAATCTATAAGCCCCTCAAGTAACGGAGAAAGTGAAAAATTATTCCATGATGTTAACTGTGAAAAAGGTAATGCAAATGAAGTTGTTTTGACCACCTTATCTATAGAAGAGATGAAATCATTCACTTTTACCAATGATGAAGAGAAACATGAGGATACACAACGTAAGAGGAAGTGTTGAATGTCTTTTCTCCAAGGTGCACACAAGTTGAATATGAAGTTTTCAGGTTTTAGGAGCAAGATGACATGGAAGTATGCTGCAACAAGAGGTCAAAAATGATTGTATCTTTGAATCCTTTCATTTTGAAAATCTTGGTGCTGATATTTTTAAACAAGATTTGAAAAATGAGGTTAAAAGTAGCCATGATGGTTCTGATATAAGTGATCAAATAGATAAATGTGATAAACCACACATTGTTTACATTCTAAATTGTTGTCTTAATGCATCTGAAGATGAATTTTTATGTGGAGAAGAAGCTATTTTATGTGATCTATAGCTTATGGGTGAGAATGATGAAGTGGGTCACATAACACATGAATCAGTTCTGACATAGAAAGTTAATATTATTCTAGTTGGGGGTGATTTTTAGCCTCATGAAAATATTGTTTACAATTTAGATTTTCATTCTAACCCACTTCCAATTTTGCATAAGGTGGATGATTGGTCTTCCAATGAGTCAACTGGTTGTTTTCAGGCTTGGCATATTAATTTGTCTGCTATAGAGAAAGATGATTCTGCAAGTTGGGGCCCAAAGTTTTTAAACAATGTGATTACTTCCACATACAAAGAAGGGTTTTTATCTCATGATCTGTGTGTAGGTTGTCCAATCCAAGGGTTGGCTTCTTCGTGCTTGCAAAATCAAGTGCATTCTAACATTATACATGAGGTTATACAGGAAGATGTTGATAATCATGTGTTGGGCAATGCTAACATGAGTCATCCAATTGAAGAAGCATACAATGAAGAGAAACTTTTTGAGCATCAAGTCACATCCAGAGGATCTTTATGTGATGCCATTCTTATCATTCTGATCATGGTGGTCGCCAGTTGGCAGCTGGTTTCTTGCGGACTTCTCATTCATCAACCATTATTTCATAGAGGTTACTATTTCTCCCAGCATGTCAATAGATTTGCATGATCAATCTGGAGTATCTAGAGGTAGTGTCTTCCTTCCATGTACATAGTAGGACTTTTTGTTGTGCTGGTAGTGCAGTTTCCTTTCCCATTTTGCCCTGTCTTTGGCTTGCTCTTGTTTCCTTTTTCACTGTACTCTCTAACTCTATTGCCCAATAGATTTATGCACTGGTCCACGCTTGAGATTATAGGTCCCTTACTTTATCCTTTGCAGTCCTCATCCCCAATCAGAGCCTGTTGTTAACCCCAAAATTTGAATTTAAAAATTTTCAAATTTTAGTGGATTCCCCCTGTATACCCCTAAACCTGCAAGATCACAAAAATAATTAAATTTGAAAATTTGTTGAAGCTAGTGAAAATTCCCTTCATAGGCTTAATCCTAAGTATGTTTTACCCAACATGCCCAATTTTCATGACCGAATCCCTTACCATTTGATAAATTTTAAACCTTCACATTTTTCACTGGTAATTTGCAAATACAGTTAAATTTTAGTTTTATGGTTGCTAGAGATTAAAAGGTTTCTAGGTTTTGCTCGAGAGGATACATTCTTCTTTTTACCCAAATTTTATGAAAAACGGAGCTATTGTGAGCAAGATATGGAGTTTTCCATTTTCGGCCCAAAGCACAGTTACGAGGTGTCAACTTTGATTTTCTAAGGAGCTAAATCTTATTAGAGCATTATAGAAGCTAATTGATGCAAGAGCATCCAGTGGTGTAAGGGCAACCTTGCATCACCTAAAAAAAGATGTGTTTCAAAATTGTTCAAGTTCTTTCCATTTCTTTTCAAAATTTGTGGTTCTGGTTCCATAATCGCTTGAATAATGATATAGAACTTTCAGTTTTTCCAAACTGCTAAAAATAGCAATGTGCTATTTTTAGAAAGTTTGCATTTGGGCACGGAATGAAGTGAAAATTTACAAGAAGCTACTTAATTAAAAAATAAGACCTTTGGCAAAGGAATCACGCAAAGAGCATTTGCAAGCTGAAAGATATTCAAGTTTTTGTTTCCCGAAAAATGCCTAAAAATTATTCAAACTCAGGTTTGAGGCACTAAACATCCCTGTATGGTCCCAAAAATGGCTAGAATAGGCAGAGCCAGTTCTTAGTGCGTAGAGCACTTCGTGAGCTTTTCGACACATAAAACGGTTTGTCAATCGGACACCCGGATCAAAAGTTATGGCTCTTGGAAGTTGACCTATTTTTGGAGGGAGATGTAAATTTTGAAATTAGGTTATTAGCCGCCAAAAAGGCTATTAATAACCATTTTTGGGAACCCTAGGCAGTAGTAGAGTTAAGGGGGAAAGTGTAGCATCAATAATAGCTGGGAAAACAGAAACCCTAGCTAATTTGGGGTTACAGAAGACTGATGATTCCAGATTCTGGGGATAGGAAGTTGTAATGTGTTGCAGCCTATGGAGGCTTGATTCCTCTGATTGTATTTGAGCTTCTGTAATGTAATAAGTTGTCTAAATCAATAAAGAAAGTTTTATTTTCTATTTGCAATTCATGTTGTGGTGTTTTATGATTTACCCCCTTCATCAAGTGGTATCAAAGCAAGGGTTTCCTGATTGTGTAGACAGATCGCCGACCGTGAGGCAGTTTGTACCAAGACCTGACATTGTGGGTTTGCTATGGAGATCAAGATGCCTCCACAAAGAAATCGTACTAGGAGGAATGCTTTGACGGAAGAGGTTTTTAGAGCCCTGTAAAGGCAAATCAATGCATTGCAAGAGGAGCTACGAAGAGGGTTTGAGCTGAGAACAAGAGAAGAAAGCGAAGATGAAGTTGAAGAAGAGCTATCTGAGGAAGAACAAGAAGCTGTAAGAGATCCTATAGGAGTTAGGTTGCTGAGGGCCATTTCTAAGATTGGAAAGAGGCCTAGGATCAAAGTTTCTACATATTCTAGAGATTTGAATCTAGAATAGCTCATTGATTGGATCAATAACATGGAGGAGTATTTCAAATATGAAGATGTGGAGGACCCAGATTGGGTCAAGTTTGCAAAAATAAAGTTGAAAGGTCATGCAAATATTTGGTGGAAGGAGGTCCAGTTAGAGAGGACCAGAAGAGGAAAAGGAAAGATCACCAGATGGGATCGAATGGTGGAGAAACTGAAGAAGTTGTTCATTCCTATGGACTATGAGATGGAGCTATTGAAGAACCTGCAAGGATTGAAGCAAGGTAACAAGTCTGTCAAGGAGTATACAAAAGAGTTTTATAAGATTACTATTAGGATAGGCCATGCAGAGCCAAATAAGGAGAAGGTAGCCCATTACATTAATGGGTTGAGGCCAAGTATTCAAGAGGAGTTGAACCTGGTCAGAATGACCACCATAGAAGATGCATACTAGTTTTTCCTGAAGGCGGAAGAGAAGCTAAATAAAAGATTTGACAGCAAGCAAAGGGGAAGAGGTCAAGGTAGAAGGACTGGTGGAAGACTCTATGGGGGACAAAATGAAGATTCAAAGAAAAGTGAAGAAGTTGGCACTAGTCAAATTCAAAGAGGAGATAATACCTACCGCCCTCATGAGCAAAACAATGGTGAGCAAAGAGGAAGAGGAAGAGGCAGACCTAGGCAAGGACATGGAAGAGGAAGTTTCAGAGGAACCTATTTCCAATGTGGAGAAGAAGGGCATCGAGCATATGAGTGTCCACAACATCAAGGAAGGACAAATAGAAGACTTGAAGGTAATGCATGAGTTACACATGTTGATGAAGATGCACAATCTGTGTGCTCTGAAGATGCTGAAAGGGGAGAAACCCTAATTGTCAGAAGAACCTTATTGAATGAGGAGAAAGAACCTAATCAAAGGAAGAGTTTATTCCACACAAGGTACAAATGTGAAGGTAAGTGTTGTGATATTATTATTGATAGTGGAAGCACTGATAATCTTGTTTCAAAGGAGATGGTTGACAAGTTGAAGTTGACAAGAAGAAAGCATCCACATCCATATCGGATTGCATGGTTGCAGAAGGACCATAGAGCTTTGGTCAATGAGCAGTGTTTAGTGAAGTTCAAGATTGGAGAATACGATGATAAGGTGTTGTGTGTTATCATACCAATGGACGCATGTCATATGCTATTGGGGAGGCCATGGTAGTATGATAGGAGCATTGTCCATGATGCTCGTGCAAACACATATTCCCTAACAAAGGATGGAGTTCGTCATAAGTTGAAGCCCTTGAAGGAGGTGGAAGAAAAGGTATGTAGTACTGTCAAAATTTGCTTGGTAGATGGTAGAAAAATTTTCGAGGGTATAAAGCACGAGCGTCATTGTTTTGCATTGATTCCTAAGATTAGTCAAGAGAAATGTGAAGATATACCAGTAGAAGTTTCAGATATGTTGGAAGAATTTCAGGACATTATCTTTGATAATGTACCAGAGGGTTTACCACCAGCGAGAAAGATAAGTCATCAAATGGATTTGATACAAGGACCTAGTTTGCCAAATAAGGCAACCCATAGAATGACTCCAACAGAGAGTGAAGAGTTGAACAAACAAGTTCAGGAGTTGTTGAGGAAGGGATTGATAAGAGAGAGCCTAAGTCCATGTGCGGTACCTGTAGTACTAGCACCAAAGAAATATGGAGAGTGGAGAATGTGTATAGATTCTCAAGCCATCAATAAGATCACGATCAAGTACAGATTTCCATTGCCTAGAATGGAGGACATAATGGACTATTTGAGTGGAGCCAAGTACTTCACGAAGATTGACCTGAAGAGTGGATATCACCAAATCCAAATCAGAGAAGGAGATGAATGGAAGACGTCCTTTAAGACAAAGGAGGGTTTGTATGAGTGGTTAGTCATGCCATTTGGGATAACCAACGCATCGAGCACATTCATGTGGCTTATGAACGAGGTACTGAAAGAATTTTTAGGAAGTTTTGTTATTGTTTATTTAGATGATATTTTGATTTTTAGTAAGACTTGGGATGAGCATCTGATGCATATTAGAAGAGTTTTAGAGAAGCTGAGGGAGGAAAAGTTGTTGATTAATCTGAAGAAATGTAGTTTTGCAAAGAAGGAGTTGGTATACCTGGGATTTGTTGTCTCAAACGAAGGTCTTAAGATGGACCCAGAGAAGGTGAGGGCTATCATTGAATGGCCTACGATGAGGAGTACTTCCAAGGTAAGATCTTTTCATGGTTTGGCAAGTTTTTACAGAAATTTTATCAGGAATTTTAGTAGCATTTGTGCACCCCTAACTGAGACAATGAGAGGGGATAGAAAAGAGTTTAGATGGACTAAAGGAGCAAACATAAGTTTTGACACATTGAATCAAAAAGTTACAGAGCAACCTATTTTGACACTTCCAGATTTCAATAAGGTATTTCAGGTAGATTGTGATGCTAGTGGCAATGCTATAGGAACTGTTTTGAGTCAAGAACATAAGCCCATTGCCTATTTTAGTGAGAAGCTTAATGACACCAGGAAAAAGTATTATGTTTATGATAAGGAGTTTTATGTAATAGTTCAGGCTTTGAAGAAATGGAGACATTATTTGTTGCCAAAGGAGTTTGTTTTATATAGTGATCATCAGGCTTTACAGTATCTTAATAGTCAAGGAAAGTTGAACCAAAGGCACTTAAAATGGGTTAAGTTTTTGTAGAGCTATACTTTTGTTTTGAAGCACAGGAGTGTGAAGTCCAATAGAGTTACAGATGCCTTGAGCAGAAGGCAAAATTTGTTGACAGAAATGAAGATAGAGGTTGTTGGGTTTGATGAGGTCAAAAGTTTGTATCCTGAAGACCCAGATTTTGCAGAGTCTTGGAAAGCTTGTCTGGAACCTATTACTTTGGACAGGACAAAATGGTTGGATTTCATAATCCAAGATGGCATGTTGTTTAGGGGAAGCCAGTTGTGCATTCTGAGGAGTTCCATGAGAGAGAACCTAATTAAGGAGAAGCATAGTGGAGGATTGTCTAGACACTTTGGTTGAGATAAGACCATTGCTATTGTTGGTGAAAATTATTATTGGCCACAGTTGTAGCAAGATGTGAGGAAATTTGTGCAGAGTTGCAGAGTATGTCAGATGGCGAAAGGAGCAAGTCAGAATACAAGTCTATATCAACCACTACCTATACCAGAGAAGCCATGGGATGATATTAGTATGGATTTTGTTCTTGGTTTACCAAGGACATAGAGAGGGCATGATTCCATTTTTGTGGTGGTGGATAGATTCTCAAAGATGGCACATTTTATTCCTTGCAAGAAGACTAATGATGTTCATATTGCAGAGTTATTTTTCAAGGAGGTGGTGAGATTACATGGTCTACCAAAGAGCATAGTTTCAGATCTAGATACCAAGTTTGTTGGTTATTTCTGGAGGACATTGTGGAAGAAGTTGAAAATAGATTTGAAGTTTAGTTCTACACATCATCCATAGACTGATGGATAGACCGAAGTGGTGAATAAGAGTTTGGGTAACCTGCTACGATGCTTAGTAGGAGATAAGCCCAAGGGATGAGATTTGATTTTACCACAGGCTGAATTTGCTTACAACAATTCTATCAATAGGAGTACTGGTAAATCACCATTCCAGATTATAGATGGCAATAGCCCAAGAAATGCTTCTGAGTTAAGGAAGTTGGACAAAGGAGAAAAGACAAGTGCCAAAGCTGAAGACTTTGCAGAACATCTGAAGAATTTGCATGAAGAGGTGAGAAGGCACATTAATAAGATAAATATTCAATACAAGGCTAAGGCAAATCAGAAGAGGAGATATAAGGAATTCCAAGTAGGAGATGAAGTCATGGTTCACTTGAGAAAAGAAAGGTTCCCAATTGGAACATACAATAAGCTGAAAATGAAGAAATTTGGACCATGCAGAATTTTGAAGAAACATGATTCAAGAAATGCATATGAGGAAGAGCTGCTAAGTGGGATCAACATTTCCCCTATTTTCAACATTGTTGATTTATCAGAATATCATGAAGGTGGAACAGAGGATGGACCAACAGAAGAACAGTGGAGTATTCCAGCATCTACTTTAATAGAGGAGATAGAAGAGATCTTGGATAGTCATGTGGGAAGAAGTACTCAAAACATGCAATATGAAGAATACTTGGTGAAATGGAAAGGAAAACCTGTTGAAGATTCTTCTTGGTTACCTCAGGCAGAGGTTGACCATTTGGGTTTTCCTCACACAAACACCTGAGACGTGACAGGGTCACTTCTCAAATTACCCTAAGTGTCTGATGCAGGAGCATCCAGTGGTGTAAGGGCAATCTTGCATCACATAAAAAAATATGTGTTTCAAAATTGTTGATGTTCTTTCTATTTCTTTTCAAAATTTATGGTTCTCATTCCATAATTGCTTGAATAATGATGTAGAACTTTCAGTTTTTCCAAACTGCTAAAACTAGCAACCCGCTATTTTTAGAAAGTTTGCATTTGGGCATGGAATGAAGTGAAAATTTACAGGAAGCTACATTACTAAAAAATAAGACCTTTAGCGAAGGAATCACGCAAAGATCTTTTGTAAGCTGAAAGATATTAAAGTTTTTGTTTCCTAAAAAATGCCTGAAAATTATTCAAACTCAGGTTTGAGGCACTAAATGGCCCTGTACGGGCCCGAAAATGGCCAAAACTTGCAAAGCCAATTCTTAGCATGTAGAGCACTCTGCGAGCTTTTTGACGCATAAAAAAGTTTGTCAATCAGATACCTGGATCAAAAGTTATGGCTCTTGGAAGTTGACCTATTTTTGGAGGGAGATGCAAATTTTGAAATTAGGTTGTTGGCCACCAAAAAGGCTATTAATAACCATTTTTGGGAACCCTGGGCAGTAGTAAAGTTAAGGGGGAAAGTGTAGAGTCAATAATAGGTGGGAAAATAGAAACCCTAGCTAATTTGGGGTTTTAGAAGGCTGAGATTCAAGAGTCTGGGGATAGGAAGCTTTAATGTGTTGCACCCTGTGGAGAGTTGATTCCTTTGATTGTATTTGATCTTTTGTAATGTAATAAGTTGTCCAAATCAATAAATAAATTTTTATTTTCTGTGTGCAATTTTTGTTATTGTGTTTTATGATTTACCCCCTTCATCACTAATATTTTCTCAGTGAAATGAATAAAAGCATTATTCTAAAGTCAATATTTCAGAATAAATAATTTCATTTTATTACCTCCAAAAGTTAGTATGAAGTCTTGAGGAGGGTCCCACAGGTTTTGAGGTTATAAATATTATCCAAAGTCCAACCCATTCATGGCAGAGTAAGGATGAAATGAAGCTCTTTGTTGTCACGGAGTCAGGAGTTTTCATAACTCCCGAACTCTGAGATAAAGGTTAAAATGTTATTAAAATGCGTGACTTGGTGACCTCTTTGTTGAGGAGGGTTTTTAAAATTTTAGAAGTTTTACAGATGCCCGACCTCACAACTTTACCAGGTTCTTCCCAGCTCGTACCAACATGGGGGCTTCCCAATTGACCATGTATAAGATTTTATAGCTATGATCTCCATTCAATATTCATATCAACTTCATATCATCATCTAGTGGAAGGAGGTGCAATAGCTTATGTTTGGGAGGCCTAATTTGTAGTGTTAGGCGCACTCAGCCTTGAGTACGTTACCGCCTATGTACACAAAGGAAGAGTTGAAGCCAATAGTGATCAAATAATGGAACTCAGCGAATGCAAGATATGCCATGGCATGCTTAAGTCATCAAGTCCAAGAGAGGGACAACTTCATAAGAATATTACAAAATTTGTGCCAGAAATGCTCATTACTAAGATTATAGTAAGCACATGTATCTAAAACAAATGCAAAATAAATTGCTTGCTTGCAGAAGCTATAGTAGAAGAGGTTATCTATAAAAAATCTTCCATCAAATTTTTGTACCCTTTGTGATACCTTATGACAAAATGTGTGAAGAAGTGTGATGATCACAGCATGATCACATAATGGATTCATTGGAAAGGTTTTAGAAACCTCAATGCAAATGCAATTGGGTATGTAAAGCCATCTCCACAACTTCACCAAGCATCTTCGCCTACCTGCATCAAGCTAAAAATCAGCAGAATCTATCAAATTAGATAGTTCAAAATACTCTGGTTCACATGTATGCACAGGTAGAAGCATAGGCACGGCCGTAATACTGTTTGACTGATGCTTCAAAGATTTGTAGTCTCATATAATGCCACCATTGCATGATATCCACAAATGTATGGAAATTTTGAAAAGGCATTTGAATCATTCAATAAATGGGAGATCTTAGGCATGTATGTGAAATGAGAATCACATGAAAAGAACAAAGACCATTTGATATAATGGCCTCAAAGATATGCAATCTTATTGACAGCAGAAATCACGAGATACGTATTAAATAAATTTATTAAAAAAGGCTTTAAAAACTTTCAAGGCAAATGCAATTGGTTATTATGAATCCAAAGTCTACAACTATTGCTAGCATCATCTAAAGCATAATGAAGCAATGATCATGAAAGGAACATGCTACATATGAGTTTTGCAATAAACCGAAAGAGCACTATGTAAGTAGTGATTTGTATGGATCAGAATGCGCTGTAGAAGAGAAAATTAAGCAGAGAGAAATGCTTTCTCAAGAAGCTCATTATATTTTTATCCAAAGCTTGTAATGTGCACATGGTGCACCTCTTAACAGTATAAATAATAAGGAAAGTTTGCACAAGAGCCACTGGGTAGGTGATAGGGATTGTGTAGTTGCATTTGTGTATTATCG
The DNA here is from genome assembly GCA_027924645.1 of Cunninghamia lanceolata. Taxonomy (NCBI): domain Eukaryota; kingdom Viridiplantae; phylum Streptophyta; class Pinopsida; order Cupressales; family Cupressaceae; genus Cunninghamia; species Cunninghamia lanceolata. Next base: position 13,191,066 of record BSBN01000055.1, on the reverse strand, counting down.
AGTTATTGTTGAGGAAGAAATATCTATGGTCTATGTTTATGAACTTCAGTTAGAGCAATGCTATCCTCTCTTTTGATGAGGGGTAATTATTGGAGTAGTTGTGAACACTTACTTCCTTCTTCCACCACAAGAGAACCTACTGCCTTTATTATGAGATGAAAAGAGATTCTTATCGATATCTTGCAAAGTTTGAAAGTGGACATATTTATGGATGTCACATCTGATGCAGTAAGAAAAGATATTATGTTTTTCCAAATTAAATTACGTACATTGAATGCCAAAATAATGACCAAGAAAACCACTCTTCTTACTGCTGAAAGAATAGCTCACATTGCTTCCCAGCATTATGAAGCTTCTTTGCAAGTACTTTAGTCACTTTGCCTACACATGTTATTTAGAGAGCGTCTTCTCAAAAATAAGGAATTATGTAGGAATGGAGGCATACTTTTGTTGGCATTATCTATTCTAAAATTTTAAATGGCCTCAGGTTTCACAGATTCATCATGTGTGGTTGCTTCCATGTCTCATCTAAAGTTCAAAGTTCTATCAATCTTAATGCAACTTTGTGAGATAGAAAGTTTCTCATATTTGGATGGATGGCATTTTTGGTCAAAATATTTGCAAATTTACACTGCTATGTCCTGGACATTTGCAAAGAGCAAGAGAAAAATTAGTTTTTCAAAAAGTTTCTTCAATGCCTATCCTCGGGGCCTACCAAAACTCTAAAATTACTTTAAGATTAAAAAGGTAAATTTGAGAAGAAGTGAGAGAGGTAATCTCTCAAGGAAAAGTTACTTCCTGTGAAGGTTAAGGATACGAAATGTTTTCAAAGGAGGATACCAAAGACCATCAAGAAAACATTATGAGAAGGAAAATGAGATTTCTTCATAGCTGATTTTTCAAGAATTAGTTGCGAGGCAAAAAGGGAAAAATCCTTTATAAACTTGTCAAAGGCTCATTTGTGGGGATCATCTTCTGGCTGTCTGGGAGTAGAGGAAGGAGGAAACAATAAAATTTTGTAGTTCTGATCATTTCCTATAGATATTCATTGTCTTTGTACAACGAATATGAATGAAATATTAATGATTGTGAATGAGTCTTTGAACTTTGACAAGCATTTGAATGTTCTATTCCTTTGAGAATGTGTCATTTTTTGATGTTTCATTTATTTATTTGTAACAAATGTTAGAATTGTATTGAGTCAAGTCATTCATACTGCTAACAATCTGATCTTTGAGTCATGATGTTAATGGTATGCTAGTCTAATTCTCAGCATTAGTTAGCAGTTTAAATCTTTTTCATCGCTTTTACTTTCATGGTTATGGGTAAATGTTAGTGTGCCTTTCTTGCTTTCCAGTTAAAAGTATACCCTGTGTCTCTAATTCATTGCAAATTATTCAAAGGTAGTTGCACCTTGTAAAACAAGCATAGAGCACTTGCAACCATCATTGCAAGTGACTCGACTGTTGGTCAGACTGTCATCACAGCAGGCAAGAGAATATAAAATTCGAATGACAAATATGTTAACCAACAGCTGAGAAATCAAAAAATGGACCTAGTCCATACATGACGACAGGGTTATTATATATTATTCGATGCTTGGCTAGTAGAATCAATCCATGTGATATTTTGATGTCTTATCACACTTACAAAACATAACAATACTGCTTCTCCATGCACTTTGTTTATATTGATCTTGCTTTCCTTAGCTCTCTATGTGGATGATTATATGCATTGTTGTTTATCTTGATTATATGGATGCTAACACCTTTTCTTGTAGGAAATTGTGTGTTTGTGGGAACATTTGGTGTTCGTAAAGTACATGTCACCTCTAGGGGGCATGGGTTTTGTGAGAGCTCATGTTCCCTTGTGTGTTTTCTCTCTACCTTAACATGCTTTATATCGGTACCTGATATCAACCACCTTAAGGTGGGGGCATATAAGGTAAGCTATCTGATTTAGATGCTAGTGAAGTGTGCTTGTAAAGCTTGAAATCTACTATAATCATTTAAGCCCTCTACGGAGGCGGGGATGGTGTATTTCTCAAGGAGATTACACATCCTGTCATTTTCAAAAAGTCCTCTGAGTAGGTGGGGAGCGAATCTAAGACTATCCTAACCCTTAAGCGTGTCTTCAATGATTATTGTGACAAATCCTAATTGTCAGTGTGTGCCTATAGTGTTCCTGAGATGGCTACGAACCTAGCAATAGGTTTCTTCTATTGCTTATTTATCATGTTTTCTCTGTGTCTTCCATGTGTGTGTCTATGGCATGTTTATTCTCAAGCATAGTTTCAAGACCGATGGTGATGATCTCCTTCTATGCTTTAGGATTTGTATGGTGTGTTTGTTCTCAATTGTAGTTTCAAGACTAGTGGCGATGAGCTCCTCCTACACTTTGAGATTTGTTTGGCATGTCTATTTCCTTTTTTTCAGTTTCAAGACTTGTGGCAATGAGCTCCTCCTACATTTGGGTTCTGTGTTTACATTCCTTGTACTTACATTTGCATTTAGAATATATGAGAAAATAAAAAAGAAATAATCTCTGCATTCATTGTATTCACTGTGTTTTGTGTGTCTTCAATGTCGTCTTCTCCGTGTTTTGCATGACTCTAACTGTCTTCTTTGTGTTTTGTGTGCATGTTATTATCTTCATTGTGATTGGTGTGTCTTCTCCGTGCTTGGCATGTTTGCTGTGTTTGTTGACCATACTTTAATGCATGTATTTGCCTTGCATTTATACATACATTAAAGTGGGGGCTAAATGTTACGTCAGAAAATGTCCCCTTGGGGGCTTTTCCCTCCTAAGGTTTAGCTCTCGGGTCCTTTAGAATGCACTTAGGTGATCTTGCATGTTAATGATGACTCTTGATGAGAAAACCCTTGAGTTTTATGGCAAATGGGACCTAGGGGATGTGTTTATCATGAATCCTTCTTGAAATAGGGGGGAGGACTTGGGCGCCCACACCCTAGTCCTATCCTATTTTTTGTGTGTCGATTATGTTGGTAATCATTTATGTTTAGGGTTTTAAGCTTGAGTGTTTGCTGATTTTTCTCTTTCAAATCCTAAATTTTCTGAGTCGTGGGGTCTTGCACTGTTTTGTCTACTCTGTTAGTGGCCTTTTGTGGTGAGTTCCTAGTTGCTCAGTTTTATCTTCGTACTGTAGTGTTCATTGGTTGACCAGTCCCCATGTAGTGTTTTAGGCAGGCTTGTGAAATCTTAATCGGTTTCCATAAAATGTTGAAAATTTGAGTTATATGCATGTTTTAATGTATATCGGGTTGCATATACATTAGTAGAATCTTTCGCAAGACTCCCAGGAATATTCTGCACTTGTATGCCTTCTCAATTGCATATCGGGTTCAAGGTGGAAGATACATTGAGGGAATATTCTGTAGAAGATCCTGTGTTTGTATGTGCAGGAATGAATGTATGTCAATATACATTGGGTCTTATGTAATGAAAAATATACAAGGAGGCCCGATATACATCTGCTACAGTGTAAAGGTTTATCGCCAGCACATACAATGAAAAATGTACAAGGGTGAATATATCTCTAATATACAAGTCAACATGCAGGCATTGAAAGATACAAGGAAAGTATGCATTCATCGAATATTCCATCGCAGATTATGTAGTTGTATAAAGGGGTTTGTATATTTGTGTTTGTATATTTGACATACAAACAAATATACATTTGCTACAGTGTGGCGGAGGTGATGCATGTGGTAGGGCCTGCGGGTATGTGCAAGCAAGTTTGTATATTCAGCGTACAGGAGAAGCAGATGCAAGGTTGCATGTTTGAACATACAAAGGTCATATGCAAGCAAAGTATACAAGGACTGATGTACATTTGGTGGGGTCCGCCTCACATGCAAGTAGCTTTGTATCCCACATACAAGGGCGAATGTATATGTGTTATACATTCGAAGATATGCAAAAGGAGAAACATGCAATCCAGATGCGATGGAGGAATAAGGTGTAGTGAATGAAATTTGGCGTCCATGGGTTGTATAAAGTGCTTGTATATGCTGATATACAAGCTGATGTGTAGTGAAAGGGATACAAGCCAGATTTGAACCGATTCTCAAATTGTTCTAATAAAATTTGAGGGCCAATTTGTATATAAGGTGTTTGTATATGCTTTTGGGCATGCATATACAAGGCGAGAAGGGCAAAATAAAGGTGCGAAAGGCCAGCGATAGAATCATGGGGTGCCCACGTAGCACGATTTCATTGGTTGGTGGCTCTTCATACATATTTTGGGATTGTTGATCTTGGCGATGGGTTTTCAGATCGACGGTCAGGTTTTGAAATTTTGGCAATGGCTTTCTTCCTTGCGTCTGTGGTCATTTTTTGAGCAAGAATTTTCCATGGGTGTGTTGTTACTATTCCCAAGAGGAGCTGCCGATGGTTGAGCCATTATGGTAGGATTGCGGACAGGCATGGGCCGATGGTTGAACAGCCAGGTACCTAGTTTATGACAGGGAGTTTTCCAGCGGTGGCATAGGGTTCAAGCTCAACCACTCCCCGTCCTTCTCTTGCTTCTCCATGTTTTGTCCCCTGCTACGTTTATTATTTTGAGTGCCATTTCTGGTGCTGTGTATCTGACGGGAAATTTTGACCTCACCTTGTAATTAATTTTTGCGAAGTACACTTTCTTGTTGTTTTAAGCAAACTGTGTTACTCTTTTGTGGTTGTTGAAAACTAGACAAGTTTTGGTACTGCAGTAGGAATACAACTTTTGGTGACTCTGTTTCAGGTGTCTCGTGAGTTTATGAATTGTATGTTGTATATATTATGTATAGAATCATCAATTTCATGTTGATTTAAATGAGTAATGCTCCATTGCATGTGTTTCGTTATTTGTCTCCAAACTGAACGTGTTTTTTCTTCTGACTCTAAACATCTTAGGGGTGTTATAGATTCTAGAATATAGGTTTTCTATATTGACTACTTACTCTCTTACTTCTGCTCAAGGAGTAGATTGAATGTTTTGGATTAAGTGTTAAGAAGAATACATTGTAGTAAGGATGTTGGTAAGCAGAAATAACTAAATTCTCTCTCTTGGGTATTGTCTGTAAGGCAGACATTTCAAAAGCCCCTTGAAATCTGATTACTGTCTCAAGTCTGTGGTAGATATTCACATATATATGTCTATTGACTCCGAGCCCTGGATAGGCACCAATCTGGTCTGGTATCTCTGTTGTAACCCAAAGTCCTAGTTTTGCATCCAGATATAAATCAAACTCAAACTTCATAAACAAACCTTTTAGGACATTAGAAGTAGTTTTAGGATCCGAAATCCTCTGTCTACAACTGAACATAGGCCCGAAGCTAGCCCATTTGCACTTATCTCACAGTTTTCATCTGCTTAATAGAGGATTTATCTTCTTTGTGTCAGCATCCCAGTCTTTGCATAGTTATTGTTGACCCATTTTTTCCTCTGACCAGAGTCAAACAGTCAACCTGGTATTTTCCTTGAAAAGCCTTTGGAAAATATTCCCAAAATTTGAAAAGTGTCAAATTGCCTAAAAAAAACCTTATCATTGGAAAGAGCTTGAAAAAATTGGCAAGTTTGCTTTTTACATCACCCTGAAATTCGGCCAAATAAAGAAGTTATTGATGGTCAAAGCTTTGGTCAACATACAGTTCAAATATACATTTGGCGGGCTTGAAAATCTCCATCGGCCTTAGGAAATAATGAAAAAATTAAGTTATATACATTTTTTGAATGTATATCAGGCCAGGGAAATGCAGATACATTTCAGGAATCTTTCGCAGATTCCCAGGAATATTCTGGATTTGTATATCGGCGATATACAAGTGGAGATGCAAGTGAAACATACAAGGCATAAGATATATTCAGGGAATATTCCTCAAAGATTCTATATTTGCATGTGGCGGCTTGTATGTTTGCCTTGTATGTTCACACATACAAGCAAATATACATTCGCTAAATGTACAAGGCAAATATACATCGAATATTCCCCAGAATATACTGTAGTTGTATGTTTGCAATATACAAAAGGAAATATACAATGAAAAGATACATTGTGGGAATATTCCCCAAGGATTCCCTGTTTGTATGTAAGGGAGTTTGTATATTTGAGTTTGTATATTTGCATATACAAGAGTGCAAATGTACATTTGCTACAGTGCCGACAGGACATACAAAAGGTGGGGCCCGTAGGTTTACAAATGAGATTGCATGCAAGAAGTGCCGCGGGGTAATATACAAAGGAGTTTGTATATCTCAGAGATACAATTGGTGGGGCCCGTGAAGATACAAAGAGGTTTGTATATCATATATATACAAAGGTTTAAATGCTACAGTGGAATGCATATCAACTTGTATGTTTGCACATACAAGCCGATATACAAAGAAACATATACAATCTAGACCCGAATAGAAGTTTCAATCTATTCTATGTTGTTCTCAGGTCTGCCTTGTATAAAAGGTGTTTGTATGTCTTGACATACAAAAGGGCATGTACAAGCCGGATTTCAAGACAAGTACAGTTTGGCAAAATGCAGCGCTAAGTCCGTGGCTTGTGTGTATATGGCAATTGTATATTGCGATATACAAATCAATGATGCATTGCATATACAATGAGTTTCAGCACATAACAGTTTGGAGTTCGCCTTGTATATATGGGTGTTTGTATATTTGCATATACAAAGAAATGTACAAGGAAAAGTGATACAAGTCAGACCCGACAGAACAATGAAACACAGCTCAGTGGTGTTTTGAGGTCCGCGGCTTGTATACTCAGACATACAAAGGAGTAGATGCAAAGTTATATGCTGGGCATTTTCAAAATGGTGGGGCCCACATATACAAGGGGAAATTGTATGCATATATAATTTCGAACATACAAGGCATATACAGGGTCCGATATGCAAAGCGCCATGTATGAACAAAAGATGTTGAAGAATGAGTTTTTGAATGCTCATTCAGGTGCCAAGATGCAGCGATATACACAGAAATGCAAAAGTGATATATACAGGTAGTTGACTGAAAGTTTGACCACCTGTATCTCCTTCATTTTGGGGAATTTCAGCATGCTCCAAGAGGCAAAGTTGCATATTTTGGTCCTCTCTTTCATTTGGCAGGCTTTTTCAGAAGCTTTATCACTCTTCAAATTTTAGATCCGGAATTGCATAGTTTGGGCGACTGGACGTTTCAGTGACAACTTTCAGCAGATGGAGATATTTTTGGAGCATTCATTGCTGCACAAAGCTGATGCAGCTCGCATTGATGGTCAAAAATATCTTCCCACCTTCCTCTTCCAGATATTTTCATCTTTTCTACTACAGATCGATGAGTAAGCTGCTTGCATTCAAGGCTCTAAATATCTCCCCATCCGTCCAATTCCAGATTTCAATGCCATAACTGATGTAGGTTGACAGTCATCGATGGAGATCTTTTTCTATGACAGCTCTTAGGGTAAATTTTGTAAGTGACTTGGGAATTTTGGAATGCTATAAGTATGCATTCAAATGTTGTAAATAAGGTTAGAAAATTTTTGGCATTAAGGCTTTTATGTTTCCCAACAAAGTTTCCATATACTGTAACCTTGCCTTTCTATCAAATATATGCAAGTTAATTTTACCTCTTTACTGATTTTTCTAGTTCTGTGTGAATCTGCATATGGTTTGTCTATGAATGTTTTATTCCTCACAATCATATTGCTTCTCACCTCTACTAGAGTCATCTAACCTGTGTATGCCTACTTGCCATGTTCTGATTGTATTGTGCATCCTTTAGTTCTGTAGAAGTTTCTTTAAATCTGTCTGGTGTATCACCCTTTTATGTTTTCAAGGTTTTATTCATTTTCATTACAAGCATTCTCTCTCCCTCTTCCCCCCAAAATTTAGCAGTTTCAAGTGATAGCTAGACAAGGAAGCCGGCCTTCTCCAGAGGTCTGATCTCATTTAGCAAAGTCCCACACTTAGAGATCAGTCCCATGTTACTCAAGTTTGCAGAGGCTTCATGGTAGTATGCAAGGGTGCAAAACTGGGTGATAACAACTTTGGCACGCCTGGTGGGACTCAGAAGTCAGAGTAACAATCAAATTAACAACCATTATTATTGGTTTTGATGTGCAACCAGTAATTGCAGACCTTTAAGAGGTTAAAATTTACACATCTGGTGACTCAGACTAAGGAAAGACAAACAAACCAGTTTTGCTGATACATGTTTTATGAGAAAGATAGCAACTAGGAGTTCAAGTTCAAGTCCATTCGAATATTTGCAGCTCTCTCTACCTAGAAGATAGAGCAGAGCAGTAGTAAGAACTCTAGTTTCTAAAAGAGTACAGTTGACTCCACCAAGTTTTAGACCAATTGCTTCTGTAGTTCCCGCAGTAACTCAAGCGAATCTACCTACAGCTCTTCAGATGGCAAGAAATTAGCCATTTGTAACTTTTTGATGCAGGAGCATCCAGTGGTGTAAGGGCAATCTTGCATCACCCAAAAAAGAAGTTAATTCAAAATCATTGTAGTTGTTTTCATTTCTTTCCATAATTAGTGTTTCTGGTTCCATAATATCCAAAATAATAATGTAGGACTTTCAGTTTTTCCAAAATTGCTAAAAATAGCAACCTGCCTATTTTGGAAAGTGTACCTGCTATTTTTAGAAAGTTTGCATTTGGGCACGTAATGAAGCAAAAAACTTCCAGAAAGTTACATAACGGAAATATAAGACCTTTGGTGAAGGAATTAGGAAAAGATCATTTGTGAGCTGAAAGATATTAAAGTTTTTGTTTTCCGAAAAGCCCCTAAAAATTTTTGGAACGATATGAGGCACTAAAACTTCCCATAACATCCTAAAAAGTTGATGGAAATCCATTTATGAATTTTTAATGTGATAGTTCACATCGTGAGCTTTCCAGTGCTTAAAACGGTTCATCAATCGGACACCCGAATCAAAAGTTATGCTTCCCAGAAGTTGACCTACTTTTGGAGAGAGTTGCAAATTTTGAAATTTAGCTAAAGGCTACCAAAAAGTGTTATTTATGACTATTTGAGGAACCCTGAGTGGTGGTAGAGTCAAGGGGGCCAGTGTAGAGTCAAGAATAGGTGGGAAAATAGAAACCCTAGCTGATTTGAGGTTATAGAAGGCTGAAGATTCTCAAGTCTTGAGGTTGGGAAAGCTGTAATGTGTTGTAGCCAGTAGAGGATTCATCCTCTAATTGTAATTGAGCTTTTCTGATGAAATGAGTTGCCCAGTTCAATAAAAGAAAGTTCTATTTCTTGTGTTCAATATCTATTATTGTGTGTTTTGTGACTTACCCCCCTTCATCACTTTTGATGGGGGGAGTCCTTTGAATCTAATGGTGCATGATGTGGTACCAATGGCAGCTTTGAAGAATCTGCCCTATTTCACAGGGGAAAATTAGACTACTTCGATCGAGCACATTAGAGACATAGCATATATGTGTGGGGTTCATCATGTCACTTAGGAGAATGTAGCCATCAAATTGCTGGCTACCTCTTTCAAGGGGAAGGCATTACAATGGTTCAGGAGTCTAGCAGTGCAAACTATTACAACTTGGGATGATCTAGGAGAGAAATTAAACAGACAATTTCAAGACAAATCAGATAATCTATCATTGGTTGAACAGATGACCACTATAAAGAGAGCTCCTCAAGAGCAAATGATGGATTTTAACTTTAGATTTCAAAAGACATGGGACAGAATCCCTGCCATGGTAAGACCTACAGCTAAATATGCATTTCTATATTTTTTGAAAGCCCTAAATAGTGATATTTTAGTAATGATTCAATCACTAGGAGGTAATAGTTTTCTAGATGCTTATGAATTAGTAATTAGGGCAGAGAATAATCTCATTCAGGCCAGAAAAATAGCACCCAGACCACCAGTGCCTATCTTTCCTGAGATTCAGGCTTCTATGCCTTTGCCAATTCCATGTTTTCCCCTTGTGCCTACTATCGCAGCGTTACCTAATATTGCTAATTCTGAATCTGCTGCCTCTAGTTCATCTCAAGAGTTGAAAGAGATTAAAAACAGTCAACAAAAGATTGAGGGTATCCTTCAAACTTTTGGAAATGAACTGGTAAACATAAAGAAGCAACAGTCCGAAAGGCCCTTTCAGCTTTATCAGCAATCTAGCCAGGGGCAGAATCAACCATTTCAAGGCCAAAATCAGCCGTATCAAGCTAATAGGCTGCCTTATCAAAGCAATTATCAAGGTGCCAGATAGAATGTAAATCAAAGGCCTTTTCTGCCTTATAATCCATCACCTATTAACACCATAAGGGACCTTGTCCCTGCTCAGAACAACCTAGCTACTGAATATGAGTGGTGCTACCCATGCAATTAGCCACACAGTCATGTAGCCTGCTCAAATGGAGTCATAAATCAGGCTTTAATGGTGCAAAATGTGTCAGCCTCATAGGCAAGTACACCAAATGATGGGGTTGTGCAGCAACAAGAACAACCTCAGAGTGATTTTGCCTTCATGAATTGGCAGCAGGGTGAATTTTGTGGCATAAACAGCGATAACACCTCAGTTGCAGCAAATACAAGAGCAAAGAAAAGGGGTTATGAGGTAGAACAAGTAGCAAATAAAGGAAAAGCATCTGCTGATGTTCCTGCACCCCAAATTCTCCATATTCTACAAAGAAATGACCCAGCAAAAGCAAGGGAGATACCTTGTTTGCAACCAGACGTCGCTGCTACAAAATCAAATCAGAAGGTGAGTGCCATTCCACCTTTCAATATTATTGAAAATATGAAAAAGATGAATGTGACAATGTCTAAGTGGGATTCCTTAGCCATCCCGGGCCAAAAAGACATATTGCAATCTGCCTTGTCTGATTTGAAGGTGTCCAAAGATACAACTATTTACCCAAATAGGGCTGTCCTTACTAATTCCTCCGAGGATAACAGCAAACAGCCTAACAAAAGTACTAAGCCACTCCCATTCTATATATCATTGATAATTGTAGATAAATTAGTTCATAATTGCACGGTAGATAGTGGAGCAAGCAGTTCTGTGATGCCTAAACAAATTGTAGACCAATTAGGGCTCAAGTACCAGCCTCTTGAGAAGGGTGTACTACAATTAGATGGCACAGCTATTAGTACTGTGGGTGTAATAAAAGACCTAGGTCTTACTCTACATACCTATCCCAATGTTTCCATCTTCCAAGAGGTCTTCATTATTGATTTGCCTCCCTATTTTACCATGTGCCTATCAAGAGAATTTACAACCAAAATAGGAGGATATCTATCCTTTGACTGGTCCCATATGTTTTTTAGTACTAGATATGGCACTAAGGTGACCCTAAGATCTGAATTGCTTTCAAATCATCACATAGAGCCTTATACACCAAGTGTGGTTAATGCAATTCACATTATTTCTAATGATCTTGAACTTGTGGCGGCTCAAGAGTTACAAGCTGAAAGTATACCAGAAATGTTATTAAGGGAATGGTCCTCAGAAGATGTTGTAGATGATCCTGAAGCACATATTCAAGAAAATGGTATGGGGGTCTATATACTCCATGAGCCTGAGGCAGCTATTCCAAGTATAGTAAAGGATGCAGAACAGTAGACAGAGCAGCGAGAAGTATGGAAAATGTACTTTGATGGCTCAAGGAGCAGAAATGGATCCGGTGGTAGTGCAATGCTGGTGTCACCACAGGGTGAAAAATATTATGCTGCTTTCTATTTTGCCTTCTCATGCACCAATAACACTACTGAATATGAGGGGCTAATCCAGGGATTACAATGGGCAAGAAGGAAGAAAATTGGTTGTTTGCAAGTATTTGGGGACAGTGAACTAATTGTAAATTAGGTAAGAGGACTGCATCTTACCAAAAATGATACCTTTAAGTGCTATAAGCATAGGGTATGGAACATGATTGAAGAGTTTGATGCTTTTAATCTAATTTCCATTCCAAGAAATCAAAACTTCCATGCTGATAGATTGGCTGCAATTGGGGCACAGTTTGACATCCCTAGTGACATTCAAAAGGAGAAAATGCAGCCTCATGTAAAAATAATTGACAGACCCTCTATCCCCGACAATAATGTTCATTGGCAGGTCTTTGAAAGTGATGAACAGATTCTAAGATTCCTGTTAGAGGAAGATGAGTTTTCCATGATGAATCAGGATAAACTCAAACAACAGTATGGCAATGATCAGATTATTCAGTTGAAGAGAAACAAGCTGCCCAAGGGATTGGTGACTTTGGAGTCTATTGTTGGCACCGATGATCAGATGAAGAAGACTAAGACCAGTATGCAAATAAAAGAGGAACATTATGAGGAGTTAGAAATTTTTAAAGGAAAACTCCTCAAAATAGGTAAAGTCTGTTCAGCTGAGAACAGGAGAGCTTTTATTGCTCTTTGTCAGGAATTTAAGGAGGTATTTGCTTGGGATTAGTCAGACCTAAAGGGATTTGATCCTCATATTGCCCAGCACACCATAGAATTGGAACTAGGTGCAAAGCCTGTAAGGCAGAGGCAGAGGCCCCTAAATCCAAAGCTAGAGCCCCTGATGATTAAAGAATTGACTAAGCTAATTGAGGGAAAGATCATTTTTCCCATCAAGCATACTTCTTGGGTCTCAAACCTTGTCCCTGTGAGGAAGAACAGAGAAATCAGGCTATGCGTTGATTTCAGGGACCTAAACAGAGCCTCCCTAAAAGACCACTACCCACTTCCATCAATGGAGTAGATTTTCTTTGCTTGACAGATTTTCTGGTTACAATCAGGTGTTAGTCAAGGAGGAGGATCAGTTCAAAACTGCTTTCACTACCAAGTGGGGCACCATGGCCTACAGGAGGATGCCTTTTGGTCTCTCTAACGCTGGCTCAACCTTTCAAAGAGCCATGGATATGGTGTTCAAGGGTTTGCTATACAAACTGGTGCTGGTGTACTTAGATGATATAACAATTTTTTCCAAGAATGCATCTAAGCATTTATCCCACTTAAGGAAAGTTTTTGAGAGATGCCGAGAGTTTGGGATATCCTTAATCCAAACAAATGCATTTTTGCTATCCATGAAGGCAAGTTGTTAGAGCACGTTGTCTCAAAAGAAGGCATTACTATTGATGCTGAAAGAGTAAGGGCCATTTTGGAGCTGCCTTTACCAAGTCATAAGAAGGGATTACAAAGTTTTATTGGCAAAATTAATTTTCTGCGAAGGTTCATCCCTGATATCACAAACCTTTTGAAACCTTTGACATCCATGTTGAAAAAGAATAGTCTTTAATTGGACAAAAGAGGCCAGACTCAGTTTTGAGTCTATAAAAGAAGCATTGTCAATTGCACCAACTTTGGTACATCCTGATTTTTCCAAAGATTTTATTCTATATACTTATGGCGGCCTAGATACAATCTCTACGATTTTAGTGCAGAAGCAGGGTAGTGGCTTTGAGCAGCCAATTGCTTTTTTCAGTCAGGGGCTAGAAGAATATGAACAGAAGTATAGCTTTGTTGAGAAGCACGTCCTTGCAGTGATAAGGAGCCTCAAGAAATTTTGGCATCTTGTTTCCAATAACAAGATACACTTAATGGTGGCTCATCCCAACGTGAAAGAGTTCCTATTAAGTAAAGATGTTAATGAGAAGAGAGCGGGTTGGATCACCAAGGTCATGGAATATGACGTGGATATCCAAGTAACCAATCTTGTCAGAGGTAGAGGACTCAGCGAGTAGCTCGCTACTAGTTCTAACAAGGAGGATGAGATGCTTTTAACTACTGAAGATGCACCTCAAGATAATGCAGTAGTAGTGAACACAGGCTGGGTTACTGATATGACTAAATTTTTGCAAATTGGCAAATGTCCAGTAGGTCTAGATAGAACTAAAAGAAGATATTATAGACTGCAATCAGTTCCATATGTTTTAATAAATGGCATCCTTTTCAGAAAGGACTTTAATGGTGTATTGTTAAGGTGCATTGATAAAGATCCGACTGACAAGGTACTACATGAATTTCATGATGGAGCAGCGGGGGGTCATTTTGCCCCGAAGACTACTGCTTGGAAAGTAATGAGAGCTAGCTATTACTGGCCCAGCTTATTTAAAGATGCCCATGCATGGGCTAGGAAGTGTATAAAATGTGTCATTTTTGCAGGAAAAGAAAGGCTGCCAGCCTTACCTTTACGGCCAATTCAAATAGAACAACCCTTCATGAGATGGGTATGGACTTCATAGGTCCTATTAATCCACCATCAAGTGCAGGTCACAAGTGGATTCTTATAGCTATAGATTTTTTCACAAGATGGACTGAAGCAGTAGCTCTAAAGGAATCAAATGAAAATGTTGTTTTAAATTTTTATCATGACTTGATTTCTAGATTTGGAGTGCCTGAGTCAATAATTTCAGACAATGCTTTAGCCTTTGTTGGACTAAAGATAACTGATTGGGCTGTCAAAAATAGGATTTATTTGAATACTTCTTCTAATTATTACCCACAGGGTAATGGTTTGGCTAATTCTACCAACAAAAATCTCATAAGGATTATTAAAAGATCAATGGAGGACAACCAGAGGACCTGGCATACTAACTTGAAGTATGCCTTATGGGCAGACAGAATAACTCCTAAGAGGTCCATTGGAAATTCTCCATATATGTTAGTATATGGGAAGGAAGCAAGATTGCCTATCTCTGTAGAACTGCCAGCACTAGACATCATGAATCAGCTAGAAATGTTTGAAGAGGAAGATCCCATGGCTGTCAGATATGCTCAGCTTATGGAGCTTGAAGAAATCAAAGACAAGGCTATGAAGACTATGGAATATCATCAACTTCAAACAAAAAGAAATTTTGATCAGAAGGCCACCCCCAGGATCTTTAGAGAAGGTGATATGGTGCTCAAATGGGATGAATTGAAGAGCAGGCCTAGGAAGCACTCCAAATTTGACATGTGGAGTGGTCCATTTCTCATTACTGAATGCAAGGAGCACAATGCATTTCAGTTATCAAATATGGATGGACAAAATCTATCTATCCCAGTCAATGGGATACACCTAAAGAGGTGTTTTGAGGTATGAGTGCCTTGTAAATCAGTAAATTAGGTCTCTATGCTTTCAATAAGTGCTACTGCACATTAGTTTAGATCTGTGTTTTCTTTCCCTAAATGCTGTCTAGCATAGTTGAAAGAGTTTGCTTTCAACATTTTGTCTCGATTTGGACTTCCAAGTGTTCTTCATTGCTTCTATCTTGTTTTGCTAAGGTCCAAAATCTCTATATTTTAGTATCTATGTGACTCTATGCCCAATAGATGTATAGGCCACCGATCTAACTGTTTAGCAGGCAAACATCCCATAGAGGTCGCCAAATTGTTGACCCATTTTTTCCTCTGACTAGAGCCAAACAGTCAACCTGGTATTTTCCTTGAAAAACCGTTGGAAAATGTTCCCAAATTTTGAAAAGTGTCAAATTGCCTAAAAAACCTTATCATTGGAAAGAGCTTGAAAAAATAGGTAGGTTTTCTTTTTACATTACCTTGAAATTCAGCCAAATAAAGAAGTTATTGATGGTCAAAGCTTTGGTCAACGTACAGTTCAAATATACATTTGGCGGGCTTGAAAATCTCCATCGGCCTTAGGAAATAATGAAAAAATTAAGTTATATACATTTTTTTAATGTATATCGGGCCAGGGAAATGCAGATACATTTCGGGAATCTTTTGTAGATTCTCGAGAATATTCTGGATTTGTATATCGGCGATATACAAGTGGAGATACAAGTGAAACATACAAGGCATAAGATACATTTAGGGAATATTCCTCAAAGATTCTGTATTTGCATGTGGCGGCTTGTATGTTTGCCTTGTATGTTCGCACATACAAGCAAATATACATTCACTAAATGTACAAGGCAAATATACATCAAAAATTCCCCAGAATATTCTGTAGTTGTATGTTCGCAATATACAAAAGGAAATATATAATGAAAAGATACATTGTGGGAATATTCCCCAAGGATTCCTTGTTTGTATGTAAGGGAGTTTGTATATTTGAGTTTGTATATTTGCATATACAAGGGTGCAAATGTACATTTGCTATAGTGCCGACAGGACATACAAAAGGTGGGGCCCGCAGGTTTACAAATGAGATTGCATGCAAGAAGTGCCACGGGGTAATATACAAAGGAGTTTGTATATCTCAGAGATACAAGTGGTGGGGCCTGTGAAGATACAAAGAGGTTTGTACATCATATACATACAAAGGTTTAAATGCTACAATGGAATGTATATCGACTTGTATGTTCGCACATACAAGCCGATATACAAGGAAACATATACAATCTGGACACGAATAGAAGTTTCAATCTATTCTATGTTGTTCTCAGGTCCGCCTTGTATAAAAGGTGTTTGTATGTCTTGACATACAAAAGGGCATGTACAAGCCGGATTTCAAGACAAGTATAGTTTGGCGGAATGCAGCGCTAAGTCCGTGGCTTGTGTGTATATGGCAATTGTATATTGCAATATACAAATCAATGATGCATTGCATATACAAGGCGGATTTGAATCAAGGATCAGTTTCAGCATATAAGACTTTGGAGTCTGCCTTGTAGATATGGGTGTTTGTATATTTGCATATACAAAGAAATGTACAAGGAAAAGTGATACAAGTCAGACCCGACAGAACAATGAAACATAGCTCAGTGGTGTTTTGAGGTCTGCGGCTTGTATATTCAAACATACAAAGGAGTAGATGCAAAGTTATATGCTGGGCATTTTCAAAATGGAGGGGCTCGCATATACAAGGGGAAATTGTATGTACATACAATTTCGAACATACAAGGCATATACAGGGCCCGATATGCAAAGCACCATGTATGAACAAAAAATGTTGCAGAATGAGTTTTAAAATGCTGATTCAGGTGCCAAGATGCAACGATATACATAGAAATGCAAAAGTGATATATACAAGCAGTTGACCAAAAGTTTGACCGCCTGTATCTCCTTCATTTTGGTGAATTTTGGCATGCTCCAAGAGGCAAAGTTGCATATTTTGGTCCTCTCTTTCATTTGGTAAGCTTTTTCAGGAGCTTTATCACTTCAAATTTTAGATATGGAATTGCATATTTTGGGCGACTAGACGTTTCAACGACGACTTTTAGCAGATGGAGATATTTTTGGGGCGTTCATTGCTGCACAAAGCTGACGCAGCTCGCATTGATGGTCAGAAATATCTTCCCACCTTCCTCTTCCAGATATTTTCATCTTTTCTACTGCAGATCGATGAGTAAGCTACTTGCATTCAAGGCTCTAAATATCTCCCCATCTACCCAGTTCCAGATTTCGACGCCATAATTGATGCAATTGGACAGTCATCGATGGAAATCTTTTTCTATGACAGCTCTTAGGGCAAATTTTGTAACTGACTTGGGAATTTTGGAATGCTATAAGTATGCATTCAAATGTTGTAAATAAGGTTGGAAAATTTTTGGCATTAAGGCTTTTCTATTTTCAAACAGAGTTTCCATATACTGTAACCTTGCCTTTCTATCAAATATATGCAAGTTAATTTTACCTCTTTACTAATTTTTCTGGTTCTGTGTGAATCTGCATATGGTTTGTCTGTGAATGTTTTATTCCTCACAATCATATTGCTTCTCACCTCTGCTAGAGTCATCTAACCTGTGTATGCCTACTTGCCATGTTCTGATTGTATTGTGCATCCTTCAGTTCTATGGAAGTTTCTTTAAATTTGTCTGGTGTATCACCCTTTTATGTTTTCAAGGTTTTATTCATTTTCATTACAAGCATTCTCTCTCCCTCTTCCCCCCAAAATTTAGCAGTTTCAAGTGATAGCTAGACAAGGAAGCCGGCCTTCTCTAGAGGTCTGATCTCATTTAGCAAAGTCCCACACTTAGAGATCAGTCCCATGTTACTCCAGTTTGCAAAGGCTTCACAGTAGTATGCAAGGGTGCAAAACTAGGTGATAACAGTTATATCTCATGGGTGTTGAGTAGGGAATACCCCCCTTGGTTCTGCAGAGCCTAAAGAAGAAGAGGAGATATTTATAGAGTCTATCTCCTATACTGTTGGCCCTTGGCCCGGGAATCATGTTGATCAATGATGGCTATTTTGTAGGGATTATTGGGAATAAGCATCCAGTCTAGGAAAATAACCAATAGATTTTGGCGACTCTACTGGGGAAGGTGAAGTACTAAAATCTTTTCATCACTAGTAAATTATTACCCATCTGAGCCACAATAGATTTTGGTGACTCTGATGGGGAATACTTGTAACAGAACCCTGATTTTCAAAAGAAAATAATTCCTAGTAATAGGTGGCGACTCTGAACCAATCTCCCAACCGGTGAAGAAAAAAATGTATACAAGGGAGAAGATCCCAGCGTAATACTCTGTTTGAAGAGTTACCCACAAAAATGGTGTATAGGAAAAAGGGGACTATTCGAGCTAGTCAAGATGATTCTCCTAGCCCCAGGAAAAATAAATTTGTTCAGGACAATCCAAGATCTTCAAAGCAGACAATACCTTTTTTTTCAAACACTGAGGCTGAAATTCAGAATGTGTATGAGAGACAGCAGGGTGGTGGATTGAGAATAAGGTTAGAAGTGTTTCAAGAACACCCTTTCCACGACTCCCCTGACAGATTTGAAGAAGCTAAATCCCTAAGGGATGATGATAATGATGATCAGAATGTGATAAAACCGTCCTCTTCTATGCCTAGAGAGGAGGAACTAGCCGATGAAATTAAGAGCTTAAGGGCAGAATTAGAATATCTGCAAGCAGTGAAAATCAAAGATGACATGAGACAGAAAGTGCAAGCCCTGAGAGTTGCTCAGAATGATTCAATTCCTACCCTTGAAAATACAAATGTGCAGAGAAATCAGTAAAGGAATGAGGTCCAAGATCAGCATAATGATCAAAGATAGAATGCAAATAATGCTAGAATACCACTAAATAATGTCAGAAATTAGAATGCAAATAGAAATGCCTATGCTAACCAATTCGGTAGATAGCTGATGCAGCTAGATAGATTCAGACAGCTGGTGTTTGATGGCATTCTTGGTTATCCAAATCCTATTGACAAACATGTGAGGCTGCAAGTGCCTAAATTTTTAGGAAACAATACTGTGTCAGGTGAAGACCACTTAAAAGGTTTTCAGAATATCATGGACAACTTTGAGGTTGAGCATGAAGATGTTTTCATGAAATCATTTATGCAATCCTTAGTTGATGAAGCCAAGGAGTGGTACAAAGGTCTGCCTGACAGAAGCATTTCACCATGGGATGAATTTAGGAGAATATTTAAAGAACAATATGGTGACAAAACTGATCCTAGTTTCTTCATTAATAAATTCAATGGCATTGCCAAAGGATCAAATGAACAAGTTGTTGATTTCAATGCTAGATTCATGAAGGTATTGAACAAATTACCACACAACTTGAGGCCTAATGAACCTATGTGCATAGTGTTGTACATAAATACTTTTGATACCAAGACAGCTTATGGATTAAGAGACAAGGGACCTCACAGCCTCAGGGATGCCTTCAAAATAGCAACTAATATTGAAAATAACAGGAAGGCATCTGGTAAGACAAATAGAAGGGATGATGTGAAAATTCTACAAAATCCAAACACTAAATCTCAGAGTATCCAAGGTAATGCATCTACTTCTGAGGATAAAATAGATAAATTAACAAATGTTGTTAAGGACCTAAGTTATAGAATAGCTAAAAATGAAAAGGGGATAGGTCCTGACAGGCCAGTTTACCAAAGGCAAGAAAGAAGATCATCATTACATGATATGTTGTATCATACTAATTGGCATGATGGTAAACTTGTCCTCCCGCACAGCAATACAAATCCAAGAGCTCAGAATACAAAGCCTAAAGAAGAAGAGGACCAGATCACCTATCTGAAACCTTCTCTTTGTAGCCCTTTTATCAAACAAATATTTCACTCTTTGTTGTTTCTTGATGTTTATTTTCTGTGCTTCTCTTCTGATTTCATCTAGTTCAACCAGCTGATTTATTCTTTCATTCATTGGGTCTCCAATCTCCTCATCGTTCACTTGGATGAACTTATAAACTGGCAAGAGGTTATTTATAGGCAATCTAGCTGCTGCACCATATACTAATTCATAAGGTGACCCTCCAGTTGCCTTTTTCACTATCACCATATCAGCCCATAATGCTAATTTCAGCTTTGAATCCCAAGACCTCTTATTTTCATCCACCATTCTTTTGATGATTTTCATGAGGCTCCTGTTGCTTGACTCTGCCTGGCCATTTCCTTGCGGATGGTATGGTGATGTATGAGACAAATTCATTCCATAGTTATCCCAAAAATCAACAAAGTCACCAGACCTGAAGCACATAGCATTATCTGTAACTAATTTTATTGGCACTCCAAATCTGATAATGATATTTTCTAAAATAAAATCCATCACCACTTTGCTTGTAGCTTTTTTAGTTGGAATGGGCTCAATCCATTTGGTGAAGTAATCAGTGGCAACTAGAATCCAATTGTGCCCTCCACATGATTTTTCTGAGATTTCCCCTATGAAATCAATCCCCCATTGCTGAAATGGAGCTTCTACAGTTATAGTCCTAAGGGGCAATGCACCTTCATATATTAATTTCCCTGAGAACCTTTGACAAGGATCATATTTTCTTATCATTTTGTGTGCATCTGAGAAGAGAGTTGGCCACCAGTATCTAGCTCTGAGGATTTTGTGGGCTATTGCATAGGCAGCATAGTGTCCACCACACACTCCATTGTGCATGTCACTTAGAATGTTCCTGGCCTGATTTTCATCCACACATCTGAGTAACACACCATCATGATTTCTCCAATACAGCTCTCCTTGAACAATGATGTACTTAATAGCTTGCAGCTTCAGGGTCCTTTTTTGGATATCACTGAGATGGGAAGGACAAATTAAATTTTGTAAATAGTATATTATGTCCTTATACCATTTAGAATCTGACATGTTTATATCTTCATTATGTACTGCATTCACTTGGCATGCCTCTAGATTTGACTGTGTCATTAGCTTTGCTAAACCCTGTCCTCTTACCAATTTTGTGATCTGTATCTCTATGTTGAATTCTTGCAACTTTTTTATCCATCTGCATCTTCTTCCAGTTACCTCCTGTTGAGTAAAGATGTCTTTGACTGCTGCATGAGGCACATATAGAACTATTTGAGAGCCCACCAAATATGGCCTAAAGCTCTTGACTACTCTAACTGATGCATATGCCTGTTTCTCCATTATATCATACTTTAATTCAGCAGCCTGCAATGACCTACTAAAGAAAGCTATAGGCTGTTCAAACCCTTCTTCATTTTTTTGCAATAGGCATGCAGCAACAGTATGGAAAGAAGAAAATGAAAACAATTGAAATGGCCTAGAAAAATTTGGAGATTTTAAAATAGGAGCCATCTTTATTGCCTCCTTTATGTCTTGAAATGATTTGGTTGCTTCATCTTCCCATTTGACAATTGCATTCTTCTTCAGCATTTTAGAGATCTCCTTGGTGGCCTCTGCAAAATTAGGAACAAATCTCCTAACAAAATTAATCTGACCAAAGAAGGACTGAACACCTTTTACCATTTTAGGGATCTAGATTTTGTCAATTGTAGCTACCCTTTCAGGATCAATCCTAACTCCATCCTTGGAAACAATGTGTCCAAGCAGTTTTCCTTCTACAACCCCAAAAGCACATTTCTTTGGGTTGAGTGAGATGCCATACTCTAATGCTCTAATAAAAATTTGTTCCAAATGCAAATAGTGTTGTTCTTCTTTCTTTGAAAAGGCAGTTAAGTCATCTTGATATACAACCAAGATTGAATCAATCAATCCTGCAAAAGCAACATCCATTGCCCTTTGAAATGTGGCACCTGCATTTGTCAATCCAAACGACATCCTCACATAAACATAGGTTCCCCATGGAGTAGTGAAAGTGGTCTTGAATTATCCTGATTCCTTCACTTTCACTTGATTGTATCATGAGAATCTATCCATCATAGATAGAAGCTCACAGCCAGTCACCTTCTGCAACATGGCCTCCATGTTTGGCAATGGATAATTGTCTTTCAAAGAAGACACATTTAAATTTCTAAAATCCACACAAAGTCTGATGTTACCATTCTTTTTTCTGACTGGGACAACGTTAGACACCCAAGTTGAATGTCTGATAGGCATGATTATTCCAGCCTCCCTAAGCTTCATGAGTTCTTCCTGCATTTTAGGAGCTAAAACTGGGTTGATAGGTCTTTGTTTTTGTCTGAACAACTTAGCTCTAGGCTTCAAAGGGATTTCATACTGGAACAAATCCTCTCTATAAGCTTTCAGGTCCTCATATGACCAAGCAAACATATGCTTATATTTCTTAAGTAGTGCAATCAGCATAGATCTGATATGTGGTTTGAGTTGTTTGCCAATGTATACCTTTTTGGGAGCATGAGATGTCCCCAAATTTACCTCTTCTAAATCATTCTTGTTTGTTGGAGCTGCCTTTGTAATAAATTGATCCCTATTATCAAAAGCCCTCTCTAAAGCCACCAACCCTCTAGGGATTTTTTTTGTCTTTAGCTGAATTACTTCCTTCCCTAGGAGAGTTTCTTTCCCATCTACTACCTCTACAAAATTCTAAAAATCCATTTCTTGGTTCTCATATTCATCAATACAATGCAGAAATCTCAGTAAATCCTTATCATCATTAAATACCCGCCAGCTGAATACATTGTCTGGCACTACAGGTCTAAGCTTGACCTCAACATTTGTGACATCTGATAGAGCGATGTCATCTAGCCTTATGGCTACATTATCTAGAAAATCTGTCCTGACATTCTTTGATCTCTCTATCCAGTTTATTGAAAATGCATCAAACAATTCAATTGTATCCCAAACAGCATGCTTATATTGTTTTAATTTCTTATTTTTTGATGCATACTTATCTCTAACTTGGGAAACAATAGGCTCTGAATCACCAAACACCTTGAGCATCTTAATTCCATGCCTCAAAATGACATTCAATCCTAATAACAGAGCCTCATACTCTGCAATATTATTTGTACAGGCAAACTTCAACAAGAAAGAGAATTTTAGAAGTTTAGCAGATGGAGACAGAAATACAATCCTAGCACCAGAGCCTTCCTTCGAACAAGCTCCATCAAAATACATGGTCCAGAGGCCCTGTTGATCAGACTTTTGAATGCACATGTCTCCCTCTTTACCTTCTTTAACATCTGAGACAACTCTGAAATTATCACAGTCGGTGTTCACAAAGCATATATGTTCCTCTGATTCTTGGTCCTCAACTGTTTCCAATGACCTTTCTTCTCTATCCAATTTAACATCTCTGCCATTCATAGGGATCATGGCGTATGACAGGTCTAATTGCATACTCCCACCAATCAATGCTACCCACCTTCTTGACAGCAACATGCCATACTGTGGCTTGATATCAACAACTGTTATATTTATTTTGTATGTCTTTTCAAGATATGCTGCTAGTCTGAAATCGACATCTTTCATAATTTTGATGACAGGTACCTCCCTAGCATCCATGACATAGCACTTCCCACATGCCTTATCTATCTTTAATCTAGCTTGCTGCATGATGGCCAAAGGCATGATGTTTGTGGATGCTCCTGAGTCAAGCATACAGTTCTTAATTATTTTTCCATTTATGACAAGGGAGACATAAAATGGTTCCACTTGTGAAGGACATTTTGTCATGGTCATCCCCAAATATACTTCAGAAACCTCATCTTCTTCAATGTATAGGGCATGTTTCTTACCCTGAGGTTGATCAATCTTCTTGGGTTGACATGGTGTTCCTGAGATCAAAGATACAGCCTTGTTTCTAAATTCTTCCACTTTCATCAGTTCCATTACTGGAACAGAGACTTTTATCTGAGACAAGACCTGAGTGATGTCAAATGGAGCATAATTTTGAATAACAGTTGTAGCTTGCTCCACCATTTTACCTCTATTCTGAGATGATCCAGCTTTAGTTTTTATGGCTCCTTGACTGTCATTCTTGCTATGAGAATTTCTACTTTGATCCTCAACCTGGGGAACTGTGTTTTCTATTTTTTGAGAATTGTAACCTATTTTTTTGCTTAAAACCTTGTTTATTATTGTTCCATTGTTTCTTATATGTTTTAGTCCCCTTATAATTTTGCACTGGTTGGCTCACAAAAGTTTTCTCTGGTTGAGGTGAGTTGCTTACCTGAGCTTTACCCCTGAGATTGTAATTACTTTTGACTTGAGCTACTACTGCAGCTGTGAGGGCTCTAATTTCTTCATCTGAAGGTCTCCTCAAATTACTCAGGAAATTATGTGAATCTTGAGCATAGGAATAATTGTCCTCTTCATCCTCATCATATGGGAACTGTTGGCAAACCTAAATTTCATTATCTACACTTGCATTAGCATCATGAAAATAGTATCCTCTGTTTGTAGATAGCATATTAACATTATCATCCTCCATGCAATGTGGCTCATTACATTCATCACAGGCAACAACATTATTACATAGAGACTGAGCAATCATACATTGTGACTGTGAATGAGGCATTTGGCAGATTATACACCATGGGGTGTCATTAACAATATTTATAGCTTTCTTCAAAGGATCAGGAGTTTCCTTTGTATTCTGAGCTCTTGGATTTGTATTACTGTGCGGGAGGATGGGTTTACCATCACACCAATTAGTATGATACGGCAATCATGTAATGATGGTCTTCTTTCTTGCCTTTAGTAAACTGGCCTATCAGGACCTATCCCCTTTTCATTTTTAGCTATTCTATAACTCAGGTCCTTAACAACATTTGTTAATTTATCTATTTTATCCTCAGAAGTAGATGCATTACCTTGGATACTCTGAGATTTAGTGTTTGGATTTTGCAGAATTTTCACATCATCCCTTCTATTTGTCTTACCAGACGCCTTCCTGTTATTTTCAATATTAGTTGCTATTTTGAAGGCATCCCTGAGTCTGTGAGGTCCCTTGTCTCTTAATCCATAAGCTGTCTTGGCATCAAAAACATTTATGTACAACATTATGCACATAGGTTCATTAGGCCTCAAGTCTTGTGGCAATTTGTTCAATACCTTCATAAATCTAGCATTGAAATCAGCAACTTGTTCATTTGATCCTTTGGCAATGCTAGTGAATTCATTAATGAAGAAACTAGGATCAGTTTTGTCACCATATCATTCTTTAAATATTCTCCTAAATTTATCCCATGATGAAATGCTTCTGTCAGGTAGACCTTTGTACCACTCCTTGGCTTCATCAACTAAGGATTGCATAAATGATTTCATGAAAACATCTTCATGCTCAACCTCAAAGTTGTCCATGATATTCTAAAAAGCTTTTAAGTGGTCTTCACCTGACACAGTATTATTTCCTAAAAATTTAGGCACTTGCAGCTTCACATGTTTGTCAATAGGATTTGGATAACCAAGAATGCCATCAAACACTAGTTGTCTGAATCTGTCTAGCTGCATCAGCTGTCTACCAAATTGGTTAGCATAGGCATTTCTGTTTGCATTCTAATTTCTGACATTATTTAGTGGTATTCTAGCATTATTTGCATTCTATTTTTGATCATTATGCTGATCCTGGACCTCATTCCTTTGCTGATTTCTCTGCACATTTGTATTTTCAAGGGTAGGAATTGAATCATTCTGAGCAACTCTCAGGGCTTACACTTTCTGTCTCATGTCATCTCTAATTTTCACTGCTTGCAGATATTCTAATTCTACCCTTAAGCTCTTAATTTCATCGGCTAGTTCCTCCTCTCTAGGCATAGAAGATGATGGTTTTATCACATTCTGATCATCATTATCATCATCCCTTAGGGATTTAGCTTCTTCAAATCTGTCAGGGGAGTCATGGAAAGGGTGTTCTTGAAACACTTCTAACCTTATTCTCAATCCACCACCCTACTGTCTCTCATACACATTTTGAATTTCAGCCTCAGTGTTTGAAAAAAAAGGTATTGTCTGCTCTGAAGATCCTGGATTGTCCTGAATAAATTCATTTTTCTTGGGGCTAGGAGAATCATCTTAAGTGGCTCGAACAGTTCCCTTTTTCCTATACATCATTTTTGCAGGTAACTCTTCAAACAGAGTATTACGCTGGGATCTTCTCCCTTGCATACAAATTTTTTCTTCACCAGTTGGGAGATTGGTTCAGAGTCACCACCTATTACTAGGAATCATTTTCTTTTGGAAATCAGCGTTCTTTTACAATTATTCCAAAGCGGAGTCGCCAAAATCTGTTGTGGCTCAGATGGGTAATAATTTACTAGGGATGAAAAGATTTTTGTTTACTTCACCTTCCCCAGTAGAGTCACCAAAATCTATTGGTTATTTTCCTAGACTGGATGCTTATTCTGAGTAATCCCTACAAAATAGCCATCATTGATCAACATGATTCCCGGGCCAGGGGCCAATAGTATAGGAGATAGACTCTATAAATATCTCCTCTTCTTCTTTAGGCTCTGCAGAACCAAGGGGGTATTCCCTACTCAACACCCATGAGATATAACTATGCAAAGACTGGGATGCTAACACAAAGTAGATAAATCCTCTATTAAGTAGACCAAAACTATGAGATAAGTGCAAAGGGGCTAGCTTTGGACCTATGTTCAGTTGTAGACAGAGGATTTCGGATCCTAAAACTACTTCTAATGTCCTAAAAGGTTTGTTTAAGAAGTTTGAGTTTGATTTATATCTAGATGCAAAACTAGGACTTTGGGTTACAACAGAGATACCAGACCAAATTGGTGCCTATCCAGGGCTTGGAGTCAATAGACATATATATGTGAATATCTACCACAAACTTGAGATAGTAATCAGATTTCAAGGGGCTTTTGAAATGTCTACCTTATAGACAATACCCAAGAGAGAGTATTTAGTTATTTCTGCTTACCAACATCCTTACTACAATGTATTCTTCTTAACACTTAATCCAAAACATTCAATCTACTCCTTGCGCAGAAGTAAGAGACTAAGTACTCAATATAGAAAACCTATATTCTAGAATCTATAACCCCCCTTGGTTCTGCAGAGCCTAAAGAAGAAGAGGAGATATTTATAGAGTCTATCTCCTATACTGTTGGCCCCTAGCCCGAGAATCCTGTTGATCAATGATGGCTATTTTGTAGGGATTACTGGGAATAAGCATCCAGTCTGGGAAAATAACCAATAGATTATATGACTGTTATTAGGTCCTATGCCAACATCTCAAGTTTGAATTACAAATTTCTTGGTGGGAAGTTGTTTAGTTGCATATATAAACATGTTTAGGACTTCATTTAAAAACTAGAGATGGGCATTGTGAACTTGTAACTTTATGCAAAAGTGATTCAAGGCATTCATTGTGTTGTAGAGCAGTATTTTGTTGTTATTGTGTTTCTGATTGTAGATTTGACTCCATCTCCTCATGGCATGAAGAGCATCTTCCTCCCATGAGATCTACACTACAAGGTGATATCTATTGTGTTTTTAATCATTTATCATTTGGATTTTGCCTCTATCCTGTAGGGATATGCACTCTTTATCAGACAACAGTGTTCAAAAGACTTGAATGTCACTTTGAAGCTTGACCGAGGCAAGCCTCTAAACACCACAACTCCTAACCCACTTTTCCATGATTGCAGGTTACAAGTTTCAGAAGCAAAAGAAGTGGAGTTGCAATAAGGCATTATAGATTGTCGAAATTGCAAATCTGAGAAACAAGAAAGATCTTCATGAAACTCTTCTAGATGAGTCCACATGACTCATAAAACATCTCCACACACTCCTTTACCTCTACACATCAGAGACTTATGCGGCACATCTTCAACCATGAACTCTAGAAACAATAAGTTATTTGGAACAGACTACAACATGTTGTCATTTGAAAAATTGAGTTGCGGACCACCAAGAAACTTAAAATTGCAAGGAAGCATGTAATACACATCCATTAACATGTCTTCAAAACCAAAGGGTGACCATTAATTTCCAAAGGAATGCGGAGCATTCCAACAGGCCTTCAACACTAGCTTACTCTGCTAGAACACATGCCGATACTCTATCATGCATAACTTTCACAGTGGAAGGACAAATGATCTAAAACTTTGGAATTATCACCTTCACTGCACCCATAACATAGTTACAAAACCACATGGCCATTTATGCAAATGTGGAGGAATGTGGAGCATCCCATTTCCCTACACAGAATTCCTTCATAGAAACAATATTGTCTTCAAACTATCAACAACAAAACACTCTTCTGGTAATCCAATCATCATGAAACTTGGAACATACATGTTTTAGTCCATTAGTAATATCTTCTAACATTGGAAACATATGATGCAGGAGCATCCCTAGTTCAAGAGCAATCTTGCATCAACCAAAAACATTTGCATTCTAGTTTGTTTGCAGTTCAGTTTGTTTCTTTCATTTTCTAGTTCAGTTCAGGAAGTTCAGTCAAAAGCAGTTTCAGCTTGTGGTCTGGTATTGGCATTTCACATCTTGTAGATTTGGACATGGCATCTACATTCATTCATCTACATCATATCAAGAATTTTGAGCATTTGGATCAATTACCAGAAGATATCACTAACAGAAATTGCCAGTTTCTCAGGGCAGAGCATCTTGATATTCACTGACAATCAGCTAAAGGAGAAGGGTTGCGGATCATTCCTTGACTTGTGGATCCCAATGACACATCATTCAATGTTCTTTGGTTTATGGCTGACCTTTCCCAAGGATCTGTACATTGTTCCATTCATTTGAGAAAGTGTTCTATGCATTTAGGTCTGACATATCTGTGAACACGTTACAACTCTTCATTAGAGTTTGTGACCTTCCTTAGCTGACATAGAGGAATCTATTGGTCCAGAAATGATATATATTGATGTAATAGATCCTTAGAAAAGTAGTTAACATAGTTGATAACATAGTGATAGTTGATAGTTTAGAATTTGTGCGAAGGATCTTCAAAGCTTTATTTTGCACATGTATGTAATCAGGCATGTGAGCCCTAATTGTAAGCCTGCATGTTGCCGGCTAGATGGAATTTAAATTCTATGACCTACTAAATGATTGAATATGCATTTGTTCCATTTCTTTGAGTTGTTTCCATTGTGTGTACTCTTACTGCATGGTCTAAACAATTCATTCTATGAACCCTCCTACCATGATTGCACCAAGTGGTATCAGAGAAAAAGTTTGAATCTTGGAGAGTGAATTGAGTGAAGTTGGCGAAGGAATTCTGTAAGATCTTGTTGTGGACAGATCGCCGAATTGAGGTAGGTTAATTGTGTTGCAACCAATTACCGATTGTGAGGCAGTTGTCACCTTGTAGCCCGATCACCGAACCTGAGGCAGTTTGCACTTGATCCTAGGAAGTATGCCGCTGAGGAGAGTTTCTACTATTGGACCAATGGTTGGAAGAATAGATGAGTTGATGGAGATAATGAAAACAATGTGAATTTGATTGGATGTTGTTAAAGAAGATAGGCGAAGAGGATTGACACTGAGACCTAATGTTGAAAGTGATGAGCAAGAAGAATTTCAATCTATTGAACACACTGGTGAAACCCTAGGAGGTGATGAAGAAGAAGAATCAGATCAAGTAAAAATATTGTGAGCCATTTCAAAGATTGGAAAGAGACCTAGAGTTGATGTGCCAAATTATAGTGGTAATTTGAACCCTAAAGAATTGATTGACTGGATAAATGATATGAAAGAGTACTTTGAATGTGAAGAAATTGATGATCTAGAGAAGGTAAAATCTGCAAAGACAAAATTGTAAGGACATGCTTCTATATGGTGGAAAGAAGTTCAATTGAAAAGGAATAGAAGAGGAAAAGAAAAAATTACAAAATGGGACTGGATGCTCACAAAATTAAAGAATCAGTTTACACCTACTGACTATGAGTTGGAACTGTTGAAAAGATTGCAAAAACTGAGACAAAGGGAGAAATCTATGAAGGAGTACACTGAACAATTTCATAAAATGATCATAGGGATAGGACATAGTGAAGCAAGCAAGGAGAAAGTGGCTTGATACATCAATGGACTAAGATTGAACATTCAAGAAGAACTAAGTTTGGTAAGGATGACATCTTTGGAAGAAGCATATCAATTTTCCTTGAAGGTTGAAGAGAAGTTGAATAAGAAGCATGATCAAAGACAAAGAGGCAGAGGAAGCAAATTTTAGAGAGGTAGGACTTACTCTAGAGGAGACAAATCACATCTAGAGAAGAACAAGTTTGATAGCCCAGCTAGGAAAGATGATAGAGATAACAATGCTTACTAGAGAGATGACATAAATTTTTACCAGAGAGGAAACCCTAGTGCATACTGGAATGAAAAGATATAGAAGAGAAAGAAGAGGATTCGATAAGAGAACATTCAGAGTTACTTGTTTCAAGTGTGGAGGTGAAGGACTGTCATGCCCACTTTTTCCATGCAGTTATAACACATATTATTCACGTGTCATGTCCACATGTGTCATGTGGTCATGATACGAACTATCAAAAATTTTCCCTTACTACTCTGAAAACCCCCTCGCATGCATAAGCGTGCTCGATGGTGCACACTTAAGGTGAAAGTAATACAGTTGACGGTGGCGTACCAAATACATGTGCGCACACCCTTGACAAGGAAACGCGTGGTTCCTTGA
Organism: Cunninghamia lanceolata; assembly: GCA_027924645.1. Classification (NCBI taxonomy): domain Eukaryota; kingdom Viridiplantae; phylum Streptophyta; class Pinopsida; order Cupressales; family Cupressaceae; genus Cunninghamia; species Cunninghamia lanceolata. Next base: position 13,160,397 of record BSBN01000055.1, on the reverse strand, counting down.
CTTAGGTTAATCTCACAAATTATATTTCAACAAAGTTGTTTTAGGTGATAGATCATTTTTCAACAAAGCACGATCATCTGTTCATTTGCCCTCTCTTCCTTTTCTTGGAATTTAATTTTGATTGTATTTCTATCACGTTCATTTTACCATTTCTCTAAAATTTAATTTAAATATATATATACCACCATTATCTCAGTTCACTTAACTCTCAATTTCATTAATAAGTTCCTTAACTATAAAGAAAGTTAGAATAATTCATTAAAAATAGAGCAATGAGTTAATTTTGTTTTTGCAAATATAAACATTGTATTTCCGAATTGTAACTCTGAGTTTAAGTATCTATTCAATTTGTATTATACATTATGCATAAATAAATCCCACTTTCCTTGATTTAAAATTTCTATTTCAAGTCAAATGTTTTAAACTACATATAGTTTGCCTTCAAATGAATAGTGAAAAGTGAATAATAAAAGTAAATAGTGAATAGTAAAAGTGAATAGTGAATAGTAAAAAGTGAATAGTAAATAGTGAAAAGTGAATAGTGAAAATGAATAGTGACAATGAATAGTGAATAGTAAATAGTAAAAGTGCATAGTAAAAGTGAAAAGGTCCCCATCCTAGGATGAGACCCTCAAGGTGGCAGTAATTTCAAAAGCAATACTGCAACCCAAATTTCATTTATTTCATGGTGGGGATATTTTTTAATACTTTTACAAACTTAATTAAAACATCAACTAACTCACAACGTTGTAAGTAGAAGAAGAAAGAACTAGATAATTTTAATATCCTTTTAAAAACAAATTTTCCTTTCCTTTTCTTATTTCTAAATGGTAAAACTTAATGAACAAGAAAATTGCAACTATCAACCCAAGAACAGAGAGGATTTCTTCACAACTCTAAAAATAACAATTTATACAATAATAGGGAGATAATTTTCTCCTTTTGAAAAATCGACAAGGAAGGAGCTATTAAAAGATCAGGCTCTCTTTAAGACTTAAGGAAAATAGAATATTTTCTAAGATCCAATAATCTTCTCCAAGCTTCACAATAAGCTCCTAGAAAACCTATATAACACACAAGGCAATAAACACCACACAAGTTGCTCTCCTCCCTACCATAGACCCGCAAGAGGGTCACCCCTGAGCTAGGGAGATCATACTCATACCTAGGGTAAAATAGACTATACACATCACAACATTGAACAACAACAACAAATCAAATAATACACACACCCTCAAGGTTTGACTCACAATACAAAGACTCAACTTAAGTGAGTTCAGGGAGGGTAGGGAAGTAGACATCTCTACCTCTAGGTGTCATCCTTTACACTTTTTATCACATTTTATCACAAGGCCTCAAGCCTTCCAATTAATCAAATTACCCGAGATTTCCCAATAGGCTCTCAAAGCCATAATCCTTCTAGGCTAAAAAAAATACCAACATGCCCTCAAGGCATTTCTTACAACAAGAACCAAGATGACACCTGAGGAGGGTCACACCTTCCCTTCCCTATACAAGATGAGCATTGCCTTCCAACTGGAAGGAGCTCTTTCTACACCCAACACACAAAACCCCAAAATAATAACAGAATACTCATAGAAGACATTTGCAAACTCATTCAACAAGCAAGAAACAAACATACATATAAAACAATAGATACATAAGAGAGTAGACTTAATTCACCAACCTTCCAAAGCCCAATTATGGAATGAAAGTTGATGAAGAGCTCCACTCTAGCCTCCTCCAAAATTCTCCTTCTTTCCTCAATAATCCAACCCCAAAAATAATCTCTCTATGATCACAAGCAAGGGATAATGAATGGAGGATATAGGATGGCTAGAATAATTTCGGCATTATGAGGCTATGAAGAGAAGAATAGAGAAAGAATTGGGCATTATGAGGATGCTAGAAGGAGATTTCTTAGAGAAAATTAGGCATGATAAGAATGCAAGAATGAAGTCCCCTCCTGCAAGAATGAAGTTCCCCTACAAAATCCTATCTCTCTAATTACTTAGAGAAGGGTCTCATTTATAGATTTTTTGAGGAGTGAATGGAAGTTGAGGATTAAGAGTTGAGATCAAGGGCTCACATTATTTGTGAATTTTGAATTCATAGTGGATAAATTAAAAATTCTTTTTTTTTAAGATTGTAATATGTAAATAACCCCACTATCCCAAGTGGAATTAATAAAATATCTCCACTATCCCAAGTGGAATTAATAAAATATCCTCACTTTCCCAAGTGGAATTAAAAAATATCCCCACTATCCCAAGTGGAATAATAAAATAAACCCACTCATTATCCATTATCCCTAATGGATTTAAAACAATTAACGCATCTCAATAGGTCCCCCATTATAGCCCACATGTAGAAATAAAATATAATAAGTAAACTAAAATAAGAGAGAGTGGGTGACACACCACCCTCATTAAGGGGAACCCCACCAAAAGAGAGGCACAAAGAGACAAGCACTCTATTATTAGGGGATCATAGAGTTGCTCCATGACTTGGAAGTGGGCTTGAGTGTGGATTCCACTCATCCCATTGTCCCCATGCTTCCAAATTCGTCACTTAACTTCACCCTGAAGTTGAAGTGACCATATGGAGGTTAACCCAAGGTTATCCCAGTCAAAAAGGTCCCTAGACTCATGAGGTATAACCTAGGGTTGTTTTAAACCTAGTTAGGACTCCCAGAGTCAAGTAAAAACACAAGAAGAGGGTCAAAAAGAAATAAAGTTAAAACAAGATTCAAAACAACATTTCTTACAACACTTATCACAATATAATTAATTCAGAAGATAGAACTATTTCCCTTAACCTCATGCAACATTAGAACAATACAACATTACAACAATTTACCAAACACAAGGTTGATCTTAGTTCCTCGTGGAACTAGATTGGCTTACAAGGGATACAACATAGGGTGTGGAATGATCTCCTGTATTTGTAGTTTTGTTAGAAATACCTGCACACTCAATTTCAAAGTTAATTCCACATATAAATATCATAGCCGAAGCAAATTTAATACATGCATTTCTAAAGCATACCACAGTTCTTATAAACATAATGAAATCACATGACAATTTTCTATCTAACATCACCCAATTAGTTTTCCTTTAACATAATAAGATTTTAATAGTTTGAAAATCTAGGAACAACAGTCCCATAAATATAAAAATACCAACAATAGTAATCTAAATAGTCACATGTACGGAAATGAAAAGTGTAGGCCTCACATACTCCCCCCCTAAGACTATACTTCCTCCTGGAAGTCATCAAAGAGGTGAGGATAAAAAAAACTCATAAGATTTTAAAGTATGATACTAAATGTTATAAAGGCATAATCCTATTCACAAAGCACACTGTATTGATTGAAATCAACATAAGGAATTTCATATTCATCAATTATTATCACACATGCATAAGGAATTCACACATCGTACAACCTGTTTATATAGAACATCAACTCATATACAGATACATCAATTACAGATCTGACATCTAAACACATATTTTCATTCATCCACATTACAGGGATTAACTTCACAAGGCTCACATAAAGGTTTAGGGGGATGTCATAGTCTCATCATAGAACCAAGTAACCAATAACTAGTGCCAAGTAACCAAAGATCCAAGAACTAGGTAGAATGATGGTCTCAGGACCACGAGCCTAAGAGCCTCGCCATACATTCCACAATGGCCTACCTCTTATTTGTATAAGGGTTTAGCCTCCAAAAGATAACCAATATAAGAACAAGATCACTAGGAAGGTAAGTGGATAATGACCAGCCCATACTAGTCCACATCTACCTCCATCCTCATAAGTTTCCCATGTCTGCTTCCTTATATACACTCCACCAGAGGTCGCTCCATCAACATAGTGAGAAGAACAACACAACACAAGGCCAGCACTAGAAAACATAGAAAGAACCTAGCTTAGCCAACACAAATATCTAGAAAAGCCAAGAGGAGAAATCTCCAAAACCTAAATTACAATAAATAAATAAATGAATAAATGCGCGCAATTTCAACATTAAAACAATGTAACCATAGGAGTTATGTGAAAAAGGAAAAATTAAAAGTTGTGGCTAAGCTACTTTTAGACAAGATAAAATAACAAGGCTGGTTCACACAACCAAGATACAAAAAGGTCACCAAACAACCAAAAGAAATAATCGCAATCCAAGAAAGTGCACATTACATCACTATACTCCACAAGATACACAAGGGCGAGGAAGAGTCCAACACAACCCTTACCACCTAGACCAACTGACTCAAGAGGACAATTGACCAAGAGGATCAGAACCACCACAAAACACAAGCTGAAGACTTTGATACTCATGTGACAAGGCTATCATGATGACAAAACAAGAGGATGGGTATTCCTCCAAGGTGAAGGTTAGTCGACAAACCACAACCTCACTCTCTCGCAGCTACATGTAGTAGGACAAGGGTCAAACCATGCTCAACCCACTCCATGTCGGTCTAAACAACATGCAAACCCTAGAGCTCCCAATGTTGAAACATGTGCTCTGATACCAAATGTCATGCCCACTTTTTCCATGCGGTTATAACACGCATTACTCACATGTCATGTCCATATGTGTCATGTGGTCATGATACGAACTATCAAAAATCTTCCCTTACTACTCTGAAAACCCCCTCGCATGCATAAGTGTGCCCGGCGGTGCACGCTTAAGGCGAAAGTAATATAGTTGACGGCGGCGTACCAAATACATGTGCACACACCCTCGACAAGGAAACGTGTGGTTCCCTGACTTAGGTTAATCTCACGAATTATATTTGAACAAAGTTGTTTTAGGTGATAGATCATTTTTCAACAAAGCACGATCATCTATTCATTTGCCCTCTCTTCCTTTTCTTGGAATTTAATTTTGATTGTATTTCTATCACGTTTATTTTACCATTTCTCTGAAATTTAATTTAAATATATATATACCGCCATTATCTCAGTTCACTTAACTCTCAATTTCATTAATAAGTTCTTTAACTATAAATAAAGTTAAAATAATTCATTAAAAATAGAGCAATGAGTTAATTTTGTTTTTGCAAATATAAACATTGTATTTCTGAATTACAACTCTGAGTTTAAGCATCTATTCAATTCGCATTATATATTATGCATAAATAAATCCCACTTTCCTTGATTTAAAATTTCTATTCCAAGTCAAATGTTTTAAACTACATATAGTTTGCCTTCAAATAAATAGTGAAAAGTGAATAATAAAAGTAAATAGTGAATAGTAAAAGTGAATAGTGAATAGTAAAAAGTGAATAGTAAATAGTGAAAAATAAATAGTAAAAGTGAATAGTGACAATGAATAGTGAATAGTGAATAGTAAAAGGGCATAGTAAAAGTGAAAAAGTCCCCATCCTAGGATGAGACCCTCAAGGTGCCAGTAATTTCAAAAGCAATATTGCAACCCAAATTTCATTTATTTCATGGTGGGGATATTTTTTAATACTTTTACAAACTTAATTAAAACATCAACTAACTCACAACGTTGCAAGTAGAAGAAGAAGGAACTAGATAATTTTAATATCCTTTTAAAAACAAATTTTCCTTTCCTTTTCTTATTTCTAAATGGTAAAATTTAATGAACAAGAAAATTGCAACTATCAACCCAAGAATAGAGAGGATTTCCTCACAACTCCAAAAATAATAATTTATACAACAATAGGGAGATAATTTTCTCCTTTTAAAAAATTGACAAGGAAGGAGCTATTAAAAGATCAGGCTCTCCTTAAGACTTAAGGAAAATAGAATATTTTCTAAGATCCAATAATCTTCTCCAAACTTCACAATAAGCTCCCAGAAAACCTGCATAACACACAAGGAAATAAATACCACACAAGCTGTTCTCCTCCCTGTCGTAGACCCGCAAGAGGGTCACCCCTGAGCTAGGGAGATCATCCTCATACCTAGGGTAAAATAGACTATACACATCACAACATTGAACAACAACAACAAATCAAATAATACACACACCCTCAAGGTTTGACTCACAATATAAAGACTCAGCTTAGGTGAGTTCAGGGAGGGTAGGGAAGTAGACATCTCTACCTCTAGGTGTCATCCTTTACACTTTTTATCACATTTTATCACAAGGCCTTAAGCCAACAATTTATCTTTCCACAAGGCCGCAAGCCTTCCAATTAATCAAATTATCTAGGATTTCCCAATAGGCTCTCAAAGCCATAAGCCCTCTAGGCTAAAAAAAATACCAACATGCCCTCAAGGTATTTCTTACAACAAGAACCAAGATGACACCCGAGGAGGGTCACACCTTCCCTTCCCTATACAAGATGAGCATTGCCTTCCAACTAGAAGGAGCTCTTTCTACACCCAACACACAAAACCTCAAAATAATAACAAAATACTCATAGAAGACATTTGCAAACTCATTCAACAAGCAAGAAATAAACATACATATAAAACAATAGATACACAAGAGAGTAGACTTGATTCACCAACCTTCCAAAGCCTAATTATGGAATGAAAGTTGATGAAGAGCCGCACTCTAGCCTCCTCCAAAATTCTCCTTCTTTCCTCAATAATCCAACCCCAAAAATAATCTCTCTATGATCACAAGCAAGGGATAATGAATGGAGGATATAGGATGACTAAAATAATTTCGGCATTATGAGGCTATGAAGAGAAGAATAGAGAAAGAATTGAGCATTATGAGGATGCCAGAAGAAGATTTTCTAGAGGAAATTAGGCATGATAAGAATGCAAGAATGAAGTCCCCTCCTGCAAAAATGAAGTTCCCCTACACAAAAATGAAGTTCCCCTGCAAAATCCTATCTCTCCAATTGCTTAGAGAAGGGTCTCATTTATAGATTTTTTGAGAAGTGAATGGAAGGTGAGGATTAAGAGTTGAGATCAAGGGCTCACATTATTTGTGAATTTTGAATTTATAGTGGATAAATTAAAAATTTATTTTTTTTAAGATTGTAATATTTAAATAACCCCACTATCCCAAGTGGAATTAATAAAATATCCCCACTATCCCAAGTGGAATTAATACAATATCCTCACTTTCCCAAGTGGAATTAAAAAATATGCCCACTATCCCAAGTGGAATAATAAAATAAACCCACTCATTATCCATTATTCCTAATGGACTTAAAACAATTAACCCCACTCAATAGGTCCCCCATTATGGCCCGCATGTAGAAATAAAATACAATAAGTAAACTAAAATAAGAGAGAGTGGGTGACACACCACCCTCATTAAAGGGAACCCCACCAAAAAAGAAGCACAAGGAGACAAGCACTCCATTATTAGGGGATCATGGAGTTCCTCCATGACTTGGAAGTGGGCCTGAGTGTGGCTTCCACTCATCCCATTGTCCCCATGCTTCTAAATTCGTCATTTAACTTCACCCTGAAGTTGAAGTGACCATATGGAGGTTAACCCAAGGTTATCCTAGTCAAAAAGGTCCCTAGACCCATGGGGTATAACCTAGGGTTGTTTTAAACCTAGTTAGGACTCCCAGAGTCAAGTAAAAACACAAGAAGAGGGTCAAAAAGAAATAAAGTTAAAACAAGATTCAAAACAACATTTCTTACAACACTTATCACAATATAATTAATTCAGAAGATAGAACTATTTCCCTTAACCTCAAGCAATATTACAACAATACAACATTACAACAATTTACCAAACACAAGGTTGATCTTAGTTCCTCGTGGAACTAGATTAGCTCACAAGGGATACAACAGAGGGTGTGAAATGATCTCCTGTATTTGTGGTTTTGTTAGAAATACCTGCACACTCAATTTCAAAGTTAATTCCACATATAAATATCATAGCCGAAGGAAATTTAATACATGCATTTCTAAAGCATACCACAGTTCTTATAAACATAATGAAATCACATGACAATTTTCTATCTAACATCACCCAATTAGTTTTCCTTTAACATAATAAGATTTTAATAGTTTAAAAATCCGGGAACAACAGTCCCATAAATATAAAAATACCAACAACAATAATCTAAATAGTCACATGTACGGAAATGAAAAAGTGTAGGCCTCACAAGGACATGGAGCATTGGAATGCAATCAGGGTAGTACAAGTAGGAGGACAGCAAATAGTGGAAGAGTAGCCTATGTTGAAGAAGAACCTTTTGAACTGGATGACCCCTGTTCTGTTGGCAAACCTGAGAAAGGAGAATCATTGGTGATGAGGAGACCACTATTTCAAGCAGAGACAAATGAGGAACCACTACAGAGGAAGAGTTTGTTTAGAACTAGATGCAAATCAGGAGGTAAGTGTTGTAAAGTTGTGATTGATAGTGGTAGTTCAGATAACCTAGTTTCAAAGGAAATGGTGACTAAACTAAAGTTGGAAAGATTGAAACACCCTAAACCCTATCAGATAGCATGGATTCAGGATGATCATCAGGTACTGGTGAGTGAACAATGTTTGGTGAAATTTCATATTGGATCTTATCATGATGAAGTCTTGTGTGATATTATGCCTATGGATGTATGTCATATCTTGTTGGGTAGACCTTGGAAGTATGATAGAAAAGCTATACATGATGGGAGAAAGAATACATATACTATAACAGCAAATGGAAAGAGAATTACTTTGATTCCTTTAGAAGATGATCCTAAAGATGTGGTATGTGGGAATGCTAGAATTTGCTTGGTAGATGGAAGGAAATTTCTGGATGGTTTGAGACATGAGAATATGTGTTATGCCTTGATTCCTAAGAAACCTGAAACATTGAAGAAAGAGACTTAAGAATCACAACCAGAGGAGATAAGAGAATTGCTAACAGAGTATGAAGACATCATATCAAATAATGTGCCTGATGGATTGCCACCTATAAGGAGTATCATTCATCACATGGATCTTATACCAGCAACACATTTTCCTAATAAAGAAGCACACCATATGACACCGGCAGAGAATGAAGAATTGAATAGATAGATATAAGAGTTGTTGAGAAAAGGATTGATTAGAGAAAGTTTGAGTCCTTATACAATACCTACAGTACTTGCACCTAAGAAGAATGGAGAGTGGAGACTATGTACCAATTCTAGAGCAATAAACAAGATCACAGTTAAGTATAGATTTCCTTTACCTAGGATGGATGATATCATGGATTATTTGAGTGGAGCAAAATATTTTACAAAGATAGATTTGAAGAGTGGATACCATCATATTAGAATCATAGAAGGTGATGAATGGAAGACTGTTTTTAAGCCAAATAAAGGATTGTATGAGTGGTTAGTGATGCCTTTTGCATTGACAAATGCACTGAGTACTTTTATGAGGTTGATGAATGAAGTCTTGAAGAAATTCTGGGGTAAGTTTGTGATTGTATATTTGGATGATATTCTAATTTTTAGTAAGACAAAAGAGGAACATTTGTGGCATATTAGACAAGTTTTGCAGAGATTGAGAGAAGAGAAATTGTTGATACACATCAAGAAGTGTAGTTTCATGAAGGAACAGTTAGTATATTTGAGATTTCTACAGAAGGATTGAAGATGGACCCTGAGAAAGTAAAAGCAATTATTTAATGGCCTACACCGGAGAGCATTGGAGAGGTTAGATCATTTCATGATTGGCTAGTTTCTACTGGAAGTTCATCAAAAAATTTAGTTCAGTTTGTAATCCTATGACAAAAACAATGAGAGGTGACAGAAAGGATTTTAAGTGGATAGCTAGAGCAGATAAAAGTTTTGAGTTGTTGAAGCAAAAAGTGATAGAGCAACTTGTTTTGTCATTACTAGATTTCAATAAGGTATTTCAAGTTGATTGTGATGCGAGTGGAAGTATAATTGGAGCAGTGTTAAGTCAAGAAGGTAGACCTGTAGCATATTTCAGTGAGAAATTTAATGATGCAATGAGAAGATATTCAGTTTATGATCAAGAGTTCTATGCCATAATTCAAGCCTTGAAGAAGTGGAGACTGTTGATGTGTAAAATTGCGCAGGTTCCAACACCAACATGGGAAGTTTCAGGCATGTGGGACTTGCTACCTGAAACAACTTCCAGATTTTAAAGAAGCTGGCTCTTCTCTATCTCAAATGGGTTTTGGAGAAAAAGGGTAGAAACTAACAGAATTACAGATACAATGAAAGAAAAAATCTATCTATGGCAATGTGCCTAAATAAAATGTTTCTCTCAACTAAGCACAGTGAAGCTATCATCAATATTCAGTTACATTAAAGAGCAGATACTACATGATTAATATAAACAGATGGAATAAATAAAATCAAAGGCTCACAACCAGATAATTTGCAATGACACAGAAAATATCAACCAAGGCACAGAACTCAGTCTTTCTCATTAACTTTCAAGCAACGTAAGAGGCACAGATACATGCACAGTTACATTCACTTTCTAAATCAAGAATGCAAAATAAAGGCAAATGATATTCACTAGTCATAGTAAAAGTCTCAAACTTCTCTCTTAAATCTCTGATAGAAAACTATTTCTGGAAACTATAAGTAAATTCTCTATCAAAATTCTAACTCTCTTTCATTACAAATGTCACATATTTATAGCATAAGATCGATTCTAGATTGTCTGCAACAATCGAATCCCAACGGCCCAACCAAATTGGAGGTAACTGGAAGTCTCTGACAGTTGAAGATCTTTTGAATCTGCAACAGTTACTCCTTCGTGTAAGCCTATTAGCTGTGACAAAACATATGTGGCATACTTCCTTCTATAAGGAACAGACACTTGGAGGCTTTCGTGCTCTTGAAACAATAAACTCTGTGACATATGGCAATGTTCGCGTGCACAACTTGAAACTTCTTCATCTTTTGGGAACAAATAGGAAAGCGACACTTGGTGGCTTCCGCAGTATTTAGAAACATATACATGTCTTTATCTACTCCACTTTACCTAACTGTGTCTTTTATACTCGGGTGGCCTCCGCAGGTGACAACTATCGCAATCCGTGGCTTCGAAACTTTAAAACACTGTTACAAATGGGACCCACTACTTCCCACTCATTAGCTTCAAAGGGAGGAAAACAGGGATAGGTGGCGAAGTCCACGCGCTCAATGAATTGATACGTGGCACTTTCTACGGCACTTGAAACTTTGTTAGAAACTCTTTGAAACTTACATGGAGGTTGACACATGTCGAGTTCCACATCACTTAAGAAACATTAAATACACCAGAGAAAGGGACAAAAAACCTTTATCTTTGGAACTATGTCCACCATGTGGCACATTCTGCAGCACTGATACTCTACACTGGGGCCCACCTCCATCCTTTTCTTAGCATCAAAAGATATAAGAAACCAACGTGCGGACACTGACACTTGGCAAGCTCCACGGCTACCACAAAAGACACATGGCATCTTCTGTGCGCATGCTGAAACTTTTAGAGAGTGCCTCGGCTTACAACACGTGGCGCCTTCTGCAGGGCTATAACTTAAAACTTTATTAGAAACAAAACCGCTACGTGGCATGCTTCGCGTTAAAGTTATAACTTAGAAATAAGAGTGCAGCTTGAAACTGGGGCTTGACACTTGGTAGATTCCATGGCTTTGGCAAAATGAAACCCTTGCGGCCATTCTCAGACAAATTCACAGACACAAAACTGAAACTCGTGGATGCGCTGCATCTGGAACAAAATGTAGAGTCTTTTACTCTACAGTTCTTGGTGACCCCTAGGACTTTTGAGCCTGCTCAAAAAGAACTCAAAATTGTGGCAAAAATATGTGTATTTTTAAAAAAATACAACCAGGGTCACAGATTCTGCAAAGCTATCTGGTAAACAGACCATTCTGAATTAGAGAGTCCCTGCTTATTCTGTAAATCTTGGAAGGCAAAATCAAGATTTATAATATCCTTGTGGGAGAAAGTCTGCAAAATTTGAACTGCGGCCTTTAATTGAAACTCCAATTGGGCCATTGGTATCAAGACAGCCTCCACCTCCTGTACTGATGAGGAATCACTTAAACCTTGAAAAATGGATTGATCATTTTGCCTGGTTAGAAGCAAGGTCTTGATATCATCAATCATAAGTACAGTATTATTATCTGGAAATGGTGAGGGAAGACCCAGTTGCACCAAATCCTCTTTGTCTCTTCATATCTTTGACTCCTTCTTTGACAATATCTAGGAGCTCCTGTCAGTTTGTGGCAGCTGAGTTGCAACTTAGAACTTCATTTAACCTCTTTGTAGCTATCATTCTGTCACTGATCCCTGCTACTGACAATATCTCATCTGTTGTGTCATATAGCTTCTTTAGTAATAGTTGAGAGTCAGAAACTCTCAAGGAAATAGTAGATAGAGTGGCCTAAACTGAAGTTTCCACTTTCTCACATAATTGTTGTGCATTTAATAGGAATGTTAATGATAGCCTTAGCTGGACAATCTCCTCTAAGATTTGTTTCCAAACTGAAACATATAGCTCCTTGACTAGATTTAGAACTCTAGCATTCTGAGGCATGTTAGCTAACTCAAGTGTTAGCTTTTTTATTGTTTGTTGCTCAACTAAGAGTTGTGCCTGTATTGCAGCAGCAACATTCTGCTCACTCAACAACTTTTGCTGAGACTGTGTAGCTTGTTGCAACTCAGCCTGATATTTCATCCTTAAGGTGGATTTCTCCTGCCTCAAAACACTTACTGTAGCTTTCTCCTGAGCTAGCTCAACCTTTAGAGAAGCATTTTGGGCCTGACTGGATTGATGAATTTAATAGGAAATAGTATTTTGCAACTGTTTATTTAGATTCTCTATTTCATCCTTCTTAGATTTCAACTCTGTAGTAAGGTTGCTACTCTTTGTCTTCTCCTGAGCTAAGTCATTTTCAACCTTCTGCAACTTCCTGGACACTTTCAAGTAGTCAGTTGTAACAGCAGAAGTGGTTTCATTAAGTAGCTTGACCCTATCTTGTGGTCTAAAAAGGGACATGTCCATGGCTACTGCATTCATTGCAAAGTCCTGAGGTTGCATCTTCCCATTGGGCTTCACCACATTTGGGGATAAATGTGTGACTATTAGCTGCTGTTGAATAGGGTCAAAAAGTGACCTCATATGTGGCACAGCCAGGCTTTTGTTTTCTTTCTTTCTCTTTTTATCCATTTTGGCTTCTCTAGCCTTTTTTGTAGTATCTTCTTCAGCTTGCAAAGTGGGAGGAGAAGCAATGAATCCCCCAACAAAGGGATGACCCTGAGGTAAACCATAAGGTATAGCCAATGATTGTTGGCTAGGGGAAATTTGGGGAGGGGCTCTTTTTGGGACAGAGGGGGAAAAGAGTGGCAATGAGGTGGTCTGTGAAGACATGGTCTGAGGACTAGTAATTGGGGCAAGTAGTGATATAGGCACAGCAGAGGTGGCAGGGGATACTAATGTTTGGCTAGTTGGGATTGCCACCCCTAAGGTAGAAGAAAGAGACAAAGAGGAAAAAGGAGAAGAAACACTTACCTTAGGAGCAGCAAATGTGGCTGGTAATTGCTGTTGTGGTGACTCTATGTCTTCCTCTGACTTAGGTTCTAGGTGCAATCTCCTATGCTTCCTCGGTCTCTCTACTATTTCTTCCTCTGACTCTGCCTTCTCTGCCACATTTACCACCACTGGTGGTGGCAAGGGTACAAAACTAGAAGCTCCAATAGCTGAAACAGATGGAGTCCCCATGGTTGGTGATGACACCACACCCTTTTGCTTCTCTAAAGTACTGATAGATTGGGGCTAGGAAACAATAGTAACAGCAAAGGAGGCTTGTCCTATTGCTTGCATTGTATGAGTTGACTCAGCCTCCTCTTCAGACTCTTCACCCTTCTTATGGATTCTGCTTGTATCAGGGCTAGAAACTGGAGAGGGGTGCCACTCATCCTAGATAGACTCCCATTTTTCATCAGTATCAACATTTCTGAATGAATGGGTGATCTCTAAGATTTCTTGCCTATACTTCTAATAGGCCTCAATCTTCTCTGGCTTCCATTCTTTATTTTTTAATGCCTTCTCAGACCAATGGTCATTCATAACTTAGGGTCAAAGGCCTTCTGTTTAACATAAAAGGTCTCCCATGGCCTGGCCCCTCAAAGGGCAAGTCTGCTAGTTCCACATACAAGTCTGGGATATCTTCCTTAGCGTTTCTCCTATCTTCCCAAAAGGGGCGACCCTCATGTGTTATTTTAGCCCCGACTTTGTTGCTTCTAACCCAAGAGGCTATAAAACTGTTTGGGTCATACCTCCACTTGTCTTCAATGATAAAGAATCCCAAGACAACTAACTTTCATAGCAACAAGTCTTCAGCATCTCTGACTTCTAGGGTCATGTTCTTTTTGACCCATGGGAGATCATACATTTTCTTCTTCTTCTTCTTAGTGTCAAACTCATTGTCAACCACAAACACCTGCCGGGTTACTTCTAGAAACGCTACCCTAGGGGTCAAAACTTTGGGTAATAGCATAGGTTCCCCATTGAATCCATGGACCCTAATGATAGTATTTCGGGCCCCAAAGAAATAATCACATGGGATTGGGCAATTGGTCATGAAACCCCTAATGCTCTGTGTCAACCTATGTTCTACAGGCTCAGGGCTCAAAAGGTAGGGGCAACAAAGATTTCCCAGAACTCATAAGGGTCTGATGCCTTAGATAGCACATGTGTCCATGCAGACATAGGAATAGTTCTATTTTGCCCAAAATTTGGGTCATACATGTTCAATTGCATATTTTATACAAAAATACTGTGATTCTGATATAACATTAAATGAAATAGATAAGCGGAATACCTAAAAACTCCTTTGGATTTGAAATTAACAAGCTGTTCAACCATGGAGTAGGTAATTTGTTCTGAAAAGTCCAGCCAATATTCCTGTGACTTGTCAACAGTCTTCAATCTGAAAAGGATGGCAATTTGCCAATCGTAGACTATGTTATCTTCCTTCATCCCAAAAATGAAAGATATCATTGACAGTGGCTCTTGACTGATCTGGATGAATTGTGCCCTTCCTGTAGGTAGCGTGGGCATCTGGGTGTTCTCCTCTGCCAACTGCAATTCTGAGTTAAGGAACCTAATCTAGTTATTGACATTTGACCATGTCTTTTGCATTTTAGCAATAGTGGGGAATCTGGCCGTTCGATCATGATATAGGGCCAACATGTCTCTTATGTCTTTGGGTGTAATTTGCACTATAAAGGGACCCTATTGTATGGTTCTTGAGGGCACATGAAATAGCTCCGTGCATATAGGTCAGGACATAGGTGCACACTTGGAACCATAAACTATGCCAACTGTGAGGTCCAAATCCTCATTCCAAAAATTTTAGATTGTCCACTCTTTGCCTTTTGAATGCATCTCTATTGTGCACTTTCACGAAGAGCCCTAGTAGGTTTTTGAAGGGCTAGGTCAAAGATACCATCTGCGAAATCCTTAAACTTCTCTGGGTCAACAGAAAACCCTACTTCGGGAACCCTCGTCCTTGGATAAGTTCTCTTGGGATGAGCGGGCACTGAGGCATATGACTTACTGCTTAGAAGCCTGTCGATTGATTCATAAATTCTGAGTCCCTCCTAAGAAGACTGTGCTTCAGCCATATTTGTATCTATGGGGAGAATGTGGGAAGCTTTGACACAGTAAAAATAGATACTGCGTAACAGAAATGACACTCAGCTAGGAAGCATTTTCTAGGGATGGGAATTGTAGGAAATAGTGATTTCACAGTGGAGAGTTAGATGCAAATGAGAGCCACATTTTCAGATTTACCTCTTATTAATTGGGATTTAATGACACATCATGTCTTATAAATGGCATTAACACCAAGAAACCGTTAGTATATCTTTCCAAATCCGCATGGAAAGGAGTGTCAGAAACATTATGAGAGTGGTTGCAAAAGTGCATACTTTTGAGGATTTTGGGGATTGGAGACAACTTTAATGAATGCGAGATTTCAAAAAGAGAAAGGGGCTTGCGTTGATGACACATGTTCATAGAACACTTATTGAAAAGGAAAGAGGGAAAAAGAAAGTGGAAAAAGGAAAGCAAGAAAGGGAAACTAACTAACTATAGTACATAAGAGTCCCTACTTAATTGAAATATTTCAAATAGATCCCATTAACAGGAATCTCTTCAGGCTCACCATTCATAGTCTCTAGTTCAAAAGAGTTTTGTTGCTTATAGGAATGAATCTTGTAAGGACCAGTCCATAGTGATTCAAATTTAGTGTGTCAACTTGGCTTTGCAGCTCTTTCATCCCATTTCAACACTATCGAGCCAACTTCAAAAAGGGGATTTGAAGTCTTCTTATCAAAACAGTCCTTGACTATTTTTTGGTGTTTGATCAGCAACTCATGTGCTTTTTCTTTTTTCTCTTGTACTTCCAGCAGTTCAACAAGTCTAACTTGCATGGGGCCATTCTCTTCAATCTCTATTTGTTTTAGTAATTGCAAAGCGGGGATCTCTAAGCTCAGTGGCATTACTGTTGGTTTACCATAAACTAATTCATATGGAGACATTTTTGTCACTTGCTTAGGTGTGATCTTGTTAGCCCACAGTGTTGTATTAAGCAGTTTGTGCCACTCTCTGTGATAATTTGTCCCTATCCTCTTAATGAGTCTGATTAGGTTCTTGTTAGTAGACTCTGCCAGACCATTACCCTGAGGGTAATAATTTGAAGAAGTCTTCAAATAAATTCCATACCTTAATGCAAACTCAGATATTTTTGTTCCCAAAAATGCCTTAGCATTATCTGATATTATGGTACGAGGAGGACCAAACTGAGTAGTGATGCCTTCCAGAAAGTCTAATATTACCTTTTCCGTTGCTTCCTTGAGTGGTATTGCTTCACTCCATCTAGTAAAGTAATCTATGGTTGTAAGGATCCATTTGTGTCCCATACTTGACACTAGATTTATCATACCAATAAAATCAAGACCCCATTAGGAAAAGGGTTCATCCACAATTATGGGGCTTAGAGGCATTGTTGCATTTCTTCTTTTTTCTGTATAAAACTGATAGGCCTGGAATTCTTTAACCAGCTGATAGCAATCTGTGAATAGAGTAGGCCAGAAGTATCCTACTTGAGTCACCTTGATTGTTGTGGTCCTTGCTGAAAAGTGTCCACCTGAGGCTCCATGGTGTAACTCATGTAGTATTTTTTGAGCTTCATCTTTTTCTATACATCTCAGAAGTATGCCATCAACATTTCTTCTGAATAGAACATGGTTAATTAGTACAAAGTGGGCCCCTTGCTACCTATAATACCTTTTCTTGTCATGGGAGAGCTCATTTGGGAAAATCTCATGCTTCATGAATTGTATTCTGTTTGTGACCCAAGAATCTTGATCAACCTCTTGTATTTTTAATACATTTTCACTTTCTATTTTTTGTGTCATCATCCTCTCCATGTCCTGAGCCATATATTGGCACAATCCTTTGCCCCTTACTAACTTAGTGGGTCTGACCTCCACATCATATTCAAGGATCTTTGTTATCCAATTGGCTCTTTTCTCAGTGATCTCACCCTCCATAATATATTCTCTCACACTAGGATGAGCCACTAATATCAGAATCTTATTCCCTGTGACCATATGTCTAAATTTCTTAAGGGCTTTTACCATGGCATATGCCTATTTCTCCACAAAATTGTATCTAGCCTCATATTCCTTAAGAGTCCTAGAGAAAAAGGCTATTGGATGTTCTCCTTCTTGTTGTTCATCTTTTTGAGTTAAAATAGCGGCAACACTGAATTCTCCTCCATACACATACATTATGAAAGACTTAGAGAAGTCTGGGTTTCTGATTACCGGGGCTATCGAAATGGCTCTTTTGATCTCTTCAAAAGCCTGTCTCCCCTTTGCAGTCCATTTGGAAACCAGGTCCTTCTTTAGCAAGAGTGTCATTGGTCTTATTAGACCTGCAAAGTCAGATATGAACCGGCTAACAAAGTTGATCTTCCCTAGAAAGGATTGAACTGCTTTCTTATTGACTGGTAGAGATAGATTCATTATGGCAGTGACTCTCTCTGGATCAATAAAGACTCCTTCTTTTGACACTATATGCCCTAACAGTTTACCCTGAGGTACTGCAAAGATACACTTCTTGGGATTCAGGGATATTCCAAGCTCTTGGCATTTCTTAAAAATAACCTCTAAATGGTCAAAATGATCTACAACATTTTTAGAGAAAAT
The DNA here is from genome assembly GCA_027924645.1 of Cunninghamia lanceolata. Taxonomy (NCBI): domain Eukaryota; kingdom Viridiplantae; phylum Streptophyta; class Pinopsida; order Cupressales; family Cupressaceae; genus Cunninghamia; species Cunninghamia lanceolata. Next base: position 13,142,252 of record BSBN01000055.1, on the reverse strand, counting down.
AGTGAGGTCATCTAGATAAATCAGGATGATCTTGTTTATAAGTTCCCCAAATGCTACATCCATGGCTCTCTAAAAAGTAGCTCCAACATTTGAAAGAGCAAAAGGCATTTTAACATATGTAAATGTTCCCCATTTTGTAGTAAATGCAGTCTTATGCTAGTCTTCATCAGCCAACCAAATCTGATTGTATCCAAAGAAGCCATCTAGCAAGGAAAATCTCTCTAATCCAGCCACAGTTTGTAAATTTGTTCCATAGAGGGCAGGGGATAATGATCTTTCAAAGATGCTCTATTTAGATCCTTGAAATCTACACAAAGTCTTATGTCACCATTCTTTTTCCTTACTAGCACTAGGTTTGATACATAGGTTGAATACTTAATTGGAAAAATAATTTTTGATTCTAAGAGCTTTTGCAACTCATCCACCATTAGAGGTTCAATTCTAGGATTCATTGGCCTTTGCTTCTGTCTGACTAGTTTAGATCCTTTAGTCAACTCTATGGTGTGCTGAATGATATCTCTATTTAGCCATGGAGGTCTTCATAGGTCCAAGCAATCACCCTATCATATCTTTCACATAAATCAATTAATCTTTCTTTTTCTTGCTAGGTTGTACAATTGCCAATCCTCAATTTTCTTCCTTCACTAACTTGGATTTCAGAATAATCTTCTTTATTTGCTTGAAACCTCTTCTTCAATCCATGAAAATAAAGCATGCTCAGGGGCTATTTCCTCTTCCTGTTGTAAGGACATTCCTTGCATTTGGGCCACTAGGACTGCATTTTGTACACCAAGAGACTGATATTGTGGGGTGTTAGAAGTTACAAATTGTCCTTCTAATCCTCTCTATTCTGCTATCTTCTGCTGTAAATTTCCTCTGGGGCAGTCTCTAGGCATATGGGCATTATTGCAAGGAAAACACCAAGCATTTGTGCCATCTGCAAAATTATTTTTCCCTGGAACAATTTCCCTATTGGGATTAGGAGGAACAGCCTGTAGAGGTGTAGGGACTATGACTAATTGATTTGATGGCTGAGGATTAGCTTGCCTTTGAGGGCGTTGATATTGATTTGGCTGAAAGGGAGGTCTATTTCCCTGGTAACCTTGATAAGGGGATTTGGATAAGGATTTTGTTGCCTCTTTAGATTAATTATCTCATTCGAGAAGGTCCTTAAAATGTTCTTGACATCGTCCATTTCAGATGATTGAATAGGGGTGGCTATCTTGGCAGGTTGTTGAGGGAATGCATACATAGACACAGGTGGGGTTGTAGGATTAGGAACTTCTTGAGGCAAAGGTAAGGTAATCTCTGGGAACATGGGCATAGGAGGCCTTGGGGGCAACTTTCTAGTATCTATTAAGTTATTTTCAGCCTTGACTGCCAACTCATAAGCTTTTGGTAGTGTCTGACCTCCAAGGGACTAAACCATCACTGATATATCTGAGTTTAAAGCTTTAAGGTAAAATACAATAGCCATACCTGGTAATGGTCTTGCTCTAGCAGGAATCCTTTCCCAAGTCTTTTGAAATCTTGAGTTGAAATCAGTCATTACCTCGTGAGGTGCCCTTTTGACAGTGATCAATTGTTGCAGCAAAGAAGATTTATCGCCCTTTTCTTTAAATCTTTCAAAGAAAGCATCACCAAGCTGATCCCATGTAGATATAGTGTTTGGGGTTAAAGATCTATACCAGTCCAAAGCCTTCCCTTTGAAAGAAGCTGTCAATAGTCTTATAGCCACATCCTATTCTGTGATAACATGTACTGCACATACATCAGATACATCTTGTAGGTGCTCTTCAGGTGTCTTGAAATCTTCCCCACTAAATTTGGCCAGAGCCTTCAGAGCATTAACAAGAATAGCATCCCAAGTGGTAGGTGGTATTGGAAGAATCAGAGGACTGCCAGTGTTCCAATTTGCATAATTTCTTGGGGCTGTAGGTGCTCCCATATTTACTCTTGGTGTTGTTGCAGACTGATTCACTCTTCTCCTTGGATTAGCTATCAGTGGTGGAAAAAGAATGCCTGGTCTAGCAAAAGATTGAGCTCTTGTTACAGGTCCACAGCTTTGACTTCCTGTGGCTTCTTGGCTCATACAATCTTGATAGAAACTTTAAGAAAATGTCCCACCAGGCATGCCAAAAACTGTTGATGTGTAAAATTGCATAGGTTCCAACACAAACATGGGAAGTTTTAAGAATGTGGGACTTGCTATCTGAAACAACCTCCAAATTTTAAAGAAGCTGGCTCTTCTCTATCTCAAATGGGTTTTGGAGAAAAAGGGTAGAAACTAACAGAATTACAAATATAATGAAAGCAAAAATCTATCTATGGTGATGCGTCTAAATAAAGTGTTTCTCTCAACTAAGCACAGTGAAGCTATCCTCAATATTCAGTTACATTAAAGAGCAGATACTGCATGATTAATATAAACAGATGGAATGAATAAAATCAAAGGCTCACAACCAGATAATTTGCAATGACATAGAAAATATCAATCAAGGCATAGAACTCAGTCTTTCTCATTAACTTTCAAGCAACGTAAGAGGCACAGATACATGCATAGTTACATTCACTTTCCAAATCAAGAATAACAAAATAAAGGCAAATGATATTCACTAGTCACAGCAAAAGTCTCAAACTTCTCTCTTAAATCTCTGATAGAAAATTATTTCTAGAAACCGTAAGTAAATTCTCTATCAAAATTCTAACTCTCTCTTTCATTACAAATGTTACATATTTATAGCATAAGATCAATTCTAGATTGTCTACAACAATCGAATCCCAACAACCCAACCAAACTGGAGGTAACTGGGAGTCTTTGACAATTGAAGATCTTTCAAATCTACAATAGTTACTCCTTTGTGCAAGCCCATTAGCTATGACAAAATATATGTGGCATACTTCCTTCTATAAGGAATAGACACTTGGTGGCTTCCACGCTCTTAAAACAATAAACTTCGTGACAGATGGCAACGTCCATGGGCACAACTTGAAACTCCTTCATCTTTTGGGAAGAAATAGGAAAGCAACACTTGGTAGCTTCTGTAGCATTTAGAAACATATACGTGTCTTTATCCACTCCACTTTACCTAACTGTGTCTTTTATACTCAGGTGGCCTCTGCAGGTGACAACTGTCATGATCTGCGGCTTCGAAACTTTAAAACACTATTACAAATGGGACCCACTACTTCCCGCTCATTAGCTTTAAAGGGAGGAAAACAGGGATAGGTGGCGAAGTCCGCGTGCTCAATGAATTGATACGTGGCATTTTCCGCGGCACTTGAAACTTTGTTAGAAACTCTTTGAAACTTACGCGGAGGTTGACACATGTCAGGTTCCGCATCACTTAAGAAACATTAAATACATCAGAGAAAGGGACAAAAAACCTTTATCTTTAGAACTGCGTCCACCACGTGGCACATTCTGGAGCACTGATACTCTACACTGGGGCCCACCTCCATCCTTTTCTTAGCATCAAAAGATATAAGAAACTAACGTGCGGAGGCTGACACTTGGCAAGCTCTGTGGCTACCACAAAAGACACATGGCATCTTCCGTGCGCATGCTGAAACTTTTAGAGATTGCCTCGGCTTACGACATGTGGTGCCTTCCGTAGGGTTGTAACTTAAAACTTTATTAGAAACAAAACCGCTACATGGCACGCTCCGCGTTAAAGTTATAACTTAGAAACAAGAGTGCGGCTTGAAACTGGGTCTCGACACTTGGCAGATTTTGCGGCTCTGGCAAAATGAAACCCTTGCGGCCATTCTCAGACAAATTCACAGACACACTCTAGCAAAATGAAACCCTTGCGGCAATTCTTAGACAAATTCATAGACACAAAACTGAAACTCGCGGATGCGCTGCATCTGGAACAAAATGTAGAGTCTTTTACTCTATAGAGACATTAGTTGTTGCCTAAGGAGTTTGTGTTGTATACAGATCATCAAGCTTTGCAATATTTGAATAGTCAAGGTAAGTTGAATCAGAGACATATGAGGTGGGTAGAGTTCATGCAGAGTTATACTTTTGTGTTGAAGCATAGGAGTGGTAAATCAAACAAAGTTGTTGATGCATTGAGTAGAAGAAGAAACTTGTTGACAGAGGTGAGAGTTGAAGTGTTGGGTTTTGATTAATTGAAGAATATGTATGAGGGAGACACTGATTTTGCAAAACCTTGGAGAGAATGTAAGGAACCTGTGGTGATAGATAGAAGCAAGTGGTTGGACTATTTCATTCAAGAAGATATGTTGTTTAGAGGAAATCAATTGTGCATACCTAAGAGTTCCATGAGAGACAATCTAATCAAAGAGAAGCATAGTGGAAGATTGGCAGGACATTTTAGCATTGATAAGATAGTGGCTTTGGTGAGTAAAAAATTACTTTTGGCCTCAGATACATAAGGATGTTAGGAGATTTGTGTAGAGTTGTAGAGTTTGTCAAGTTGCAAAAGGAAGTAGTCAGAATATTGGATTGTATAAACCTTTGACAGTACTGAAGAGACCTTGGGAAGACATAAGCATGGATTTATTTTGGGATTGCCTAAGACACGGAGAGGACATGATTCAATATTTGTAGTGGTTGACAAATTTTTAAAGATGGCTCATTTCATACCTTGTAAGAAGACAACTGATGCAGTACATGTAGCTGACCTATTTTTCAAAGAGATTGTGAGATTGCATGGATTACCTAAGAGTATAGTTTTAGACAGAGACACAAAGTTTGTTGGATACTTTTGGAGGACACTTTGGAAGAAGAAGAAGATAGATTTGAAGTCCAGTTCTACTTTTCATCCACAAACCGATGGACAAACAGAGGTAGTGAATAGGAGTTTAGGAAATTTGTTGAGATGTTCGGTTGGAGAGAAGACAGGAAGTTGGGATTTGATTATTTCACAAGTAGAGTTTGCATATAATAATTCAGTAAATAGGAGTACCGAAAGAACACCTTTTGAGATTGTGACCAGAGTGAATCCTAGAGGAGTTGCAGAATTAAGAGATATCAACATGCAAGAAAAGAGGAGTATAAAAGCAGAAGAATTTGTAGATCACATGAAGACAGTGCATAATCAGGTTAAGAAGCATTTAGAGAATATGAATAGTAAGTACAAAGAGAAGGCTAATGAGAAGAAAAGACATAAGGAATTTGAAGTTGGAGATGAAGTAATGGTGTACTTGAGAAAAGAAAGATTTCTAGTTGGGATATAAAACAAGTTGAAGATGAAGAAGTTTGGACGTTGTAAGATACTCAAGGAATTTGATTCAGGAAATGCATATGAAGTGGAATTACTGGAGACATTGGGTATTTCACCTATTTTCAACATTGTAAACCTCTATTAGTATCATGAAGTAGAGTTCAGTGACAGCATGGAAGAAGACTTGAAGAAGCAATTACCACAACAAGCATCAGAGCAGATTGAAGACATACTGGATAGTAGAGTTGGACGCAACACTAGAGGAAGACAATACAAAGCATATATGGTGAAGTGGAAAGGCAGACTGGAAGAAGCTTCATCATGGATTTCTCAGGCTGAGGTGAACCGTCTTGGTTCTCCCCTAGCCCCGGCAAAGTGAGGGACTCACTTTTTCAATAACCCTGGATGTCTGATGTAGGAGCATCCCTAGTTCAAGAGCAATCTTGCATCACCCAAAAATATTTGCATTCCAGTTTGTTTGTAGTTTAGTTTGTTTCTTTCATTTTCTAGTTTAGTCAGAAGTAGTTTCAACTTGTGGTCCGATATTGGCATTTCACATCTTGTGGATCTAGACTTGGCATCTACATTCATTCATCTACATCATATCAAGAATTTAGAGCATTTGGATCAATTACTGGAAAGATATCGCTAACAAAAATTGGTAGTTTCTTAGGGTAGAGCATCCTGATATTCATTGACAATCAGCTAAAGGAGAGGGCTTGCAGATCATTCCTTGACTTGCAGATCTCAATGACACATCATTCAATGTTCTTTAGTTCGTGGCCAACCTTTCCCAAGGATCTGCACATTGTTCCATTCATTTGAGAAAGTGTTCTATGCATTTAGGTCTGACCTATCTGTGAACACGTTACAACTCTTCATTGGAGTTTGTGACCTTCCTTAGCCGACACAGAGGAATATATATTGATGTAATAGATCCTTAGGAAAGTAGTTAACATAGTTGATAACATCGTGACAGTTGATAGTTTAGAATTTGTGCAAAGGAGCTTCAAACCTTTATCTTGCACATGTATGTAATCAGGCTTGTGAGCCCTAATTGTAAGCCTGCATGTTGCCAGCCAGATTGAATTTGAACTCTATGACCACTGAATGACTAAATCTGCATTTGTTCCATTTCTTTGAATTGTTTCCATTGTGTTTACTCTTGCTACATGGTCCAGACAGGTCATTCTTTGAGTCCTCCTACCGTGACTGCACCAACAAATCTTATCTTCTTAGTGCTTCTAATTCCCATATTAATATTACTTCATACTCAACTCTGCACTAATCTGGGCATGACATCCAACCATGAACTGTATCTTCTCTACTGGATGGGGCATGACATCCAACCATGAACTATGTCTTCTTTGCACATGACATGCAACCATGGACACCATCACACCACCATGATAGTGTTGACATCAATGACAACCCTAGGAACCATATGTGTAACACCTTTGAGACTACAACAACACTATATCACCACTGTCTTCACTCTGCTAAATCTAAAAAGCTTTGTAGTAACTTTTACGCTCTAAAACTTGGATCACGTATACCTCATAGGTATCTCTGTCTAACCTCCAAGAAGCAAGACCATATCGTCAGTTGCAATAGAATGAGGTACAATTTCTTGAGCTTCTGTAGTTGTCATGTCCCATTTCTAAAATAATTAATTAATGGTCAATATTAACCCATCTTATTCTTCCATGGGTTAATTGGGCAAGCATAGGAAGAATAAATATTTAATATTTAATATTGTCCAACTAATATCTATTTCCAGAGGACAATTAAATATTTTGAGACTCAAAAAGGGGCATTGGGTTTGGTGAGGTGTCCATTTGCATGAAGATTTTGAAAATCTTGGTAAATCACAAGTGGCGGGGGATTTTATGACAACGTATGACAACTTATGACAACTGTCATACCCCAAAATAGAAAGGAATCAAGGAAAAATGTGGGAATCTTGGATTTCACTCTCTCCCATGAAATATTGATACAAAATATGTAATTTTGGTGATTTGGGGCTATTGTTGATTTGATATTTTCCTCTCAAACTTGCAGATTTGCAGATTGTGGCTTCAATGGACGAAAACCCATTGGAGTAAAGAGGCTTGTGGATGAAAACCCATGAGTTTTAGGTTGCCAAAGGACATAAACCCTTTGATCACAAAGAGTAGCTTCATCCAGAGGTTGCACAGAGCTTCAAGGATTGTGTAGTTTCTAGCAATGTCCATTGTTTGTGTGTGCAGGTCTTCTTGTGTTGCTGTGGTAGTTCCAGAAGTGTTGGGAAGATTTGCTGTTGTTATTTACTTTGGTTTTCTATGTATTATCTGTAGATTCCTATTTTCTAATGTCAGAGATTAGTATTGGAGGTTGTCGGTAGAGTTGTGTTGATTTTGGCTTTATGGGTTAGAATACCCAATGCGTATTTTCGCATTATTGTGAAGTTTTGGTGGTGTAGATTGCTACTGAGTTCTGTAGGTTTTGTTGTTGTTACTTTAATGGTATTAGACCATATTTCATTTAGTTTCCATCTAAAAATCAAACAATATCAGTTTGGGTGTTTTTTTGGTGTATTTTGGTGATTGACGGTGTTGGCAGTTTTTGTGGGTTTGATCATATTTGCTCCAGATTTGGGATTTTGGTTGTTGTTTATGTTATGGCTGTTATGATAGTCCAAAATGATGTAAAATCTATTTAATATCAGATCAAATCAGTTCCATTAATTTCTGGGCAAGTTTGTGTTAGTTTGGTGTTGTTATGTGCATGACTAGCTTGCTAGTCTTTGTGAAATTATTGTATTTTCTGGTGGTGTTAAATAAATTCATTTTCAAATCTGATTTCAAGTTAAAATCTTAGTTTGGATCATTATAGTGGTATCAGAGCATGATCTTGCCAGCCTGTAGGTTATTCAGATGATTGATGATACCGAGTGACAGAGAAATTAGATATTTGAGGAGACAGTTAAGGAAATTGCAATTGGAGGAAACAATGGCAGATAGAAGAGGTGAAGAAGAAGATGATGCTTCAAGGAAATTTACTCAAATGGTTGAGGCACAAACCAGACTTGCTGAAATGTTTGGGAAAATGTTTTAATGGATCCAAAATAACAACAACAATAACAACAACAACAACAACAGCAACAATGAAAACAATGGTGGTAGTACTTCAGGTGCAAACAATAGTAACAATGGAAAATGGAAGGAAATTGAAACACAAAATTTAGGGGCTGCAAATAAACCCTTATTCCTACCAGAAGAGGAACTTGAACAAGTTGAGTCTGCAACTACTAGTTTGTTCAATGCAGAGACCCTTAACAAATGGCGTGGAGAATACAATGCATTGGCAGATGAGATCAAGAATGATATGTCTTGGGGAGAATATGTAGAATTCCTGAGAAGAGGTGAATCTCAAAAGAAGGGGAAAGGCCAAAATAAAGAACTAAAACACAAGTTGGGTAAGTTAACCGCAGCTTTCTTTGATGGAAGTGAAAAGATTTCAGCTAGGGCTTGGCTACAAAAGATAGAGACATACTTTATGCTCAATCCCATGATAGAGAAGGATGCAGTTCAGTTTGCCACTTTGCATTTGGAAGGAGAAGCCTATGAATGGTGGTACCATGGTCACACTACTTTGGGACATGATCAAGTACATACCTTTGGTGATTTCAAACAAAGGATTCTTGATAGGTATGAACTGAAAGAAGAAGAAGAATATTTCAGCTAGTTGTCTAAAATTAAGCAAAAGAATTCAGTAAGTGAGTATATAGCAGACTTTCAAAAGATTGCAGTGATGGTACCTGAAATATTAGAGAAGAGAAGAGTACATCTATTCATCACAGGGCTCACCGAACCTCTTAGGGGGTTTGTCAGATCTTTCACACCTCTCACCTTGCAAGAAGCCATCAAGAGGGCTCAACCCTTAAGCCATCAATTCCAAAGAATGCTTTCCCACACTCCTCCAAACCAAACACATGGCATCATAAGGGAGGATTCCAGAAGAAACCATTCCATGCACTTGCACCTACACAAAAAAATACAACTCCTAATACTGCAAAGAAGATGGATGAAGAAACAAGGAATGAGCTTAGGAGGAAGAAACTTTGCTTTTCTTGCAGAGAGCCTTGGGTCCCTGGACATAAGTGTTTGGGAAAAGGACAAGTCCATTACATAGAGGTTGTCTCAGATAAGGATTCAGACTTAGATGGTAATGAGGAGTTTCATGACATAGAGGATGCTGAACCAGAGGTCGAAGAGGAGACTAAAAAAGAAGGTTCATTAGCTACACTTTCAGGAGCACCAAGATATCATCCTTTCAGGGTTTTTGGAGTGTTAGCGGGATAGCGAATGACTATTTTGATTGATAGTGGGGCAACCCACAATTTTATTGATGAAGGGTTAGTAATGAAGAGAGGATTGAAGACTGAAGAATTTGAAGGGTTTAATGTGACTGTTGCAGACGGATTCACTATGCCATGCACCAGAGTGGTCAAACAATTAAGCATCACTATGGGAGACTACAAGGTTTGTGATGATTTTTATGTTGTTGGTATTGGTGAAACTGATGTTGTCTTGGGTGTTCAATGGTTGCACTCTATTGGAGGACACTATCAGAACTACCAAACTATGGAGTTCAAGTTTCAGTCAGAAGGCAAGGAGATTACACTCAGAGGGATTGCAAATGGAGCTCCACGAGTGGTGACATCAAAGAAGATGGAGAGGACTTTTAGAAGAGGTCAAGTTGCTTGGGCAGCCACTTGCTTGATCCAACCTTCAAGCTCTCCAAATGGAAAAGGTAAATTTCATTTTGAAATTCAAGAAATTTTAGATAAGCATAGCATTGTTTTCAATGATATACCCCCAGGATTACCTCCAGATAGAGGGTTTTAGCATGTTATAGAGTTGGAAAAAGATGCCAAACCTGTTATAACTATGCCATACAGACATCCAAGGGGTTATAAGGAAGAGATAGAGAAGACTATCAGAGAGCTCTTAGATATGGGATTCATTAGACCAAGTTCTAGTCCTTTTGCATCATCTGTAGTTCTTGTGAAGAAGAAGGATGGCACTTTAAGGATGTGCATTGACTATAGAGCTTTGAATAAGAAAACCATTAAGAATATATATCCCATACCAAAGATAGATGAACTTATTGATGAGTTGCATGGAGCTGTTTACTTTTCTAAGATTGATTTGAGATCGAGATATCACCAGATTCGGATGAGAGACAAAGATGTGGAAAAGACAACTTTTCGGTGTCACTATGGGCATTTTGAGTTCTTGGTCATGCCCTTTGGCCTCACTAATGCACCAGTAACTTTCCAATCATGCATGAACAAGGTATTTAGCAAGCAGCTCAGAAAGTTTGTCTTGGTTTTCTTTGATGATATATTGATCTACAGTAAAACTTGGAAGGAACACTTGGAACATTTAGATACAGTTTTGGGTATTTTGCAGCTGCAATCTTTCTATGCTAAGTTGTCCAAATGTGAGTTTAGACTAACTGAAATTCTTTACTTGGGATATGTCATAAGTTCTAAGGGTGTTCAAGTAGATCAACAGAAGATTCAAGCAATACTTGATTGGCCTCCACCTACAAATCTTACACAGTTGAAACGATTCTTTGGGCTATGTTTCTATTATAGGAGGTTTGTAAAAGGTTTTTCTTAGCTTGCTATTCCATTAACAGATTTGACTAAGAAGGGAGCCTTTGCATGGTCTAAAGAAGCTCAGAAAACTTTTGACAAGTTTAAGGAGGTAATGAGTTCATGCCCTGTGCTTGCTATTCCTGATTTTTCATTGCCTTTTGTAGTTGAATGTGATGCTTTGGGTGAAGGTGTTGGGGCTGTCTTAACTCAAAGGGGACATCTAATTGCTTTTGAGAGTAGGAAGCTAAACAATCTAGAAAAAACATATCATATTTATGACAAGGAAATGTTGGCAATTATGCATGCACTAGAGAAGTTCAGACAATATCTTGTGTGTGGGAAGTTTGTTGTGAAAACTGATCATAATAGTTTGAAGTATTTCCTTGATCAAAAAGATTTGAATGATCATCAACAAAGGTGGGTAGCAAGCTACAGGCATATGATTTTGAAATAGAATATATGAAGGGTAAAAGAAATGTGGTAGCGGATGCACTTTCTAAGAAGCCAACTTTGTGTTCATTATCTTCTATTTCTGCAGAGTGGAAAGATTCTATCATTACTGAATATGTCAAAAATACCTTTGCATCTAATGTATTGGATGATTTTGTGAGGACCACCTTTTTACTTCTGTTCTTGTGACTATTTACATTACTGTTATTGATACTTTTTATATGTGTGGGATAGTAGTTCCCGGATTTGTAAAACTATTAAACTTTATTTTGTTTACGGAAAAACTAATTGGGTGATGTTTGGATAAGTTTACATTTCAGAAAAGTTAATTAGGTGATGATGGAAAATTGTAATATGATTTCATTTATGCTATTTAGAACTATGACAGGATAATGCATGTTTTTAAGTTGCTTCGGCTATGATGATTATATGTGAAACTGATCTTGCAATTTAGTGTGCAGGAATTTACTAATCAAACCACGGATTTTGGAGATCATTCCGCACCTTGTTATTGTTATTCCCTGTTAAGCTGATCTGGTTCCACAAGGAACCAAGATCACTCTGTGTTTGATATGGTGTTGTAATGTGGTCTTTCATAAGGTTGAATGGGTTGGTCTACCCTCTTGTAACACTGAGTTATGATTTGTGTTGTAAAAAGATTGAATTTGAAATTCTTTTCTTTTATTTGAATCTTGGAGGCCTTTTCTTGTGCTTTACCTTGACCATGGTTGTCCAGAATGGGTTAAAGTTGACCCTGGGTTATACCCCATGGGTCCAGGGGCTCATTTGGCATGGGTAACCCTTGAATAACCTCCATCAAGTCATCTTAACTACCCCCTAAAGTTAAGTGGCGAAAATTGGAGGTATGGGGGGTACATGATGGGTTGTACCAACACCCAACCCATCCCTCTTCAACTCCCAAGGTATGAGATGACTACAAACCCATCCATTATAGAGGGATTGACTTGAAGTCACCCTCACCATTAGTGAGATTCCCCATGTGCTGTGGGGTCATCCATGTTGAAGGAAGGGAGAAGAGGCATGGGTCACCTGTCTTTTCCTCCTTTAACTCCTTTTATTTCTCCCATGCGTAAGAGAAATGACATGAGGAGAGGGATAAGGAGTACTCTAGGGATGGGTGAGTGACATAAGCCAACACTCATCCCTTGGGACATAATAGTGGTTTTGGGAAGGGTGAGGAGGTGACAAGTGTCACCTCCCCATTCCTCTAAACTAGAGAGTTTTGGGTTATTTGAATTCAATTTTTGGAAGGGAAGGGAGTTAGTTGATTTTTTTTGGAGAGTTTTATTTTCATTCCCAGAATAGGAAAGTTAGCTTGAGGTGAGGAAAGGAAGAGGGAGTTGTTGGCTAAGGTTTGAAGAGATCTCAGTGGAGCTCCACAACAGTTTCATTCCAGAAGGGCTTTGTAAGGTTGGTTTGGATTTACCTTTCTTTCGTATATCTGAATGTTGTATGAAAAATTGTGTGAAAGATGTTTATTTGTTTGTGTTTTAGATTTGTTTCTGTGGGATCTGTTGTCAGGTTGTTGACAGAGCTTCTCCCACTTGGGAGAAATGCTCATCAAGTATGGGGTAGGGGAGGAGTGATCCTCCTCAGGTGCATACCTATTTTCTTCTTTTGGGATGTTGAAAGCCTTGAGGGCTTGTATCTGTGACCGGTTCTTTGACTTGAGAGTCAAATACAGATTTCTTGGAAAAATTTGTGATCAAACTTGGTTTGAGGCCAAGAGAATTGTGTTGGTTATCATATCTGAAAGGGTGACACTCTGGAGTCGAGTGTGTCCACTCTCCTACCCCTTATGAAGCTCATCGTTGTTGAGTTTTCGTGTTGTGTAATTTACCCACGGGTGTTTGTGTGCTTTGGGTTTGTTGTTGTTCCCTATTGTGAAGTGGATTGCTTGAGTTACCCAGGTGTGAGTATGGTCTCCCTAGCTCGGGGGTGACCCTCTTGCGGGTCTACGGTAGGAGGAGAGCTAGATGAGTGGTGTTTTCTTCTTTGTTTGTCTTTGATACGCAGGTTCCCTCTTGAGGCTTATGGCTGGATTTGGAGGAGTGCTGTATTTAAGGAGACTGTATTTCATCCTTGCTATAGAAAGAGTTTGGTTCATTGTGCTTCATTATGTTTCAGTTCATTGTGGAGGGATTTTCTCCCTCTGTGGTTGTAAGAATTATTGTATGGGGGAAGAGAGAAATTCTTCCCTTCAGTATTATTGTTGTGTCTAATTCTTCAATTATATTACTCCTGGTGAAGCTAGTGTTAAGATATGAAACTTGCAATGAATAGACAAATGAATAAATTCATCCCTAGTATTGAAATTTGTTATTGATTTAGATCAAAAATGATAAACTTTATTTATAGTTTTGTTCGGAAGGAAAGAATGGATGTTAGTTAGCCTTGTTATACATTGTAATTTGATTTATATTTAATTTCCCTGTATATTAATAAAATAAAAGTTGTCTAATAAAGTTGTCTATTAAATGGCAGTTTAAAAGATTTATATTTAATTTTCCTGTAAATGGGAATTTGAACAAAAGACAGAAGGTTGTTTATTAATAAAAGTGTAAATGGCAGTTTAAAAGATTTAGAATTAAAATTCCTGTATATATATATATTTTTTCAAGAGAAATGTAAATGACAGTTTTAAAAAAAAAAATGTTATAATTCATTCTTTGCATTTAAAATTTCAATCCTTACCCAAACGGTGTTTGTAAATGACATTTAGATAAAATTGTATTTTGCTCTCTGTCTTCGAAATGTTCAATCATTACATGAGAATGGGATTATAATAGCTTTAGTTTTTTTTATTTCCCTGTAATTATAAATTTCTCACAGAAAGATATACAATAACAAGATTATAGATGGCAGTTAAATAGAGTTTTTATTTAATAGCTTTAGTTGTTTTTTTTTTATTTCTCTGTATTTTATTTATATTCTGTGTGAAAGAAATGTGTCTGGAAATAGTTGAGTAGTTGAGGGATATATATATATATATATATATATATATATATATATATATATATATATAATCTTATGTGGAGTTGTTTTTTTTATAGTATAAAGAAATTTTAAACAAAAAAAAAAAGAAACAAATATAAAAAAAAAGAATTTACATGGGCAGTGGGGTTGAAACCCCACCGCAGGCCCTTAAACACAGTAGGGTGTGGGGAGGGGCGGAGCCCCCACCCACACCCCCACCACCAAATAAACCCTCGCGCCACTCCCTTCGCGACCACTGCTGCCACCACGCCTCCGCTAGACCTCCAACTGCGGCCCCATCACCACGCCTTCTGCGCTGCCGCCGCACCTCCGCCAGACCTCCACCCGCGGCCGCATCACCACGTCTTCTGCGCTACTACCGCACCTCCGCCACACCCTGTTCTCCCTGTCCGCGGCCCTAACGTGGCTCATGCCACCATCAATCTGCCGCCTCCCCTTTACAAAAAAACAAACCCTCCTCCCTGCGTGCTCTCTAGCTGACCTCCCCTCCATGGCCGCCGCCATGAGTATAGTGCAACACAAAAGAAAAAAAAGGGGAAACACAAAAAAAATTAGGGCACAATTCAAATGCAAATGATATTAGGGCTTCAGCCCTTCAATGAAAATGCAATGGTATGGTTTTTTTTTTATATAAAAAGGAAGACAAATATATTGTTTAAATAAATATAAAGATAGGAGAATAACATTGGAAATAATAGCAACAGTAATATTATTTAAAGAAATTAATACAATAAACTAACAATAGTAATTAATAATATATAGTAGTATTATTATTAATAACAATAAGGTAAATTTATATATCTACTTATATATATATATATATATATATATATATATATATATATATATATATATATATATATATATATATATATATATTTAGATACTTACATATATTGTAATTTGATTTAAGAGTTCTAGAGGGGCCGTTTTCTCTTTACAATAATAAGAGAAAATAAAATTATAACTTAAAGAGAAAGCATAACGAAATATATTATAACATTCCGGGAAGAGTTTCTTGGAAGTTTAACTATCAACGAAATTTAATAACCAGGAAAATGAAGAGGAAAATTACGCGTCACCTTGTTTAAAAGATCACTGGAAATAAACTTAAGAAGCCATCACAGACATTCCATGTGAGGCCATTTTTAATCTCAACTGTAGTTAGTAAACGTCCAGAGAAGAAAGCCTGCAAGAGAGTAAGAAGAAGAAAAACTAACATTGGAAAACACAGAAGAGAAAATGCGCGGCATTTCCCACATGCGATAAGAGAACTAAGTTGATGGATCCTTCCGCTAAATTCGCTTAGGAACAAGTTTAATTAATACACGGTGAATCCTAGATCGGAGAAAATCAGGAGACCGAGTCCAGCGAAGTAGTAAACCGGCCTGTAGGATTTGGGAAATCTGGAAGTTAGGAACAATATTCCAATAGATACAGTGATAACTCTGATTGATGTAGAATATGAAGAAAGGACAGGATAAACATAAAGAAAACGAAGAGACCCAAAAGAGAGAGACCGAAATATAAACAAACGAATACATCAGAAAAATAGTTAAGGTGAGCGTGATAGAAATACAATCAAAATTAAGACCCAGAGAAATGGAAGAGAGGGCAAATGAACTGCCTTGTTGAGAATGCTAAGTCAAAGGAGTATGTTTCAGGAAACAAGAGAGGAGACAGACAATCGTGCTTTGCTGAAAAATGATGCAATAGGGAGATCACGAGTCAGTTTAGTCAGAACAAGGCGTCGTGGGAAGTTGTTAATCTATCAGGGTACCACGTAAGAAGTATAGTGTTGAGTAATTCTCACTTATGCCGTAAGGCGTTATGCTATCGAAATCTGCCGAGAAATAGGGTTAGGGACCTCAAAAATATAAACCTTGTAGCGACGTTAACTGCATCAAGGAGACCCCCTTGTTGGACTGCTTGCATTTGGTTGCACGCAATTGTACTTGTACCCCGCCGACAACTATAGTATTTTCTCCTTGAGCATTCACCACCGAGCATGCTTATGCATGTGAGGGGGTTTCTAGGGTTGTGTGAGAAAATTTTTGATAGTTCGTGTCATAACCACATGACAGATGTGGCTATGACACATGTGACGCGTGATGTGACCACATGGAAAATGTGGGCATGACAGATTTAGTGGAAGATGATAAGTATACAGTGAATGATGGGCTGATTTATTACAAGAATCAAATTTTCCTTGTTCCTGAATCAAAAATCAAGGAAAAGATTTTAAGAGCTTTCCATGATACTCCCTTGGCTGGTCATCAAGGTTACTTCAAAACATACAGGCAGATCCGTGAAAGATTTTCTTGGAAAGGTCTGAAAGAGGATGTCCACAAGCATATTAGGGAGTGTATGACTTGCCAAAGGAACAAAGGAGAACAAATTTTTCCTGCAGGTCTCCTACAACCACTTCCAATTCCTGAACAGAAATGGGAGAGCATTTCTATGGACTTTATCACAGGACTTCCCAAGGTACAAGGTAAGGATTGTATATATGTGGTGGTGGATAGATTAACAAAGTATGCTCATTTCTTTCCCATCACTTCAGAGTTTAAAGCTCCTCAAGTAGCAGAGTTGTTTTTCAAAGAGATATTTAAGCTGCATGGTTTGCCAAAGAACATTGTTAGTGACAGAGATAGTAGGTTCCTCAGTTCTTTTTGGAAGGAACTATTTCACTTGACAGGAATAGAGCTCACACCAAGCACAAGTTACCATCCACAAACAGATGGACAAACAAAAATTGTTAACAAGTGGATAGAGGGGTATTTGAGGAATTATGTTTTAGATCAGCAAACTACTTGGGTCAAATGGTTGCACTTGGGAGAGTATTGTTATAATACATCACATCATATGTCAATTGGTATGCCTCAATTTCAAGCCTTTTATGGTTATGATGCACTTTCTTTTGTTGATTTGATATTTACAGATAGTAGAGTACCTGCAACTAGTGGTCTTATCAGTCATAGTCAAGAGATCATAAGATCACTAAAAGATAACTTGAGGCAAGCACAAAACCAACAAAAGATATATGCAGATAGGAAGAGAACAGAAAGATTTTTTGAGGTGGGAGACTTGGTATTTCTTAGATTGCAGCCATATAAACAAAGCTCTTTGAAGAAGAGCGGGGCTGAAAAGCTTAAGCCTAAGTTCTTTGGGCCTTACAAGATCATCAGGAAAATTGGTGAGGTAGCTTATGAGTTGGAGCTTCCTCCAAACAGTAGGACACATAATGTATTTCAAGTTTCTTGTTTGAAGAAGGTCCTTGGATAGAAAATTGTGCCTTCATCTGATTTACCACCTTTGGATGATGAAGGGAAGTTGATTTTGATACCTGAAAAGATCTTGGAAACAAGGGATAAAAGATTGAGGAACAAAAGCATTTCAGAATATTTGATCAAATGGAAGAATTTGCCAGTGGAAGATGCAACATGGGAAGGACTAGAAATTCTTGACCATCCAAGCTTGCATTGCTTGAGGACAAGCAATTTCTAGGAGGGGGGACTTGTCATGTCCCCTTTCTAAAATAATTAATTAATGGTCAATATTAACCCATCTTATTCTTCCATGGGTTAATTGGGCAAGCATAGGAAGAGTAAATATTTAATATTTAATATTGTCCAACTAATATCTATTTCCAGAGGACAATTAAATATTAAATTAAATATTTTGAGACTCAAAAAGGGGCATTGGGTTTGGTGAGGTGTCCATTTGCATGAAGATTTCAAAAATCTTGGTAAATCACAAGTGGCGGGGGATTTTATGACAACGTATGACAACTTATGACAACTGTCATACCCCAAAATAGCAAGGAATCAAGAAAAAATGTGGGAATCTTGGATTTACCTCTCTCCCATGAAATATTGATACAAAATATATAATTTTGGTGATTTGGGGCTATTGTTGATTTGATATTTTCCTCTCAAACTTGCAGATTTGCAGATTGTGGCTTCAATGGACGAAAACCCATTGGAGTAAAGAGGATTGTGGATGAAAACCCATGAGTTTTAGGTGGCTAGAGGATGTAAACCCTTTGATCACAAAGAGTAGCTTCATCCAGAGGTTGCACAGAGCTTCAAGGATTGAGTAGTTTCCGGTAGTTTCTGGCAGTGTTCATTGTTTGTGTGTGCAAGTCTTCTTGTGTTGCCGTGGTAGTTCCAGAAGTGTTGGGAAGAGTTGCTGTTGTTATTTACTTTGGTTTTCTATGTATTAGCTGTAGATTCCTATTTTCTAATGTCAGAGATTAGTATTGGAGGTTGTCGGTAGAGTTGTGTTGATTTTGGCTTTATGGGTCAGAATACCCAATGCGTATTTTAGCATTATTGTGAAGTTTTGGTGGTGTAGATTGCTACTGAGTTCTGTAGGTTTTTCTATTGTTACTTTAATGGTATTAGACCATATTAGACCATATTTCATATAATTTCCATATGAAAATCAAACAATATCAGTTTGGGTGTTTTTTTCGTGTATTTCAGTGATTGACGGTGTTGGCAGTTTTTGTGGGTTTGATCATATTTGCTCCAGATTTGGGATTTTGGTTGTTGTTTAAGTTATGGCTGTTATGACAGTCCAAAATGATGTAAAATCCATTTAATATCAGATCAAATCAGTTCCATTAATTTCTGGGCAAGTTTGTATTAGTTTGGTGTTGTTATGTGCATGACTAGCTTGCTAGTCTTGGTGAAATTATTGTATTTTCTGGTGGTGTTAAATAAATTCATTTTCAAATCTCATTTCAAGTTAAAATCATAGTTTGGATCATTACAGTAGTACATTTCCCTATGCCTTTGACAATTTGAAACCTTATACATTTTCCTTCATATCTCATGCAATGATTTTCATCAAGAGGCAATGAATGCAAAATTCACAACACCATAGACCACAATCTTAAATCTTTTCAAAAACAAGAAGTCACAACTTCTTCATGTCAGCATATCCTTCAACTTGACAACTTTCACCTATCCATGAACTTCAGAAGATAAGTTACAACTTTGTACACATGATACTAATCCAACATCATGCTACTGCCTTTCATCATCATATCTTTCACACCTCTGATCATCACTCATTTGACATCAATGATTACCACTCTTTTGACATCAATGACAACATATGCAGAAATCTCCCCCTTTGTCATTGATGGTAACACTAACCTAATATGCAAATTTTTCTCCCCCTATGACATCAAGGGCAAAGGGCCAGTGGTCTTCCTTTATTCTGACAAAACATACAAGTTCCCCCTATCTATGCAATCCTTGTCATCCTTCTTAGTCTCTTATCTACCTGCTCCCCCTGAGAGGTAGCCACCATCAATCCAAGGATAATAAATATACCTTGAAATGCTCCCCCTAGACATATGCATCATCTGTGCATATAGTTAGAATAAGGAGGGGCAACAACCCTTAACTTCTTCCTAAGATATTCAAATGTGTCCTTAGAAAGTGCTTTTGTAAAGATGTCTACAACCTGATCCTTTGTAGGTACATATTCCAATTTTACTTCTTGATTTGCAAACTTTTCTGTTAAAAAGTGATACTTGATGGATATGTGCTTGGTTCTAGAGTGCATCACTAGATTCTTTAAAATATTGATGGCACTTGTATTATCACATAGAATAGGAATGGACTCATCATACATTACCTTGATATCCTTCAATGTTTGCTTCATCCACAATAGTTGAGTGCAGCAGGATGCTGCAACTACATACTTTGCTTCTATTATCTGTCTCCCAAAAAGAAAGCTCCACCACTGGTACTTTGCCTATCACCAACACTGTCATCCCAATCTACATCAGTATATGCATTTAGGTAAAAATCATTACCTCTTTGATACCATAGTCCAAAATCTAGAATGTTCTTCAAATATCTAAAAATTCTTTTGACTTTCTTCACATGTGTTTCTTTTGGATCAGCTTGAAACCTTGCAACCATACAAACAACTTGCATATTGTTAGGCCTTGATGCAGTTAAGAATAGTAGGCCCCCAATCATAGACCTATATAGAGTCTGATCAACCTGTGGTGACTCATCATCTTTACTTAAATGACAACCTGTTACCATAGGAGTACCCACTAGTTTGGACTCTTCCATACCAAACTTTTTCAACATCTCCTTGACATACTTTGCTTGTGAAATAAAGATACCTTCATCTGATTGAATGATTTGAAGTCCAAGAAAGAATGATAGCTCACCTATCATAGACATTTCAAATTCCTTTTGCAAACTTCTTGCATATTTCATCATTGCTGCCAAAGATAATATCATCAACATATACTACTACTATTAATATGTGCTCATTATCAATTTGGTGTATATATATATATATATATATATATATATTACTATCTGCTATACCTTTCTTGAAGCCCTGTTGGAGTAATACTTATCCAAGCTTGCATACCAAGCCCTAGGTGCTTGTTTGAGACCATATAAAGCCTTCTTAAGTCTACACACCATATTCTAATCTTCTGATAATTGGAATCCTTCAGATTGCTCTATGTAAACTTCTTCTTCTAAGTCACCATTCAAGAAAGTGGATTTGACATCCTTTTGATATATCTTGAAGTCCTTGTGATCTGCAAATGCAAGAAGCATCCTAATTTCTTTCATTCTTGCCACAGGAGCAAATGTATCCTTGGAGTCAATTCCTTCCACTTGTGAATAACCCTTGCAAACCAACCTTGCTTTGTTTCTAACCACTTCTCCATCTTCATTCAATTTATTTCTAAACACCCATTTTGTGCCTATCACATTTTTGTCCATAGGTCTTGGCACCAATTCCCAAGTCTAATTTTTCTCTAACTGATTTAGTTCTTCTTTCATTGCCTAGATCCATCCTTCATCCCTACTAGCATCAAAAAAAGTTTTAGGTTCTATCTTAGACAACAAAGAGAAGTTTACCTATTCATTTGTCCTTGTAAATCTTCTTCTAGTCTATATTCCTTAATTCTTTTCTCCAATTATCCAATTTTCTAAGTGGTTCTTCTGAATATACTTAGTAGGAGTCTTGGTGGACTTCTCTTGTGTTTCTTCCATTTCTTCAACTTCTTCCTCTTCTTCTATGCAAGTAGATTCATCTGAACAATAATCTTCTCGCTCATGTGTGAATGGATGTGACTCTTCATCAACCCTAACATTTGCACTCTCAACTATCTTCTTTGGTATTTTATTGTAGCATCTATAAGCTTTTCTTCTACTTGAGTACCTAAGAAAAATTCCTTCATCAGATCTTGAGTCAAACTTTTCTAGACCTTCTTCATCTCTTCTGATATAGCATTTTCTTCCAAAAAATATGAAGTACATGATAGAAGTAGGTCTTCCTTTCCATAGCTCATATGGTGTCTTAGTGTTGTTCACTCTTAGTTGTCCTCTATTAAGAATATAGATAGAAATATGGACTACTTCTTTCCAATATGCATCAAGTAGCTTGGCTTCATTGAACATTGTTCTAGCCATCTCTTGGACTATTCTATTCTTCCTTTCTACTACTCCATTTTGTTGAGGAGTTCTTGTAGAAGATAAGAGCCTCTTTATTCCATGTTCTTCACAATATTCCTCAAACTCATTTGATGTGAGCTCACCACCTCTATCAGACCTTAAGCACTTGATTCTAGATTTCATTTCATTTTCAACCATGGACTTAAAAATATTAAACCTACTCAGGGCTTCTAATTTTTCCTTTAAAAATGTAACCCATGTCATCCTAGAGTAATCATCAATAAACAACATAAAATACCTCTCACCTTGAAGACTTTTTGTCTTGATAGGACCACATAGATCAGTATGAATCAGTTCCAATGGTCTTGTAGAAGAATACTCCTTGGTCTTGAATCTTTTCCTTGTCTGCCTCCCAATCTGACATTATTTACATAGGGTGCTTGCAGGCTTGGTAATCTTTTCCATGTCTCTTACTACTTGTATGGATCTGATTTTCACAAGATTATCAAAATTGATGTGTCCCATCTTTTTGGGCCATAGCCAACATTCATTTGTCTATCCTAGAAGACAATCTCTTCCATTAACATTACTTAGGTTGTACAAGTTATTTTCTATCCTAGAACCTTCTGCCACCAATTTACTAGTATTTGCTCTTCTGATTTTACATCTGTGTGCATGAATATAAGATTGTATCCTTTGCTACACATCTAACTTACACTAAGAAAATTGTTCTTGAGACCTTCTCCATATAGAACATCTTATGTTTTAGATCTTCCATTAATACTTATGGTGCCCTTTCCACAAATTTTCACAGATGCATTATCACCAAACTTGACTGATCCACCATTCTACTTTACAAGATTGAGGAATTTTCTCTTATCACCTATCATATGGCTTGAACATCCATTGTCTATTACCCAGAGATTTTTTTGTCTTTGGGCATGAAATGTTGTTCAGACAATCATTAAATTTTCAACCTCATTGTTTGTTTCCTATCTTTTAGAAGTGTCACTCTCCTTGTCTTGCTCATTAATATGTCATCTACGTTTCTAATTTTTCTAATCTACTTCGGAAATATCTTACTATGTATCCAGAATTGTTGCAGATATGACATATCACATTGACATCTACTAGTGAAGCAAGAGGATTCCTACTTACGAAATTTCTTCTATTCATTCTAGACTTGCATTCTATAGCCTTATGACCATATTTATTACAGCTAAAACAATAACCAAAAAAGGCATGATTGAACCTATTTATGAAGATCTATCTTGCATGGAAGGGTCTTTCATATCTTCTTCCTTGAGACATGATAGGAATGAGATCTGCTTCTTCAATATCATCTAGATTTCAAATACTTTTTCCAAGGTAGATATTTTTGTCTAGCTGATCATATACTTTCTCCAATTCTTTTCTAAGTGAAAAGATTTCTTCCTCAATCTTTGAGCATTCATTTGTCTTGTCTTTAATTAGGACTTTTTTTCTTTGTTTTCATTCTTTACACATTCCAAGTCTTCAAGAGAAGAAATAAGTTCACCTTCAAAATCAACTTCACATTCTTCTTCATCAATAGTCCTGTCAGAAATGTTAGAGACTTCCATAGCCATGAATAAGGATTCTCCTCTTCCATCATCTGATGAGTGGTGATCTACTTCTTTTGAAGAGCTATAGTCTTCTTTGGAAAGGAGGTTCATTTTGAAGTTGTTCCTTTTGAAACCCTTGCTGCTACTTTTGTTTTCTCTAAAAGGACATTTAGATGCATAATGACCAATCTTTCCACATTTAAAACATTTGAAAGGTAGCTTACCTTTATACTTGTCTAAACCCTTCTTTAGCTTTCTCACAAAGTTTGCTTTCTCTTCCTCAAACTCATTGTGTGGACCAGATGTTCCTTCTTTTTTTGTAGCTTTGAAAGTAGCTTCCATTTTTTATGTATCTTGGACATCATTTCTCATCTCATAGGTAGTGAGAGACCCAAATAGATCATCCATGGTAAATGTGTTTAGATCTTTCACTTCTTCAATAGTAGAAACATTTGAATCAAATCTATGAGGGAGAGATCTTAGAACTTCCTTCATAACCACTGAGTCCTTCACTTCTTCACCCAGCCCTTTGATTCCATTGACAACTTCATCCACTTAGAGAAGATAGTTAGCAATGTTTTCCTCTTATTTCATTCTTAGATTCTCAAACATTCCTATGTAAGTTTGTAATTTTGCTTGCTTTATTTTGTCATTTCCTTTGTAGAGATTTTTTGAGTTTATCCCAATTCCCTTAGTTCTCTTGCACCACATTACCTTGACAAACTCTAATTTTATTAGACCACTTAAGATAGAATTCTTAGCTTTAGCATTATTTTCACAGGCCTTCTTTTCATCTAGATCTGTAAGAGGATGATGAGCAAGATTAGTATAAGTATCCATTATAGCCCTCCAAACATCATACCCTAGAGAAATAAGATAGGCTTCCATCCTCACACTCTAGAAGGCATAGTTAGTTCCATCAAATAGAGGTTCTTTGTAAGAAGAGGACCCTTCCTAAGCCATGTGTTCAAATCCAAGATCTACCTTTAACTATTAGGCTGCACCAAGGAACCTTTCTCTAATACCAATTGTTGAACACATAGAAGTACTGAGAGTGGGGTTGAATCAATACTTAATCAAATTTTTTCCATTTAAATGCATTCAAATCCAAAATGAACAATTAAACCAAATGAATCATAACAGTACAAACACACATGACACCAGATTTATGTGAAAACCTAAGATGGGAAAAACCTGTTGAATGCACAAGACAACTGAGAGGGGGGGTGAATCAGTTGTATCGAAAACTTCAAACTCTCACAAACATTCAGATCTGCATTAACCTTAAATCTTGTTATGATGATTAAGCATGAAAAGAAAATAACAGAAATTGAATCATAACAACATCAAACACATGACAACACCAGATTTTATGTGGAAAACACAACAAGGAAAAAATCATGGTGAGGATTAGCTCACAATATAAAGTAGTAGCAACACCAAATTACAAAAGGATCACTACCAAAGGGCTCACTACCCAGAAGAAAGAAAGGATCACTACCAAAGGACTCATTGTCCAGAAGAAAGAGATAGAAGAAGAAGGCTCACTACCAAGGATGAACTGATATAAATGTATCTAACACATGCATGGGTTTAGTTCCAATGAAGCCCAATATTCACCACAACACAAACATCATCTTCACAACAACACTGAATGATAGTAGACACCTTCTGCTCACTACATCCAGTAGCCTAACACATGAAAGTTCTCACTGCATTGATCAAATTCACATCACAAACATCATATCCATCACATGTGCATTCACTCATGAATCCTTGACACTTATTTATACCACCATCAATCTTGAAAACATTCTGCAAGGTTGACAACACAACTTAAACCATAAAATTCAAACTAGGTCTGGACCAAAACATTCCCATAGAGGAAAGGAATGAATGTAGACCACATCACACCTTAGCATAGACCTAAATCCACTCTTACACACTTCATCACACTTTCATAATCAACGAAGCACAACCACAATTAGTGTAAACAACCAAGTCGGCCAAACTTGTGTTAACACCATGAACCTTTAAGTGCATGCTTCCTCAAGACCAAAAGACAACATGTAGACCATGCTTCAAGATTGAACATGATCTATAAACATCCACAAGTACCTAAAAACCAAAAAATTCCTTTGCAACATCTTACACCTAAAGGAAGTTCACACCGGAGAACTTAGATTACTCTATCATCAATTGCAACTCAAGAAACCATCAACTGCAACTCTAGAAAGGAACTTGTGGAGCACCAAAGCATGAACCACTTGAACTAAAGAAATATATGGATATTATAAGCATGAATCAAGAACCACAAAGCAAAAAAGAAATCTGTGGAGAAATGCAAAGCAAAACAGTTTCTCCTAAACACTTTTGCACAACTCAAAAACACTGTCCACACACTGGTGAACATAACTTTCTCTGCACAACTAACCGGAGCTCAAAATATATATTATAACATCTTTGAACACCTCTAAACAACATATCCAAACTGTACAATTAGATATTCAATTAGGATGAAATGCGGAGCAAAAATTGATCACCACTCTGTTAAGCCAGTCAGTCTCTTCAACACACTGTTTCCTTTATTAATCAATTTTTCTCAAAAGTACTTGGAAACCAACCATCAAAAGTATATTCCTAACATATTCATCACTTCTTCAAGACAATCACATCATCCTCAACATAGCAACTCATTTGAATAACAATAGTAACAGTAGAAGACACAGTTGACAACAATGACAACACAAGCTTGTTGACATCAATGACAACACCAATTAGCACATACTTGCAATGATCTCCCCCTTTATCATTGATGGCAACACATGATGTGAAAAAAATCAAGACACAATTTTGCACCTTCTTTTCTTTCTTATTCTCCCCCTTTGTTTTACACATCTTATTCTCTCTCTCTCTCTCTGATCACTTATTGTTTTATTTTACACATTGCTCTCTCTTTCTCCCCCTTTGTTTTTCACATGAACTCTCTCCCCCTTTGACATCAATGGCAAAGGCTGACACAACTTTCCCTTTTTATGATACTACACATACTTGCACTACTCACTACTACTCTGAATACTCCCCCTAACTGCAACAATCATCATGACCACTACCTACTCCTCCTAAGAGGTAGCCTCCAACATTAGTCCAGAAAAGAATGAATCTTGAAATCCACTGGATTGATGCACCTCTTTATGTGTCTAGTTCAAAGAATGAGGGGAAATAACCCCTAACTTCTCCCAAAGATACTCAAATGTATCCTTAGCAAGAGCCTTAGTGAATATGTTAGCAACCTGATCCTTTGTAGGCACATACTCAAGCTTTACTTCATTCTTTGTAACCTTGTCTCTCATAAAGTGATACCTAATTGAAATATTCTTTGTCCTTGAATGCATCACTGGATTCTTTGAAATGTTAATAGCACTTGTATTATCATAGAAAATAGAGATTATCTCATCATACATGATTTTTATTTCCTTCAAGGTTTGTCTCATCCATAACACCTATGTGCAACATGATGCTACAACAATATATTATGCCTCTATAGTAGATAAAGACACTAAATCTTGTTTCTTACTTAGCCAAGACACCAATCTGCATCCAAGAAAGAATGCACCACCACTTGTACTTTTCCTATCATCTACACAATTAGACCAATCTACATCTGTATAAGTAGTTAGAGTAAAGTTAGTATCTTTTGGATACTACAAGCCATGATTAGAAGTGCTCTTCAAATATATGAATATCCTCTTCACTGCCATAACATGTGACTCTCTAAGACCTTCTTGAAATCTAGCCACAAGATAGACTACATGCATAATATCTGGTCTAGTAACTTAGTCAGATATAGTAAACCTCCAATCATTGATCTGTACTTGCTTTGATCAGTCTTAGGAGATTCATCATTCTTCCTCAACTTACAACCAGTAACCATAGGGGTACAAACTGGTTTAGAATCTTCCATGCAAAACTTCTTTAACAACTCTTTTACATACTTTGACTGAGAAATGAAAATACCCTTATCTGTCTGATTAATCTGTAAGCCAAGGAAGAAATTCATTTCCCCACACATTGACATTTCAAACTCTTTCTGCATCTCATCTACAAAACTCTTACACATACCTTCATTTCCACCAAAAATTATGTCATCTACATACAATTCCACAATCAAAATTTGATCTCCACTTACTTTGATGTATAGATTGCTATCTGCAGACCCTTTATTGAATCCTTGTTGTAATAAATACATGTCTAGCCTTGCGTACCAAGCTCTGGGGGCTTGATTCAATCCATATAGTGCCTTCTTAAACCTACAAACCATATCAGGTTTATCTGATAACTAAAACATCTACTTGTTCTATGTACACTTCCTCTTCCAACTCACCATTCAGAAAAGTAGACTTCACATCCATTTGATATACTTTGAAATCCTTATGTGATGTAAAAGCCAGAAACATCCTAATGGCCTCCATTCTTGCCACCAAAACATAAGTTTCTTCATAGTCTATTCCTTCCACTTGTGAGTAGCCTTTACACACAAGTCTTGCCTTGTTTCTTACCACTTCTCCATTCTCATTCAATTTGTTTTGAAATACCCACTTAGTTCCAATCACATTTTTGTTCATTGGTCTTGGGACAAGTTCCCAAGTCTGATTCTTCTCAATCTACATTAGTTCTTCTTTCATAGCCTTGATCCAATACTCATCCTTGCATGCCTCAACCACTGTTTTAGGTTCAACCTTAGAAAGTAAACATAGATTTTCCTATTCATCAGCAGATGTACTTCTTGTCAATACACCTTTGCTTTTATCACCAGTGATCTAGTCTTCATTGTGATGCCTCTACACATACTTGGGAGTTTTAGGGATTCTTTCTAGAGCTTCTTGTTCTTCAACCTGTACTTCTTTTTGTTTGGTTTCTTCTTCTTCTCCACAAGAAGAATCATCTAATTCATATTCATTAACCTCTGAAATCTTCCATATATTTTCATCAACCTTAACATTCACACTCTCAATAATCTTTCTTAGCCTCTTTTTGTAGCATCGATAAGCTTTTTTTTGTTAGAATAGCCAAGAAAATAACCTTCATCACATCCTACATCAAACTCTCCTAGTTCCTCATCTCTTCTAATATAGCATTTGCTTCCAAAAACTTTGAAATATTTAATAGTAGGAATCCTTCCATACCATAGCTCATAGGGAGTCTTTGTATCATTTACCCTTACTTGTACTCTATTCTATATGTAGATAGCAATATGAATTGCTTCTCTCCAGTAGACTTCTGGTAGGTCTACTTCTTTGATCATTGTCCTTGTAGCTTCTTGAATAGTCATGTTCTTCCTTTCAACCACCCCATTTTGTTGAGGAGTCGTAGGGGAAAATAAATGCCTCTTTATCCCATGATTCTCACAAAACATGCTAAACTCATTAGAAGTAAATTCTCCACCTCTATCATACTTTAAACATTTGATCTTCATATCAATTTCATTTTCAACCATTGCTTTAAAGGCTTTAAACTTATCTAGGGCTTTTGATTTTTCCTTAAGAAAAGTGACCCATGTCATTCTAGAGCAATCATCAATAAATAACATAAAATACCTATCACCTTGAAAACTCCTTACTCTAGTAGGACCACAAAGATCTGTATGTACCAATTCCAACATTCTAGTAGATGACTGATCCTTGACTTTGAATCTTCTTATTTTTTTTCCAATCTAACATTCCTTATAGATAACATTGATGGGCATTGTAATCTTTGGCAGATCTCTCACAGCTTGAACTGAACTTATCCTTACCAGGATATCAAAATTGATGTGACACAATCTCCTATGCCATTGCCAACTCTCACTGATCTGAGACATAAAACAATAACTAATACCACCTTTGAGATGATAAACACTTCCACTGATCCTCTTTCCAATAGAAATCACTATTCTAGAGATTTTTCTAATATCATAGCCATCATCCTGAAACATAAGATTGTAACCATTGCTACACATCTATCCAAGACTCAAGAGATTATTCTTTAAGCCTTTTACATAAAGAACATCATCAGTGTTATGCTTTCCATCAAAACTGATTGAACCTTTTCCACAAATCTTAGCAACTTCATCACCACCAAACCTAACTACTCCACTATCAAATTTTTCATGTTTAAAAAATTTACTCTTATCACCTGTCATATCATTTGAGCATCCACTATCAATGATCCAGTCATCTTTTTCTCTTCTAGCATGAAAAGCAGACATTGTAGTGCCTTCAGGGTTAGTACTTACTTTCAGACCCTTTTCCTTCATACATCTTCTAGAGTTAGCAGAAATAGTTTCATATCTTAGGGCTATGAATAAGCATTCATTATCATTATCATCCTCATAATCAAATTCATCATCAGATATACTTGCATCTTCTCTAACATAATAACGTTTCTTAACAATCCGGTGCAGGAGCACCGTGACAACTTCATGCCTCCATGAGGCAAATCTTGATTTTTTATTCAATTTTGATGTTTCAACATTGTAATAAGGTCTAATGGACCATTTTTGATACATTTCATTCATTTAGAGTCCATAGGGTTAATATTGTCAAAATTGTAAAAGTTGCAAAGTTGTCAAAATGTAACAAGTCTTGTAAAAGTGTCATTAGTCTTAACAAAAGAAGTTATGGTTCGTTGGGTAGTTGAAATGTGGTTATAATAGCATAAATTTTCTTTGTAACATGGATCCCAAGGTTGGAAAGGTTTTGGAAAGGAATGGAATGAAGAAAATACAAAGTTTGCATGCCCAAAACAATGTTTTTCCAGAAAATTTGACTGTTATTTGGTTTTGTATGGACTTTAATTTGCATTTAATGATCTGAAATTGATTGGACATGATAGAGGATTAAATCACCTTCCAAATTAAATTGGTTTGGTGGTTTTTCATGGAGTTTGGAGAGAGTTATGACCATTTTACCATTGGAAGCCCTTAAGACTATTTTTTCTCTAGAAGTTGCAGATTGTTGCAAAAGATGGTATGGATTGTACGGATCAAATAAGGACTTCAGACCTCTTGGAAAAGTTAAATATGTGAATATAATTTCTTTTTCAATTGGTTTTATCAATTTTTGTTGGGTTTTGTTTAATTTATGACATTTTGGTGAAGACTACCTAGTTCAAAAACTAGGGTTTCCAGCAAACAAGAATAATTCCTATCTTTGAACCCAACAATCAAAAAGCTACAAAAATAGGTGGAAATTTATGTTTTTAAATGTTGTAAAAACCCTTTAAATTAAAATCCATGAATGGAAAATATGAAGGAGATATGGTTGACATAAATTTTCAATTTTGTAGGGTAACAGTCCTAGAACCCCAGTTTCCTTATTGATTTGAATGATCCTTGAATTGTTTGTTGTATATGGAGTGTAGAATCATGTTGGTATTTCTTTGAAATACTTCCCAAGTTTGGTAATTCATATAACCAGCACACTTCCAAGTTATTTGAAGTCATTTCCTTGATACACCTAATGGTAGCAAGGCCTAGTTTGCAAGATTCATGGTGCCAAGCATTTGATTTGGACTATGTGTGTGTAAAACCCTTGGGGTATGTAGAAATGGGATAAATACATCTAATTTCCATCATTCCAAGTTTACCTCAATAATGGAGTTCTTTTGGTATGCTGCCCATGTTTGGGCTTAGGATCACAGTGCCTAAAGTGAACAAATATGCATGTTTGAAGCCTTGGTGTTGAGATATTATTTGAGAATATTTTGAGTCCTTTCCCCTCTGCATCACAATCTTACTTATGTTTTCCCTATTCTGAATTCTCAAAGCTCTATTTGGACATCTTGAAGCATAATGACATATTTATCCACAATTGAAACATTTAAAAGGCAACTTACCATTGAACTTTCCAGTACCATTTTTCATCCTTCTTACAAAGTTAGCTTCCACTTCATCAAGGTCTTTCGGATTTGATTCCACAGTATTTTCTAATTTGCTAGCCTTAAAAGTAGTCTCATCCTTTGTAGATCCACTAGTTGTGTTAAACTCTCTTATTTCAAAAGTAGTTAAAGTGCCAAGCAACTGATCTTTGGTGAACTGATTCAAATTTTGTAATTCTTCAATAGCAAAAACCTTATGACTATAAGCTTTAGGAAGAGCTCTGAGTACCTTCAATATTACTTCTTTTTCATCTATATTTCCACCAAGTCCTTTGATGTGATTGACAACTTCATCCACCTTCTGTAAATAGCTTGTAATGTTTTCATCTTTAGACATTCGCATGGTCTCAAATGTGAGCTTCAAATTCTGCATTGTAGCTTGTTTAACCTTATCATCTCCTTCATAAACACTTTCCAACTTTTTGCCAAATCTCATTAGCAATTTTCAAGTTCACAACTTTCACCAACTCATAATTAGTAAATCCACTTGAGAGAGTATGTTTTTCCTTGCCATCTATTTCAGCAGCTTTGATCTCATCTTTAGTACTTATACCATTCTCAGGTATAGTGTAATTAGACCTAATGGATTTCTAGATCTCATAACCAAGAGAAATTAGAAATGCTTCTATCCTTACCTTCCAGAGTGCATTGTCTGATCCATCAACTGAGGGAATCTGCTTCTTGTGTGCCATCTTAGATCTACCTCAAGCTATTAAACTTTCTTCAAAGGAGCCTCACTCTGATACCAATTGTTGAATGCACAAGACAACTGAGAGGGGGGTGAATCAGTTGTATCAAAAAGTTCAAACCCTAACAAACATTCAGATCCGCATTAATCTTAAATCTTATTATGATGATTGAGGATGAAAAGCAAATAACAAAAGCTGAATTGTAACATCAAACCCATGACAACACCAGATTTTACATGGAAAACCCAAGAAGGGAAAAACCATGGTGAGGATTAGCTCACAATATAAAGTAGTAGCAACACCAAATTACAAAAGGCTCACTGCCCAGGGCTCACTTCTCAGAAGAAAGAAAGGCTCACTGCCAAAGGACTCACTATCCAAAAGAAAGAGATAAAAGAAGAAGGATCACTGCCAGGGATGAATTGATATAATTGCGTCTAACACATGCATGGGTTTAGTTCCAATGAAGCTCAATATTCACCACAACACAAACATCATCTTCACAAAAACATTGAATGATAGTAGTCACCTTCTACTCACTACATCTAGTAGCCTAACACATGAAATATCTCAATGCAATGATCAATATCACATCACAAACATCATAGCCATCGCACATGCATTCACTCACAAATCCTTGACACTTAATTTATACTACCATCAATCTTGAAAACATTCTGCAAGGTTGGTAAAATGACTTAACCCATAAAATTCAAATTAGGTCTAAACCAAAACATTCCCATGGAGGAAAGGACTAAATGTAGACCACATCACACCTTAGCACAAACCTAAATCCACTCTTACATACTTCATCGCACTTTCACAATCAATGAAGCACAACTACAATTAGTTTAAACAACCAAGTCAGCCAAACTTGTGTTAGCACCATGAACCTTTAAGTGTACGCTCCTCAAGACCAAAAGATGACATGTGGACCATGCTTCAATCTTGAACATGATCTAGAAACATCCACAAGCTCCTGAAAACCAACAAATTCCTTTGCAACATCTTTCACCTGAAGGAAGTTCACAACGGAGCACTTAGATTACTCTATCATCAACTGCAACTCAAGAAACCATCAACTACAACTCAACAAAGGAACTTGCGGAGCACCAAACCATGAACCACTTGAACTGAAGAAATATATGGACATTATAATCATGAATCTAGAACCACAAAGCCAAAAACAAATCTGCAGAGAAATGCAGAGCAAAACAGTTTCTCCCAGACACTTCTACACAACTCAAAAACATTGTCCGCACACTGGTGAACATAACTTTCTCTGCACAACTAATCAAAGCACAAAATTGGGAGTATAACATCTTTGAACACCTATGAACAATATATCCAAACTACACAATCAGATATTCAATTAGGAATAAATGCAGAGCAAAACACAATCACCACTCTGTTAAGCCAGTCAGTCTCATCAACACATTGTTTCCTTTATTAATCAATTTTTCTCAAAAGCATTTGGAAACCAACCATCAAAAGTATATTCCTAACATCTTCATCACTTCTTCAAGGAAATAACATCATCCTCAACATAGCAACTCAGTCAAACAACAACAATAACATCAAAAGACACAGTTGACACCAATGACAACACAAGCTTGTTGACATCAATGAAAACGTTGATTAGCACATACTTGCAACAAAACCACAATGAGCAAGATGATTGGATCTACTATCCAAATCTAGCCTCATAAATTAAAATACTTTTACAATAAATTTTAAGGGCACCAACCCAAAGGAAGCTCCAACTTCCTAATACAAAGTTTTATGGGCTCCAACCCAAAGGAAGCAACAACTCCTTGATACACAGTTTTATGGGCTCTAACCTAGAGGAAGCTCCAAATCCCTAAAGTGCTACAACACTTTAAACACTTACAAGATGAGACACTGACCTCTCTACCAAAACACTTGACTGATTATGATGATTCAATCACTTCCATAGCATCATCTCCTTTAAAAATTTGACATGGACTTACTCAAATAACCTCAACACCTCCACTCTATCATCTCTGCTCAAAAACACCTCTGCAATACACTCTACCTCAGTTATGAATCATGCATCATATCCTCCAAAGTTGTTTCTCAATTTCTAGATCATTCACCTTTAAACATAAACACTCACTTACTCACACACTCGCACATTGAAACAATCTTCTATCCTTCATATATATCCTTTGCAAGTCTTCTAAACTTCACCTTTGTCAGCCTTGATGAAATGTGTAACATGAAATGTGTAATCGACCTAACTTGTCAACTCCTAAATTATTTCTAGTAATGTAGGAATCAAATCCCTTTGTACAGTTCATACCAAGTATCAAATGGACCCATTTTACCTTCTCCTAATCTTTCTATCTAGCACACACTTCCACACACATGGCACAATCACTCCAAACACCATATCACCTCTATAAACACTTATCTTTTCATGCCTTATCTCTAGACCCTATGCAGTAGTGGAGAAGAGAGATATCACAATGCGGATCAAGCCACAAATACTATATAACATATAAAGCATTCTCATACACTCCTCTTTTTGGTTTATTCTTCTTCTTATAGGTGCAAACAATCAAACACTGATGGTGGTATCCCTTACAAAATCTGGTCACCCTATCTTGACATAGAACATTGAAAAACATACTTGCAGTGAACAAAAACACTTGAAACCTTAACTGAGCATACACACTAGTCATCTAAACTTATCTTTCAAATAGCAAAGCCAAACATCAAGGTGTGGTGAAATGTGGTGGCTTTCTATTCAACCTCTGATAACCTTATACAACAACATGACTTATTCTTACTCAGCCGACTCTAAAAAATATTGCAGTTCTTTTTATCCTCCAAAACTTGAGTATATCATTATTGTAGCTTTGCTTTACCTAGTCTCCAAACCTCCAGGCTATATCTTCAAGTGTAGAGAAATGTAGAGCATTATTCTATACCTTTAAGATTGTAACAACACTGTATCACCATTATCTTCACTCTGTTAACTCTAGAAAGCTTTGTGTTAACTTTTATGCTCTAAAACTTGGATCACGCATACCTCATAGCTATCTCTATCTAACCTCCAAGCTGCAAGACTATATCTTCATCTACAGTAGAATGCGGTATAATTTCCTAAGTTTCTGCATTATAATTCCTTATGTCTTTGATAGTTTGAAACCTTATACTTATTCCTTCATATCTCATGCAAATTTTTTCATCAAGGGGTAATGAATGCAACATTTAGAACACCATAGACAACAATCATAACTCTTTTCAAAAACAAGAAGTCACAACTTCTTCATGTCAGCATATCCTTCAACTTGACAACTTTCACCTTTCCATGAACTTCAGAAGATAGGGTACAACTTTGTACAAATGATATTGATCCAACAACATACTCATGTCTTTCATCATCATATCTTTCACACCTCTGATCATCACTCCTTTGACATCAATGATTACCACTCTTTTTACATCAATGACAACATATGCAATAGAAACTACTTCATTTTACACTACCTAGGGTTTTCCCCTAAGCATCCTTCCTTTATTTTCTATGTTTCAAATCTACTTATTCTAACTATTCCCAACTTTTTAAGATCATATTTCTCTCTATTCATGTATTGACTTATCTACCTAGGTTTAACTCAAAATTATTTTTACTTTGTGGATCCCACCTTGTGTGCTTTTCATTACTAAAATCTTAGTCATGGATTGCAATCAACCCTTATCCTTGGATTAATTGCATTCATACACCAAGGATCTTGATATTTTTTCACAATTTCTTCCATCCATTCATTGATTCTTATCATACTTTTACCAAACTGATTGTGCTTCATGTTCTATGGATACATTGGTTTAATAAATATCTAACTTCTCATCTTTCATAGAACTTGTTAGCAGTTTTCCTTATATGTTATATCATATTTCACCTCCATTCATTCATGAGATTTATTATGGCTATATTCCTTCCATATCATAGAATAGTGATTATCACTAAGTTTTATTAATACATCTAGGTATCATTATTCATGTGATATTGTTACAAATATGCAATGATGGGATATTCTTCCTACAACTCATGATATATCAATTTCTCTACACATTATGATACTATCATGCATAGAATTAGTTATTCATGGCTTCTTGATTATTTATCTAATAGGAATATTAGTGGTGTTTTCTTACTTGATGACCATGATTTATCTTTTCTCTCACATGTGAAGAATAAAATAATGAACCCTAGATTAACAGTGTGTAATATGAAAGTAAACTATCATCTAGGTTCTCTCTTTCAATATATTAATCTAATAGATAATACAAATCTAAGATATCATTTGAGAAATACAAAAATACAAGTAAAGATCACATATTTAAAATAGTCCAAGTTAAACTAAACTATTATAAAACTAGGACATGAACTACAATATCCAAATCTAACTCACCGCTATAGTGTGTAAATAAAAAATGTCAAGTACAATGCATTGCACACATGTGGCTTTCATATGGACAAATCAATCTTTCTCATGAGGCAAAAGAAAGAGAAGTAAGGGAGCATCTAGAGGACAACCTTCTTTATGAGAAAGAAGTGCCCTATGGATGGCAATGATTTTCTCTTTGTAGACATGTGGTTGTGATAATTCTAATATGGGTGTTTGTGGTGATGTGTATGGAACTAAGTTCTTGTTGAGTATTTTCTAGGAAAATATTCAGACGATGAATATATTCCTTTAATAATGCCTCAATTTCTTCTAATTTGATGGATGGTAAACAATCATTTTATTCCCAGGCTTGTTGCATGGCTCTCACTTGTTCTTCTCTAACAAGATAAGGTGGGAGAAAGTGTTCTCTTAGTTCCTCGAGAGTGGTTTCAACCCAATCTTTTTTAACACTTGGACACATAAGTGTGTAATGCTAAATATGACCAAGGTAAAGAAGATATGTATAGGACACACCTTTTGGATTGCTAGTTGGATGGTCTGCTGAGATAGACTTGCAAATGGATGTTGAATTGTTTATGTTTATTTTTGTTGTTTGATTGATGTTTGGATGTTTACTAGCTTGTTGATTGTGTAGGTACTAAGACTAAGTTTTGGAGAACTCATCTTGAATATGCAAGGACCTAATTTATTATGTGATTATTTGCTTGTTTGTACTAAATGCACACAAACTAAAGATTGTAAACTATATTAAAATGTTGAAATAAATGATGAAAAATGAAATAAATTCAAGCTGACCTATGTTTTCTTATTTTCAATGTGCAAATAATTAACAAACTATTTAATAATGAATTCCAAAATTCATACAAGTGCAACTATTATTTTTTCTCTTTTCTTGTTTTACATGATTTATATGCAAATTAAGATTTTTTAAACTAAATACCTAAATGAACTAACATGAAAATTATCAACAATTTCTATTTGTCTTTTTTTTTGTTTAAAAAAACCCCTTTGAAATTTTGAGAATCAATGAATGAGAAACCAATTTGAATATTCTGTTCACTTTTCTTTTTATCTAGAGTGTCTTTTACAAAATAAAAATGAACAATTTAAGTTGATTTTTGTATGATGTTGGAAAATAAGTCTTTGTTTCTTCTTTTCATGTTAATGCTTATTTTCCAAGTTGAAATGGTGATTACTTTCTTGAAGGTAACTCCTTTCTTGTTGGATGTTTATGCTTGGGTTTGCTATTTTTTCAAAGAAGTGTAGTGTTATAAAATAAGAACTTGCAAAATAAGATAAACTAATCTAATAAGATAAGCTAAATATTTTAATTTCTATGATTTTTATGTAGAGTGTCTTTTACAAAATAAATAGAAACAATATAAGTTGTTGAGTTTTGTATGATGCTAGAAAATAAGTGTTTGTTTCTTCTTGTTATGTGAATGCTTATTTTCTAAATTGATATGGTGATTATTTTCATAAAGATAACTCCTTTCTTGTTGGATGTTTATGCTTGGGTTTGCTAGTTTTTCAAAGAAGTGTATTGTGTTATAAAATAAGAACTTGTAAAACAAGATAAACTAATCTAATAAGGTAAGCTAGCTATTTTAAATTCTACACTAGATCCAAAATTATAGTAGAATACCAAAAATTTGAAGCAAAGTAACAACATATCTATTCTATCTAATCTATGAAATTAAACCATTCTAATGAAAATAAATGTAACAAAAGAATCCCCACACCTATGAATTGATGATCCAAGATGTTGGAGATTATTGATTGCATGGCAATAATGTCCTCAAGGACCCAACATTGCCTTATTTTCCTTTCTTCTCTATTAGGAGTCTTCCTATGTTGATAGGGAGAAAATAAAAGGAAAGTAGTATAGAGGATCCCAAAGTCCAAAAAAGACTATTCTAAGGTGAAATTTGAAGTTACTAACCAGTAGCTAAATAGATATACTAGAGGGTATATGAAAGTAACAAATTATAATGGTGTTGTAGGAATTGTTGAAAACTTGAAAGAAAATTAGTACTTCTATCCTTAGTAATGGTTAGACAAAGAGGTTGTACCTAGTGTTGATATGAGATCCTATGTTGAAAGAGCTAAAATTGGCAAGGGGAAAAGACCCTTATAAAAGAATCATCTATTAAAAGACTTGGATCCTATATTAGTGAGTGGGAAGTAGAGTTAAGTAGGTTGGACATAGTTTAAGGTTGAGCGATCACAAGTTAAAATTCCAAAAATAGTGCCAAGATGGATGCATGAAAAAATCACATGCATAAATTTAAATGGCAAAATTGCCAATTTTTCCAATATGAAATTATTGGGATAATTATAGAATTTCTTGAGTAGTTGTAGGATAATTAGGGATATTTAATTTAAAAGGCATGATTTTTCCACTTAAAGGTCAAAAAGCATTTTTTAAGAGATGACAAAGACCGAAGGTAAAAAAATGACTAGAAAACATTAAACAAAAGGCAAATGATGTAGGAGCATCCCAGGTTGAAAGGAAATCTTGCATCAACCAAAAATATTTGTTTCTTTTCTTTTCTTTTATTTCAATTAGTTCAATCTCAGTATATTGCACCATATTTCACTTCATGATCACTTCATAATTTGCGGCACATGATCAGAACTCTCTAATAGCTCATCTACATCATATCTAGATCTTAGGAGCTTTACATTTACCTACATAAAGTTATTGCTCTCAGAAACACCATCAAGATTCATAGTTCAGAGCATTTGATATATTAGGTTTGTGGCATCTTCCCGTGACTTGTGGAAACTAATGAAACATCTCACAAGGTAGTATAGGACTAGAGGCATCATCATCTAGAGCCGCAATGTGTTTCTTCAACACTTAGAGCTTCAGCACTAGATTTAGGCCAACCAACATGTTTCACAATGCATTGAGATTTGGGACCCCTTGCAGCCAACAAAGGTCATTTCTTGAGCATGGAACTGCTATATAAACATATCTTAGATCCATTTTAAGTTAGTCAATTAGTTAGAAAGTTTAGAATGTATATTTGATCAAGTGTGTTAGTAATGAAGATAGTTTGGTGTGCTCAAATGTTATATCTTTGCATATGAGGTTGTAATGTGAATACAATAGGCTAGTGAGCCATATTATAATCATTTGTGATATTGAATCAATGAAATTCTAATCTATTCATTTATCCTAGATGTTTATTTCATTGTGTTGACTCTAAGTTGCACATTAGGACAATCCATTTTTTGGGCTCTCCATCCGTGATTGCATCAAGTGGTATTAGAGAGTGTTTTTGAATCTTTTGGGAGAGAAAGTATTTTGACCAATCCTAGGGTGAACAAATCACTAACTTGAGGTAATCTACAAGTATTTACCAACTGAGTGCCGATTGTAGGGCATTTGCAATCTTGTAGATAGATTGCTGAATTGAGGTAGTTGCACCAGATCCAAGGAAATATGCCACCAAGAAGGGTTCCTACTATGACCAATGTTGCTGGTAGAATGGAAGAAATGTTAGACATGATGAGAGCAATGAGAGTCTGATTGGATGCTATAGAAGAGGATAGAAATAGAGGTCTAAACCCTAGACATGAGGATGAGAGTGATGATGATGAATTAGAAGCTCAAATTGCAAATCAAAATGAAGAAACCCTAGAAGAAGAAGAGTCAGATTAGATCAAGATGTTGAAAGTTATTTCCAAGATTGGTAAGATACCTAGAATTGAGATTTCAAAGTATGTGGGTAATTTGAACCTTGAGGAATTGATTAATTAGATAAATGACATGGAAGAATACTTTGAATATGAAAAAATTGAAGATCCAAAAAGAGTGAGATTTGTAAAAACTAAGTTGAAAGGACATGCTGCTATTTGGTGGAAAGAAGTTAGCTGGATAGGAATAGGAGAGGAAGGAAGAAGATCATAAAGTGTGATAGAATGGTGAAAAAACTAAAGAATCAATTCATACTTGTTGATTATGAATTGGAATTGCTAAAGAGGTTGCAAAACATAAGGAAAAAGGAAAAGATAGTGAAGGAGTACACTAAAGATTTTCATAGAATAATCATTAGAACTAGGCATAGCAAAGCTAGAAAAGATAAAGTTGTGTGGTACATAAATAGACTGAGAACAAGCATCCAAGAAGAATTGAGTTTGGTAAGGATGACAATAGTTGAAGAAGCATATCAATTTGTGTTGAAAGTTAAGGATATGAGCAAAAGATTTCAACATAGACAGAGAGGTAGAGGAGGTAGTGTTGAAGCATAAATTTGTGGGTCTAATCCAGCAACAACATGGGAAACTTCAGAGACGTGGGATTGACCCTGAAGTGACCTCTAGATTTTAGGGAAGCTGGCTCTTCCATGTTCAAAGGGGGTTTGAGAAAAGAGAGGAGGAAGAAACAGGATTACAGATACAATGTAAATAAAATCTAAACTTATGGCGATGCACTAGATTTAAACAACTAACCAGAATCAGCACAATGTCAAACCTTAAAAGATTTAAATGGAAATTAAAGAGCATAACTGCATGATCAATTACCAGTTTGATAAATAGATCTAACAGAGGCAAAAGAAACAAAGAATTAAAGAAACCAGAAACAGAGACACTCAGATATGCACAGAACATCGCTTCTTTATTTGAATGAAGAACAATTAAAGAGGTAGGAATTTGCACAAAGTAAAATATTACATCCTCATGAAAGAACTACTACAAAGGCAAAAGAAAAACATCTGTTCACTACTCTAAAAATATGATATGAAGAATATATAGAACTCTCTATGTTGGATCTACCTTTTATAAGACTGAAAAACCCAAATAAAATCTCTTCAACTAACTCCAGAGATCTCTGCAACCGTCCATAAAATCTCAACCGAATTCTCCACAAAATCTGGCAAAAATCTGGCTATGTAACTGTATCAACAACTGGCTCTTTTATTTCTTCATGGCTGGAAATATCTATTTCCCTCCATTTTTTAGCCTATGTGAAAAGAAAATCTTCCTCCACTTTCTATGGCTACCCATGAAAATGAAATGGCTACGTGTGATTTTAGGGTTTCATCTTTGCCTTCCCATGAACATAAGAGTCAAATGAGTCATTTCCTCATGGAGCCTTGCCTTTTTACCTACGGTACCCACCGTGTCTCTTTATGTTCTCATTTAAATTCAGCTTTATTTCTAAACTCCCCCCGTAGCCTTTAAGAAAGAAACTATATTATTTAATTAATAAGCCCTTGGATTATTTGAAAGGGACCCACCATGTCTCAAATGAGATTCCACATTTTAATAAAAGAGACTCACATAACACATTTAAGTTTTAATAAAATTAAATAATGAAACATTGGGTTTGTTTCCATGAGCTCTGCAGCTCCCACGTGGATTCATGTGCAACCTCCTTTGCTTGCTCTTAACCGCAGCTCCCACATGGCTTTCTCCGGTGCATTTCTCTCTTCTGCCTAAATGCCTGCTACTGTGCCATTTGGTAGTCTTCGGTGTCTCCTTGTGGTTGTTTCTTTTATTTCACAATTGGCATGTGGATCATTTCGGTGATCTTTTGAGCTGCTTCATCCTACAGCTACAAATTTGATGCACTATGAAATGACTGAGCTTGCTTTATTGAATGGCTGAGACATTTCTTTCCTTGACTGTAGGGGTAGCACCTTCCATTAATGACTACGTGCTTTCTATTTGAATAAGCAAGAAATGGCAGTGTCAACTTATGAAGTCGCGTCTTCTATTTGTTTGGAAGTGACACCTTATATTGTAGTCGTCCTCTTACTAGAAACTAAGCATTGATTGTTGATTGCTGAGTCTTTGATATGCAATGACTATGCTTGTTTTTGCAAGTTGGCCAATCCTCATTGCCATAATCTAGTGGCATTTGGTAATTAGACTCTATAAAAGTTCACCATGAAACCTTACAATAAACCTTCAATGGCCAAGCCATCATTTGGTTACTAAGTCAAAGTGAATGTGCCAGATATTCACATAGCTGATGCCATTATTTCATTTATGAAATGTGCCCTTAAGACTAGATAGCGTCTTCATAATATATGACCTCTGCACTTGAGGTGGCATCTAGAAATTCTATCATGCTAAGTTTCAAAGGCTGCATCTATCTTTCTATGGTGGCTGTGTCTATTTATGTTGAGGGTAAGAGTTAACACTGAACCTCTTTGATAAGGCGGTGACCTTCCTTATATGGGACATGGCTTCTATATTCCCTGTGATTGATGAATAAACTGATCCTCTTTCATAATAGTTGCCACTTGATTTCGTTGGCTCTTGTTTTAGAATGACTCTACCATCTCTTTGACATAGGCTTCTCCATTTGCATTGGTTCCTCCTACTGGCAGCTACTATTGAAATGAACGCTATACTATTTCAAGTGGCACCTTCATTTTGAGATTGAACCTGTTAGGTCTCAAATATGCAAGTTACTAATCCTAAGAGGATGCCAGGCTCTATGCTTAGATTGAAACATTTTTGAACTAACACGACGGAATCAACCTTTAGGGTTTGATAACTCCCTGCACTTTAGGTCCTGCTACACCTAGGTGGGTGAACCTTGGAAATTAAAGTAGATTGAGTTTAAATATTTTGACTAAGTAAATGAATCTACCTACAGTGGCCAATGGTGTAGAATAGATGAAAGCTTGCTAAATAATTCTATATCTAATATCTGATGAATGGTTGGTATAAATTGTATAAGCAATATCAAGGTGAATTTTATGACTGTGCTTAACTAATAAAGGGGTTTTTTAATGATGAATTGAAAAAAGACCAGTGCCTTGCTGGGTAAACAGAGTTGAATGGAAGACTAAGACTAGTGGCTTATAGTGGGCAGTAACTCTAACTATTTGGCACAATATTTTAGTTTATAACTTGTATAAACATGTAAGGAAATGACTGACAAACTCTTCTTAATAATCCAACTGATATAATCAGATTTCTTGTTATTCACCAGAAGGTAATTTAATCCTTTCTTCAAGGAACCAATTGAATGAAATATGCAAGAATAAAAGATAATATCAACTTGGAGATAGAATGGCAATCCTAATTATATGGTTCTTCTTAGTAATCCAAACTAACACTTCCAGGTTACTGTGACTGATCAGAAGGATTTTAATTCCTCTAATGGAAACCAATTAATCCAATCACAAAACTACAACGAATGTGCACTGACAAATTAAATATATACTTGATATATTAATCTGAATAACAAGGAAATACTAGATTGGAGACAACCATACAATTGAGTAATTTTAACAAACAATTAATGCCAGAATAAACCACAAAATTAGAGAACTTTAATTTACTTCTTCAATAATATACTTGCAACATGGTCTTTGAAAAACATTGTAAACTTTATGTATTATATTCTATTGATGATGATAATTCAACATCATATGTTTGAACTTATATAGAAATGATTATGAAGAGACATAACTCTTCAAAAAGTCTTTTAGGAATCAACATGATTAAAATAACAACAAAAAAAAATAACAATGCTTAAGCTCTATTCAACCACAAGTATAGATGAGTAATGTGATCCAAGTACTCCTAGCTGCGATGGGTATCAGTGAATTCAATAGTGTTCCTTGTGATCACATCTACTGTTACCATCTTCTCCAAGTGCTTACAAGCTTCCCTAGATGTAGAATCTTTGTCCTTGAGAGCTCCTAAGGCTTCATGCAACAGAATTTGATAGTCTTTACTTCATTCCTCTTTGTTCTTCAATTCTTTATCATCCTTGAACAACGTGGGCACTCCTGCTTTTAAGACTTTGACACATTCTTTGGCATCATTCTTAAGTTGATCATAATACTTCTGATGTTGCTCAATCAAATCTTTTGCATTGGAGGTATCTATATCCTTACTCTGTGTCTCATTGAGTTTCTCCTGTAGCCTTTTGTCAAGCCTCTCATGCTCTTCGATCACTTTATAGTTTTGAGAATACACATCCCAAAATTGGTTCAACCAATGCATCATGTTGGTATGCTTGTTCTAGACCACCGTTGCAAGAGTATCTATCTAAACTTGAGCAATCTGGTCAATAGACGGTGATTGGGTACTTTGTGAACTTTCTCCCTGAGTTAATCTTTTTACTGACCCCCCGAAGGTGCTCTTAACAACATCTTTCAAATAATCATTT
The DNA here is from genome assembly GCA_027924645.1 of Cunninghamia lanceolata. Classification (NCBI taxonomy): domain Eukaryota; kingdom Viridiplantae; phylum Streptophyta; class Pinopsida; order Cupressales; family Cupressaceae; genus Cunninghamia; species Cunninghamia lanceolata. The sequence goes on along the minus strand of BSBN01000055.1, from coordinate 13,097,720 downwards.
TCTTTTGTTAATCTCTCACAGCTCAGTTTGTATGCATCTCTTTCTTTGATTAACATATGAGCCTGTGCCTCATTCCACTTTGTAACATTAATGCCAATGTCTGCAGTGATCAAGGGGTCAGTCTTTCCTGCCTTTAAAGTCATGACATGGCCAAAAGTCTTCCCAGTGTCTATAATGGTTGTCTTCTTGTGGGGACGATATAGGGCCCATATCATTAATGAATTTTCATCGTTATTATATTTGGTGCCCAAATATACTTCTGTGACACCTTCTGGAGTGAGCTTGTATTTATCATCTGTATTATGTAGAAAACTATCAAATACTAGAGCAGAATTCAAATCAAGACTAGGAAAGATCATCATCCCTTCTTCTTTGAGCAACTGTATACCCTTACTAGGGGTCATATCTTGTAATTCACTATCCACTATTGTTTTCAACATATCAAGTAATTATCTTTCATTGTTGGCAAAGATATCATCAATTGACTCCCTGATTTCTTTCCCCTTGCATTTATATAAAAATGATTTGAATTCTTTAGAATGAATAAATTTATCATCAGAAATAAAAGAATCATATGCTACTTGTCTGGGATCCTCATCAGCAGACCCCTCATCATCATGTTCCATACCAGGAGACTGATAGTGTTGCATTTTTCGTTTGGACATTCTTGTTGTCTGTTGATGTGGCTCCTCTTGTTCTGCAGGTTCTTCATCACTAGAAGATAACAACTCTACCTCTGCCAGTTGTTTCCTCTTCTCATCTAATTCCTTATTGTATTTCTCAACAACTCATTCAACCTCAATCTCTTCCAAATTCTGATAATATCATCATGGGGATAAGAGACATGTGTGTATCCACTAAGGTTTTGTTTTCTCTGAGAAAGGTCAATGAAACCCTCAGGACCAAACCCTTTTCTTGCCTCAGCACATCTCATATTGTAATGCATCAGCTTATCCATAATGAGACCATAACCCTCCTTGGATACTACAGTAAAATCTCCAAAGCAAATAGTACTAGGCATAAAATATTGTTTGTCATGGGAGCTCAAGTCCATCACATTAGAACAATTCATTTGCCTAACTATTTCTAAGTAGGCAATTCTATCAGGGACAGTCTTAGGCAAGATAAAAGGAGTGTCCTCAAAACCATAAACTCTAACCATAGTAGCATCCTCAAAACAAACCCAGTCTCCCCAGTTGTGAGTAACAGTAGGAGGACCACCAAAATCTTTAGGTTTAAGAAACCTCTTTATTTCATCTGATAATGAATACTCACAGGGATGACTGAAATATCTATATAATACTTTGCCACAGTATTCTTCAAACTAAACATAGCTAGAATGGGTATACCTACTATCCCATATTCTAGTCCACATCTGCATGGGTGACTTTTGCCCCCTTTGATCCACTAGAACAACTTTGAATTCACTTGGCCACAATCCTGTTTCCTGGCCATAATAAAGCACCATATGCATCAGGAGTGAGTAGTGTTCAAAGGAAACTGATGGGGCATTGTTCTTTATTGTGGTCAGGCTAGAATCAATTCTACTAAAAACATAGGCAGCATAATCAAACTGCCTGGCATTGTGGCACTGGATGTCTGTAGCTATGACCATCAGAGGAATTGTCATCAAATCAGGGACCTCTGATCCTAGGACCTGGCCCATAGAGTAGTATGTGTATTGTATGTAGGGTTCAAATAATGACACATAAAATGGAGGTCCATCATTCTCATTGAGAGGCACCATCTCTCCCTCTGCCCTGGGTCTGTGAATAGGCAACCACCATCCATTATATGTAGTATCCATTCTCCAGTACTCTTTATCCAAATCCTCATAAACTATGGGGACAGTACATAAATCATCCAAGTCAAAAACTTCACAAATGGCATTTTTAGACAAGTATATAATAGGCTCCCCTTGTGGGTTGCATATGGCCTTGAGGCTTGGATTATACTACCTAGCCAGAAGCTGGAGGAGTTCTACATTTAGAAACACATCAGGAACAACCAATTTGCCTATATTCAAGTGCCATGGGTTAGACACTGGAAAATTCCTGAATCTTCTATTGTAGTGGAATTTGAAAAGCTCATACCCTCTTATTGGTGTCCAGATATTCCCTAGGTATTTACACCTATCTTCTAGTTTCTCCTGTTCTTCCCTAAGTTGTGCAGACCTTCGGGCTTTGCGAGTTGATCTAGGTAGTTGGTCAATTAATTCCTAGTTTAGTTTCCTTTCTTTTGTTTTCTCCTTAGGGGTTTTGTCAATTTTTTGTTTTTTAGTTTTACTGGTATCACCCTATAATTTTCTGCCCTTTCCTTTCACTGGAGTTTCCATCACATTCTTAGACAGTAAATTCAAATTATAGGCTATTGCACAGAAGTTTGTATTTATGTACCTATTATCTGAAGCGATGATCGAATTCCCCTATTTTCTCCTCCAAGTCTTCGCTTGCTTTCTCGCTTCAAATAATTCTTTCAAACTTAATTGCAATAGTTTCGAATGGAGTCTCAGAGGATTTCTTCATTGTCTGTAATTAATTGTTCCAACGTTTCAATTTTCTTGATCATTGTGAAATGTCACATCATCATAACTTCTCTCATCGGCATGATTTTTGTAATGTCAGGATGACTTTAATATCCTCTTATGGCGTGAACGTTTCCTCATGGATCAATCGTTGTAACCCTTCATTTGTCTCCTTGATGTCATATTTCATATGTGAATTTGTATCGGCAAGATATTCTCAGGATCTACCCGATGTAGAAGTGGGCATGGTCATCATCAGCCTGACTTTCTTTATCGTTGTGTGAATAACATTCTTCTCGGATCTCTTAAGTGTCTCAGATATGACTATCGGTGAGAGTCTCGTTGATGAACGTGGTTGTCATTGTCATCGGGTTAAGATATGCCATCAGGATAACATATTTTGAGTTACCCGATCGTGGTTGTTTCTCCAATAGCTTCCTTTACACTCTTCATCGGAGAGATCTTCACGACATGTCATCGACATCTTTATCATTGTGACCATCAGTTCAGTAAGACATATAGACTTCGTTCTGACTTGTTCAGCTTCGCCGATGGTTCTTATCCTTCATACATATTGGTGTGAGCTATGTCGAAACAATCCCTTTGGTCGCCGAGACATCGATGTGTCAAAGACATTCTATTCCCTTTCTCTGATGTTTATTTCCTGTCGATGATCACTAATTCATCTGTTCCACAGGTTGTTCGGTGGGAGTCCCATCGAATTCTTCGGTATGATCTATATCATCAGGGGAGTTTGTGGAGTATTCCCCAATAGTGCCATCTTATACCGATCGGCGTGACCAAGCATTCTCTCTCTGATGAAAGGTCATCGGTGTTACTTTCTTCATCGATGATTCTTGAGATCTTCTCCCCAATCATTTGTCTCACGCTGATACTCATTTCAGCTAGTTTCTCATAGATTGATATAACTAATATGAGGTCTTGCCGATATTAAGAAATTGAGGCCCTTTACATTATTTTGTGATAAAAGTCATAGGATTTTTATGGTGAAATGTTTTTTTTTTTGGTTTGGTCAGACATGAGTGGGTATGAAGATAAGAAATTTTTAAATTTTCCTGTCCCAATAGTGGCTCTGTCTGGGATGTATACTCCTTGTGAGTATAACAAGAATTTAGATCTCTTGGGGGAGTAGACCATATGTTTTATTTATTTGGGATGACGGTTTCACATAATTGTATGAGAATGGGAGATGGAAGTGATAATGATAGGGGACTGGGATGATCCTATACTACTGTACATGGAAAAGATTTTATATTTTATTTTATTTTATTAGAGATCCATAAGACTGTCTATGTGCTGGCACATCCTAATCTCTTTTGATTTCCCTAGACTATTGTGCATGGAATAAAAGTATTTTGAGAATTATTTAAGGGTTGTCCATGCACTGGCAACACTTAATCCTCCTTGTACATGATTTTAGTATTTTATGAAAAGAAAGGCTTTAGATATTGCCCACGCACAGGTAGTTCATGCTCCTCTTTGGACATATTTTGCAAATAGTAAGAATCATCAACCCCTTTGCCAGTTACAACAAAAGGACCTAACCACACAGCTTCAAACTTTTAATGTTTTCCTTTGTCCTGACACCTAGCATTCCACATTAGTACTAGGTCATTCATCTCAAATTTCCTATCTTTGGCATTTTTGTCAAAGAGATATTTCACTTGTGATTGCAACTTGATATTCTGCCTTTGAGCTAGTCTCCTTGTCTCATCAAGTTCTGCAAGATGTTCTAATCTTTCTTCCATTGGTTCAGGAATGTTTAAGTCTTCCTGAAGAACAAATTTATAAATTGGTAAGAGATTTTCTAATGGTATGCTTTCTTGTGTTCCATACACTAGTTCAAAAGGAGATCTCCCAATTGCTTTCTTCACAGTAATCCTATCAGCCCACACATCCATTCTTAACTTTGAGTCCCATGCTTTCTTATTTCCCTCCAACATCCTCTTTATAATTTTCAAAAGATTTGTATTGCTGGATTCTACCTACCCATTTGCTTGTGGATGATAAGGGGCAGCATATGACATAGTGATACCATGTGTACTACAGAAATTTTTAAACTCATCAGACCTAAAACACATCCCATTATATGTAATCAAGCTCACTAGAGTGCCAAATCTGAATATAATATTCTCCATCAAAAAGATGATCACCCCTTACTTGTTGCTTGCTTAGTTGGGATTGCTTCCACTTATTTTGTGAAATAATCTGTTGCCACTAAAATCCATTTGTGTCCACCACTTGACTTCTCTGCAATTTCTCCTATGAAGTCAATGCCCCACTGATAGAATGGAGCTTCCACCTGCATGGGTTTCAAGGGTAGTGCTCCCTAATATTTCAACTTTCTTAAAAATTTCTGACATGCTTCATATTTTCTTGTGTAATGATATGAATCATTAAAAACTCTAGGCCAATAGTATCCATCCCTTAGGATCTTGTGGGCTATAGTCTTTGCTGAAAAATGACCTCCACACATGCCTTCATGTAACTCTTTCATGATATGTTTTGATTGATGCTCATCTAGGCATAATAGTAGAATTCCATCCCTATTCTTCTAGTAAAGATCCCCATCAATAAATACATATTTTGAGGCCTGCAATTTAAGTGTCCTTTTGTTATCATCATACCCCTCAGGACATTTCATGTGCTATAGATAATATATGATGTCAGTATACCATGGAGTATGTTCAATGCTAGAACTTGTATTATCAACATCATTAGTACTACATATCTGAGAAGCCTCGAGATTACTTTCATCCATTAACCTAGCAAGACCTTGTCCTCTCACTAGTTTAGTGATCTGGATTTCAATATTGAACTCCTGAATTCTATTGATCCATCTGCATCTTATACCTGTGACCTCAGTTTGGACTAATACATCTTTTACTGCAGCATTAGGCACATATGCTATGATTTCAGCTCCCACCAAGTATGGTCTAAAAGATTTAACTGCCTTCACCAATGCATATGCCTATTTCTCAACAATGTCATATTTTAATTCTGCATTTTGAAGAGATTTGGTGAAAAATGAAATGGGTTGTTCATGTCCTTCATTATTTTTCTACAATAGTACTAATGCAACTCTATGATAAGAGGCAAATGAAAATAGTTGGAATGGCTTACTGAAATCAGGGGATATCAGAATAGGGGCTTCTTTGATTGCCTTCTTAATGGTAGCAAATGCCTCCATTGTTTATGCAGTCACTTCATTTTTGAATTCTTCTTCAACATTCTAGATATGGGACTAACAGTTTCTGCAAAATTTGATATGAACCTCCTAACAAAGTTAATTTGGTCAAAAAATGACTATATAGTTTTTACATTCTTAGGAATAGGAACTTGGTCAATTGCTTTTACTCTTTCAGGATCTATTCTCACTCCATCTTTTGAGACTATGTGACCAAGCAACTTCCCCTCTGTCACTGTGAAATGGCACTTCTTAGGATTCAATGAAATCCCATATTTTAGGGCTTTAATAAATATTTTCTCCAAATGTGCACAATGATCCTCAGCCCTTTTGGAATATGTTGTCATGTCATCTTGATATACTATCATGATTTTATTAATCAATTTAGAAAAGGCCACATCCATTTCTCTTTGGAATGTTGCTCCAGCATTTGTGAGCCTGCATGGCATCCTCAAATATACATATGTTCCCCATGGTGTGGTGAATGCAGTCTTATATTGCTCTGATTCTTTGACTTTCACCTGATTATATCCTGAGAAGCCATCCATCATTGACAACAGTTCACATCTGGTAACCTTTTGTAATATTGATTCCATATTAGGGAGGGGATAGTTGTCCTTAAGAGAAGATTTGTTTAGATTCCTGAAGTCCACACATAATCTAATATCACCATTTTTCTTCCTAACAGGCACCAAATTAGAAACCCAAGAAGAATTCCTGATGGGTTTAATAATAGCTCCATCTCTTAATTTTGTGAGTTCTTCAAGCATCTTAGGAGCTAATGTAGGATTGATAGGCCTTTGTTTTTGCCTGAATGGTTTAGCATCTATTTTTAATGGTATTTCATGCTGAAAAAGATCCTCCCTATATGCTTTCAAATCATCATATGACCAGGAAAATACGTGTCTATACTTCCTAAGTAAGTGGATGATCATGCTCTTGATTTTGGGATTAAGGTTCTTTCTAATGTATACATTCTTTGGGGCTACCTCTATCCCCAAATTAATCTCTTCAAGGTCATTTTGTACCATTGGTGTGTCTTTCATTTTAAATCTATCATGTCCATCAAATGCCTTTTCCAACGCTATAAGTCCCTTAGGTATTTTGTTTTTTTTCAGCTGAACTATCTCTTGACCAAAAAGGGTTTCCTTCCCATCATGTTCTTCTACAAACGCATTAAAATCAATCTCTTGATTTTCATAATGATCAGCACAATGCAGGAAGTTGATTATATCAGCATCATTATCAAACACTTACCAGTTGTGTACATTATCTGGGATAGTGGGTCTGGTTTTGAATTCAACTTCTGTAATACCTCCTAATGTGACATCATCCCTTTTTAATTCTATATTTGCTAGAAAATCTGCCATAATGTTTTTTGATCTATCAATCTAGTTGATTGAAAAGGCATCAAATAACTCAATATCATCCCAGATAGGGTTTTTGTACTATCTCAACCTCTTATTTTTTGACAAGTATTTTTCTCTCACTTGGGAAGTAACCAATTCTGAATCACCATATACAGCTAACTTTTTTATCTTATGCTTGGTGGCTATATTTATACCAATGAGCAAAGTCTTGTACTCTGCTACATTGTTTGTGCATTCAAATATTAATAGAAAGGAGTATTTGAAAGTTTTACCTTCTAGTGAGATAAATACTACTCCAACCCCATTTCCCATTTTGCTACATGCATCATCAAAATACATCTTCCACACATCATTTTCTTCTTTCTTAGATTCAACATGTATTGGATTAGTATTCTACAATTCTAGCTAATTTTTCTCAACTTTGAAAGCTCCCAAATCTGTATCACAAAAGAAGTTTATTTGATGTTAATCCAACCATTCTATAATGTTCTCATATCTTGGTTCCCTACACAACTTGATCTGCTTACCTCCCACTAGTATTATGGCATATGATAAGTCCAATTGGACATTCCCTCCTGCCATTGCAGTCCATTATCTAGATAAAAGCATTCCATAATATGGTGGGATTTCAACCACAGTAATATCAATGCTATAAGTTGCTTCAGGGTATGAGGCAAGTTTTATCTCCACATCCCCCATAATGCCTACGACTGGGATGGATCTATTATCCATTGCATAACACCTACCAAATGTTGTGTCAACCCACATTCCTAGTTCTTTCATGACTGCTATTGGCATGATATTCATGGTCTTGCCTAAACCAATCATGCAGTTCCTTACTATCTTGTTTTTTATCAATAATGTAGTGTAGAAAGGGTCCACCTGTGAGTGATTCTTTGTCAATGTATCACCTAAGTATACCTCAGGAATTTGGAATGTTTCTTGGTGAACATTGTTTGTTCTATTCTCTGATCCTTTATGTTTTTGATTTGGTATATCTGAAATCAGTTTAACTATTGTATTCCTGTATTTGTCTATCTTCATCATTTCTAAAAGTGGAACTGATATCTTTACCTGAGATATTGCATGAGCAATGTCAAATGAATGGGCCATAGTCTGATCATTCTTTTATGTTTTTATATGTTCTTTTTCTTGATTTTGTGATTTATCTTTTGTTTTATTTTTATCAGCTTTTTCTGGTTCTTTGAATGATGACTTTGCATTATTCTTTTTGTAATTCTGATCTTTTATAAAGATACTCCCAGGTGTTCCTTGTTCAACATTCACTGTCATGTTCCTCAAGTTATAGGCATTTTTAGCTTGAGTTATTGCAGCTATTGTAAGAGCTTCTCTTTCATTGTCAGTGGGCTTTCTCCACTGATCATATGGTGAATTGTTACAATAGGTAGGTTCCTCATTACCATCTTCCTGATCTGAGAACACTTCTTGTTTTCCCATATTGATATGATGTCTCTGGTTTCCCACATCATATTCATATCCCTCTTCCTCTGTAGAAGAATAGTCTTCATTCAGCAAATATGGTGCATCTTGCATCATGTTTATTGTGTGATTGTCTCTATCATGATTGTATAATGTTTCTTCTTGTTGTACTATTTTAGCCACCTCACAATATTCATGCGAGTGTGGTAAATTGTACACCAAACACCAAGGTTTATCTTCTACCATATGTGCCACATTTCTTTTTATAGGGTCAGGGGTATCTTTGCCATAATGTTGCTTTCTGTTGTTTTCAATGGGTCTCCCATCTTTCCAATTTGTATTATATGGCATATCATGCAACCTGGGCCTTTCATGTCTATGTTGACCTTCTTGTTTAGTCTGCTGAATGTTTGGGTTCTAAGGATTTCTAGGGTTATCTCTTTTGCTAACCATACCTGTAGATTTCCTGTTGTTCTCATAGTTAATGCCACTTTTTGTGCTTCAACTAGGGTCGTAGGGCATCGATTTCGAAGTTTGTACCCTGTTTTGAAATCAAATGCTTTCAGGTAAATGCTTAATGCTGTTAGATCAGTCAGTTTAGATTCATGTGGTATTTTGTTGTGTAACTTGGAAAACTTTAGATTGAAATCATATACTGACTCATTTTGGTATTTTTGGATGCTTATCAATTCGTGCAATGCAAACTCAGGGGCATACTGATTGCCATACTGCTCCTTAAATTGATTATGGAAATCTATTATTGAACTGATTGAAGTATCAGGTAAGCTGTTGAACCAGTCTCTTACATCTTCAGTCAAGGACATCATGAATAACCTCATTCTAACATCTTCATAGTCCATACCAATATCTTGTACGAAAGCATTGAAGCTTCTGATGTGATCTTCAGGTGAGATTGCATTGTTCCCAATGAACTTGGGAACTATATTTCTCCAATTACTGTCCATAGGATATGGATACAACTGATATCCAATTAGATCAAATTGGCTACATATGTTTGTGAGGTTTTGAGGTGGAAAATTCATGGGTGGTGGATTAGGATAGTAATTATATCCACCTAGAGGCTGACGATAAGCATATTGCTGTGGGTTTATGTGGGGATTTATATAAGGATTTTGTGGTCTATAATACTGTTGGCCAGGGGGTGGGTAAGTATTAGCCATATGTTGAGAGGTGTTGTGCATGGGAGGTGGTCTAGGATTTCTAGGGAGGGTCTTTTGATGACTTCCGGATGCTTGTGAATTGGATACACCACCTGTATTTTGGTGTAAGTTTTGTTGTGGATTCCTCGAAGTGTTTCCTCTATGTGGAGGTACATATTTTGGGGGGGCAGTTTTAGCCCTACTCTTTATCTATTGAATCTCTTGTTGCAACATCTTAGTTTCCTCTATCTTGATCATCTCAAGTTCTTCCTAGAGCTTAAGCAGATCATACTATGCTTGATTCATACCTCATGAATTCTTTAGACTTTCATTTATTTCTTGAGTTGAGAATCCATGTTTTACCCCTTCTCCCTGATGTAATGACATTTTAAAATCATATTCAGCTTGCCTTTGATCAATTTCCCTCATGGCCCATACTTCACACTCAAGCTGTTCTTGAGGATCAGGTCTGTATTTTGCCAATATATCATCAGTTCCTTCGTTGAGATTTTCATTTGATTCATGCAGAGGTGTAAACTTATTGTGAATTGCGATAGTTTGCATAGCATTATCTTCTTGAGCCTCCTGGTTATTGTTCTGGTGAGAATAGTTTGATGTTCCATTTCTCTTCGAGATGTTTCTAATTGGTGAAGATGATTGCAATTTCTTGCCTTCCATCTTGGATCTCCTACCATCCATTTGGTACTAACTTTCTGTTATGACAGGTTCTAGAGTCGCCACCTATTTTGTAAATAGGAAAAAGTTTATAATTTATCTTTCTAGATTTTTTTTGCCAGCAGAGTTACCAAATTGAATTTCAAAATTTTTGACTCTATAAAAGAATGGTTTCTTACTAAGGTCCTTTATTTAGTTCCCTGTAGAGTCACCAATTTGTTAGGTCTCAAAAATACAAGTTGCTAATCCTAAGAGGATGCTAGGCTCTATGCTTAGATTCGTAAAATTTTGAACTAACGCAACGGAATCAACCTTTAGGGTTTGATAACTCCCTGCACTTTAGGTCCTACTACACCTAGGTGGGTGAACCTTGGAAATTAAAGTAGATTGAGTGTAAATATTTTGACTAAGTAAATGAATCTACCTACGTTGAAAAATGGTGTAGAATAGATGAAAGCTTGCTAAATAATTCTATATCTAATATCTAATGAATTGTTGGTATAAATTGTATAAGCAATATCAAGGTGAATTTTATGACTGTGCTTAACTAATAAAGCAGTTTTTAAATGATGAATTGAAAAAAGACCAGTGCCTTGTTGGGTAAATAGAGTCAAATGGAAGACTAAGACTAGCGGCTAATAGTGGGCAGTAACTCTAACTGTTTGGCACAATATTTTAGTTTATAACTTGTATAAACATGCAAGGAAATAACTGACAAACTCTTCTTAATAATCCAACCAATATAATCAGATTTCTTGTTATTCACCAGAAGGTAATTTAATCCTTTCTTCAAGGAACCAATTGAATGAAATATGCAAGAATAATAGATAATATCAACTTGGAGACAGAATGGCAATCCTAATTATATGGTTCTTCTTAGTAATCCAAACTAGCACTTCCAGGTTATTGTGACTGATCAGAAGGATTTTAATTCCTCTAATGGAAACCAATTAATCCAATCACACAACTACAGCAAATGTGCACTGACAAATTAAATATATACTTGATATATTAATCTAAATAACAAGGAAATATTGGACTGGAGACAACCATACAATTGAGTAATTCTAACAAACAATTGATGCCAGAATAAACCACAAAATTAGAGAACTTCAATTTACTTCTTCAATAATATACTTGCAACATGGTCTTTGAAAAACATTGTAAACTTTATGTATTATACTCTACTGATGATGATAATTTAGCATCATATGTTTGAACTTATATAGAAATTCTTATGAAGAGACATAACTCTTCAAAAAGTCTTTTGGGAATCAACATGATTAACATAACAACAAATAAAAATAACAATGCTTAAGCTCTATTCAACCATGAGTACAGCTGAGCAATGTAATCCAAGTACTCCTGGCTACGGTGGGTATCAGTGAATTCAATAGCATTCCCTGTGATCACATCCATTGTTACCATCTTCTCCAAGTGCTTATAGGCTTCTCCAGATGTAGAATCTTTGTCCTTGAGAGCTCCTAAGGCTTCATGAAACAGAATTTGGCAGTCTTTACTCCATTCCTCTTTGTTCTTCAATTATTTATCATCCTTGAACAACGTGGGCACTCCTACTTTTGAGGCTTCGACACATTCTTTGGCATCATTCTTAAGTTGATCATAATACTTCTAATGGTGCTCAATCAAATCTTTTGCATTGGAGGTATTTGTATCCTTACTCTGTGTCTCATTGAGTTTCTCCTGTAGCCTTTGGTCAAGCCTCTCATTCTCTTGAATCACTTTATAGTTTTGAGAATAAATATCCCAAAATTGGTTCAACCAATGCATCATGTTGGTATGCCTATTCTGGAGCACCGTTGCAAGTGTATCTATCTAAACTTGAGAAATCTAGTCAATAGACGGTGGTTGGGTACTTTGTGAACTTTCTCCCTAAGTTAATCTTTTTACTGACCCCCGAAGGTGCTCTTAACAGCATCTTTCAAATAATCATTTTCTTTTGTTAATCTCTCATAGCTCAGTTTGTATGCATCTCTTTCTTTGATTAACATCTGAGCCTGTGCCTTATTCTACTTTGCAACATTAATGCCAATGTCTACAGTGATCAATGGGTTAGTCTTCCCTGTCTTTAAAGTCATGACATGGCCAAAAGTCTTCTCAGTGTCTATAATGGATGTATTCTTGTGGGGAGGATACAGGGCCCATATCATTAATGAATTTTCATCATTATTATATTTGGTGACCATATATACTTCTGTGACACCTTTTAGAGTGAGCTTGTATTTATCATCTGTGTTATGTAGAAAATTATCAAAAACTAGAGCAGAATTCAAATCAAGACCAAGAAAGATCATCAATCTTGTTACCACCTGAATGAGCAATCTGGTTTCATGTATTTAAATATGCAGGCCCTTTCCCAAAAGTCCAAAAAATTATAACACTTTTGGCCTCTGTAGTTAAAAAATGCTAAAGTCAATTAAGGTGCAAGTTTCTTTGTGTGTACAAAGTGGTTTGTATATGTGTGCAGGTCAAAAATATGTATTGGCGGGTGCAAAATCTCTATCGCCCTTTGAAAAAATGAGTTAGATGCATTTCTGAATGCATATCGGGCTTAGAATATGCGTATACAAGAGGGAATCTTTCAAATATTCCCAAGGATATTCTGTAGTTGTATGCATTTCCAAATGCATATTGGGTTCAAAAGGAGGATATACAAGGGCGGAATATACATTAAAGATTCTAGGAATATTCGTTGCTTGCACATTGGGTTGCATGTATATTTGGTTTGTATGTTCAGACATACAATGGTTAGATACAAAGAAAAGATACATTGCAGGTATATTCCATGGAATATTCCTATTTGTATGTTCGGTATACAATGAAAATGTACATTGAAAAATATACAAAGGCTGGTGCGCATACATTTGCTACAGTGCAGCAGAGATGCATTTGGTGGGGCCTGCCGCAGTTTTATACAAACAGGTTTGTACATGTTCAATATACAAGGGAAGAATGTATGTGGAATATTCTGAATAGATTCCCTGCTTGTATGTTTGTGTTTGTATATTCGGCATACAAACAAAATATACAAGCCGATATACAAAGGAAAGAGATGCAAGCCAAACCCGAATAAGTTCCCAATCTACTTCATAATATTTTGAGGTCCGCCTTGTATGTGTGTAATATACAAAGCGATGGATACATGATGGAGATACAAGCCAGACCGAAACTAAATTCCAGTTTGTTCTATAACATTTGACGTCCACCTTGTATGTTGTATATGCATTTGGATTTGCATATACAAGAGCGACAAAGGTGAAATAAAAGGAGAAAGAGCTAGCAATAGAAACATGAGGTGCTTACGTGGCACGATTTCACTAGCCGATGACTTCAACATTTTTGGGTGCCGTTGATCATAGCGATGGAGGGATGATCGATGGTCTTGTTTTGAACCTGTAGGGAAGGATTTTTCCTGAGCATGTACGGCCATTTTTTAGCGGGAAATTTTTAGAGGTACGTCGTTGCTACATTTCAGAGAGGTTGTGGGTAGCTGAAGCGTTAATGGCAGAATTGCAGTGGTATGGGTTGGTGATGGATGGGTCAACAACCTGATTGAAGATGAATGTCCTTGAATGGCGGTGTAGATCTCGATTCCATCTGCTCATTCCTCTCTGTCTCCCCACAGCATTGAATATTTTTGAGCACCATTCCTCATGCATTGAATCTGGCAGATTTTTGATTTGCCTTGTAATTAATTTTTGTCGGGTACACAGTCTTGGTATAAAAGCCAAACTATGTTACTTGTTGTGGTTGTTGAAAACTGGACAAGTTTTGGATGCTGTAATCATATACAGTCTCATTGTTGACTCTGTTCTAGGTATTTTTATGAGTTTATGAGTTGTATGTTGAATTGTCTTATACACAGAATTCATCAGTTTCATGTTGATTTAAATGAGTAATGCTTTGTAGCATGTATTTTTTTATTTGTCTCTAAGTTGAGTGTGTTCTTCTTCTGAATCTAAACAGCTAAGGGGTGTTAAAGGTTCTAGGATATGGTTTTCCCATGTTGAATGCTTGGTCTTTTACTTATGCTCAAGGAGTAGATTAAATGTTTTGGGTTAAGTATTGAGAAGAATGCATTGCAATAATGATGTTTGTAAGCAGAAATAACTAAATACTTTATCTTGGGTATTGTCTGTAAGGCAAACATTGCATAATCCCCTTGAAATCTAATTATTGTTTTAAGTCTGTGATAAACACTCACATATATATATGTCTATTGACTCCGAGCCCTAGATAGACATCGATCTGGTCTTGTATTTTGGTTGCAACCCAAAGTCTCAGTTCTACATCCAAACATAAAATCCAACTCAAACTTTAAGCACAAACCTTTAGGATTTTAGAAGTAGTTTTAGGACCCAAAATCCTATGTCTACAACTGAGCATCGACCCAAAGCTAGCCCCTTTGCACTTATTCCATAGTTTTGGTCTGCATCATAGAGGATTTATCTGCTTTGTTTCAACATCTGAGTAGTTTTATGTGCATATATTGTAGATGTTGAATAGGGAATACCCCCTTGGTTCTGCAGAGCCTAAAGAAGAAGAGGAGATATCTATAGAGTCTATCTCCTATACTGTTAGCCACTGGCCCAAGAATCCTATTGATCATTGATGGCTACCTTGTAGGGACAACTGGGAATAAGCATCCAGTCAGATTGAGAGGTAACAACCCCTGCTTCTTTGAGCAGTTGTCTACCCTTACTAAGGGTCATATCTTGTAATTCACTATCCACTGTTGTTTTCAACATATCAAGTAACTATCTTTCATTGTTGGCAGAGATATCATCAACTGACTGCCTGATTTCTTTCCCCTTACACTTATATTAAAATGATTTGAATTCTTTAGAATGAATAAATTTATCATCAAAAATAAAAGAATCATATGCTACTTGTCTGGGATCCTCATCAGCAGACCCCTCCTCATCATGTTCCATACCAGGAGACTGACAGTGTTGCATTTTTCGTTTGGACATTCTTATTGTCTGTTGATGTGGCTCCTCTTGTTCTGCAGGTTCTTCATCACCAGAAGATAACAACTCTACCTCTGCCAGTTGTTTCCTCTTCTCATCTAAATCCCTATTATATTTCTCAACCACTAATTCAACTTTAGTCTCTTCCAAATTCCTAATGATATCATCATGGGGATAAGGGACATGTGTGTATCCACTAAGGTTTTGTTTTCTCTAAGAAAGGTCAATGAAACCCTTAGGATCAAACCCTTTTCTTGCCTCAGCACATCTCATATTTTAATGCATCAGCTTATCCATAATGAGACCATAACCCTCCTTGGATACTACAGTAAAATCTCCAAAGCAAAGAGTACTAGGCATAAAAGATTGTTTGTCATGGGAGCTCAAGTGCATCACATTAGAACAATTCATTTGCCTAACTATTTCTAAGTAGGCAATTCTGTCAAGGACAGACTTAGGTAAGACAAAAGGAGTGTTCTCAAAAGCATAAACTCTGACCATAGTAGCATCCTCAAAATAATACCAGCCTCCCCAGTTGTGAGCAACAGTAGGAGGACCACCAAAATCTTTAGGTCTAAGAAACCTCTTTATTTCATCTGATAATGAATACTCACAGGGATGACTAAAATATCAATATAATACTTTTACATAGTATTCTTCAAACTAAACATAGCTAGAATGGGCATACCTACTATCCCATATTCTTGTCCACATCTGCACGGGCAACTTTTGCCCCTTTTGATCCACTAGAACAACTTTGAATTCACTTGGTCACAATCCTATTTCCTAGCCATAATAAAGCACCATATGCATCAGGAGTGAGTAGTGTTCAAAGGAAACTGATGGGGTATTATTCTTTATTGCAGTCAAGCCAAAATCAATTCTACCAAAAACATAGGCAGCATAATCAAACTGCCTGGCATTGAGGCACTAGATGTCTGTAGCTATGACCATCAGAGGAATTGTCATCAAATCAGGGACATCTGATCCTAGGACCTGGCCCACAGAGTAGTATGTGTATTGTATGTAGGGTTCAAATAATGACACATGAAATGGAGGTCCATCATTCTCATTGAGAGGCACCATCTCTCCCTCTGCCCTGGGTCTATGAATAGGCAACCTCCATCCATTATATGTAGTATCTATTCTCCAGTACTCTTTATCCAAATCCTCATAAACTATGGGGACAGTACATAAATCATCCAAGACAAAAACTTCATAAATGGCATTTTTAGACAAGTGTATAATAGGCTCCCCTTGTGGGTTGGATATGGCTTTGAGGCTTGGATTATACTGCCTATCCAGAAGATGGAGGAGTTCTGCATTTAGAAACACATCAGGAACAACCAATTTGCCTAAATTTAAGTGCTATGGGTTAGACACTGGAAAATTCATGAATCTTCTGTTGTAGTGGAATTTGAAAATCTCATAGCCTCTTATTGGTGTCCAGATATTACCTAGGTATTTACACCTATCTTCTAGTTTCTCCACTTCTGCCCTAAGTTGTGCAGACCTTCGGGCTTTGGGAGTTGATCCAGGTAGTTGGTCAATTAAGTCCTGGTTTAGTTTCCTTTCTTTTGTTTTCTGCTCAGGGGTTTTGTCAATTTTTTGTTTTTTAGGTTTACTAGTATCACCCTGTAATTTTCTGCCCTTTCCTTTCACTAGAGTTTCCATCACAATCTTGGACAGTAAATTCAAATTATAGGCTATTGCACAGAAGTTTGTATTTATGTACCTGTTATCTGAAGCGGTGATCAAATTGCCCTATTTTCTCCTACAAGTCTCCACTTGCTTGCTCGCTTCAGATAATTCTTTCAAACTTAATTGCAATAGTTTTGAATGGCGTCTCAGAGGATTTCTTCATTATCTGTAATTAATTTTTCCAGTGTTTCAATTTTCTTGATCGTTGTGAAATGTCACATCGTCATAACTTCTCTCATCAGCATGTTTTTTGTAATGTCAGGATGACTTTAATATCCTCTTATGGCGCAAACATTTTCTCATGGATCAATCGCTCTAACCCTTCATTTATCTCCTCGATGTCATATTTCATATGTGAATTTGTATCGGCAAGATATTCTCAGGATCTACCCGATGTAGAAGTGGGCATGGTCATCATCAACCTAACTTTCTTTATCGTTGTGTGAATAACATTCTTCTCTGATCTCTTAAGTGTCTCCAATATGACTCAGTGAGATTCTTATAGATGAACGTGGTCATCGTTGTCATCGAGATAAGATATGCCATCGGGATAATATATTTCAAGTTACCTAATCGTGGTTGTTTCGCCGATAGCTTCCTTTACACTCTTCATCAGAGAGATCTTCACGACATGTCACCGATATCTTTATCGTTGTGACCATTGGTTCGGCAAGACATATAAACTTCATTCTGACTTATTCAGCTTTGCCAATGGTTCTTATCCTTCATACATATCAGTGTGAGGTATGCCAAAACAATCTCTTTGGTCACCGAGACATCGATGTGTCGAAGACATTCTATTCCCTTTCTCCGATGTTTATCTCCTACCAACAATCACTAATTCATCTGTTCCACGGGTTGTTCAGTGAGAGTCCCACCAAATTCTTTTATTGGTATGATCTATATCGTTGGGGGAGTTTGTGGAGTATTCCCCAATAGTGCCATCTTATACCAATCGGCGTGACCACGCATTCTCTCTCCGATGAAAGGTCATCGGTGTTACTTTCTTCATCAGTGATTCTTGAGATCTTCTCCCCAATCATTAGTCTCATGCTGATACTCATTTCAGCTAGTTTCTCATGGATCGGTATAACTAAAATGAGGTCTTGCCGATATTAAGAAATTGAGGCCCTTTACATTACTTTGTGATAAAAGTCATACGATTTTTATGGCGAAATGTTTTTTTTTTTTGTTTGGTCATACATGAGTGGGTATGAGGATAAGAAAATTTTAAATTTTCCTGTCCCAACAGAACCTCTCCATGGGCTATGCCAAAAACTCAGTTGTTAAGTTTCTTATTATGGAGCATGGTATCTGAGATATGGTGAAGGATCTTCTGAACTGGAAAGAACCTTGATAGAAAGCGGCATCAACATTGATTAGGCTAATCCTTTATTGGTAGTGGTTGCATTCCATTATGGCTGAGCCTTTGTATTTGCTGTGTACTTTGATAAGAGGTCAGTAGGCTGACTTTGGATGGCCAAACTTTATTTCCTAATAGGAGCACTTGTTGGGCTATTGCTACAGCACTTTTGCCTTGGACTGATGCTTGACTAAGCCACCTTCATTTTGAAATTGTGCCTCTATGATGACGTTGCTCATGGCTATGTTTGTAAGAGGCAATGTTGATTCTCTTTATGGCCTGCCCCATGTTTTATATTGAACTAGCTTCATTTGGCCAGATGCCTTCCTCAAATGATATTGTGACTTACCTTTAGAACACCGCACCTCTGTAGTTGGCCGCTCCTATCCTTACACCTACACATTAATGTTGAGGACTCAAAATTATGATCCACTTGTAGATGCCTCTTGATACATGGCTTATGCTTTATACATTGGCTAAGTTGATTGACTGAGCTAAGCCATCTATGTTGGTGTATCTACACTATGAAAACTAGTATATTATGAAAAAATAGCTGAGATCCCACTAATAACTATCCCATACTTCAACTCACATCATTTGAAAACATGCCTTCTTTATATACTATGTATTGGGCTTAAATAATGCTAACTGAAACCTCACTAAGATTCTAATGCCTTATGAGATATTGTGCCTCTTTCCAAGATACTGTATCCTTGAATCTTACTAAATCTTTAGTGAACAATAACTGAAATAGGAATCTCTCAAAACAGAGCCAACATCACAATTAATCCTACGTGAATCAAAATTTTGAAATGGTGTGCAAAACTCGCATAACAGGTAGATTCCAAAAAGCAAGATCACAAGGTGGCAAAGTAAAGCCATATGCGGACCATAACAAGGAAGAAAACTTACATTGCAATGAAGATAGAGGTAGTAATTTCCATCACTGAGGGAGGAACAATAGAATATTCTATCGCAATGATAGAGGAGTCCATAATACCTACCGCAATGAAGGATACCAGAGGAATGAAAGGGAATTTGACAAAAGATCATTTAGAGGAACCTATTTTAAGCATGGAGGAGAAGGACATCAAGCATTTGAATGTTACAAAGGGTGTGCTAGTAAGAAGATAGAATAATATAAGGGTAGCATATGTGGAGGAAGAAACTATTGGATCACTAAGTTTAATAGGAAAAATAGAGAAGGGTGAATCATTGGGAATGAGAAGATCTTTTTTGTAGACAGAAACATCTGAGGAGCCACCACAAAGGAAAAGTTTGTTTAGAATGGTATGTAAATAAAGAGGTAAATGTTGAAAAGTTATCATTGATAGTGGTAGTAAAATTAATTTGGTTTTGGAGGAAATCGTGAATAAGTTAAAATTAAAGAGGTTGGAACATCCTAAACCCTACAAGATCTCATGGATTCAAAATGAACACAAGATATTGGTAAGTGAACAATGCTTGGTAAAATTTCATATAGGGTCATACAATGATGAAGTGTTGTGTGATATTATGCCAATGGATGCATGCCATATGTTGTTGAGAAGACCATGGAAGTATGATAGGAATGAAATACATGATGGGAGAAATAATACTTATACTGTGACCTCAAATGGCAAAGACATATCTTGATACCTTTGGAAGAAGAGAAAAGAAGTGAAGTATGCGGCAATGCTACAATCTGTTTGGTAGATGGAAGTAAATTTTTGGATGGGTTGAGACATGAGAACATGTGTTTTGTATTGATTCCAAGGAAGTGTGGTAGCCAGAGTGTAGTGAATGCCACCACAAAAGAAGAATAACCACTATAGAGGGAAATATTAGAATTCTTGATAGAATACTATGATATTATGTCAGAGAATGTACCAGAAGGACTGCCACCTATCTGGAGTATCAGTCATCATATAGATCTAATACCTAGAGCTAGTTTTCCAAACAAAATGGTGCATAGGATGAGACCAGCAGAGAATGTGGAGATGAACAGACAAAACATGAATTATTGATAAAAGGGTTGATCATGGAAAGTTTATGATGCAGGAGCATCCCCGGTTCAAGAGCAATCTTGCATCAACCAAAAACATTTACATTTTAGTTTGTTTGCAGTTTAGTTTGTTTCTTTTATTTTCTAGTTCTATCTAGGCAGTGCAGTTAAAAGTAGTTCAGCTTGTGGTCCAGTTTTGGCATTTCACATCTTACAGATCTGGATTTAGCATCTAGACATGTTCATCAACATCACCCTAAATCCGTGGAGCATTTGGATCAGTTACTGGAAAGATATTGCTATCAGAAGATCCTCTATTTTCTAAGTGCAGAGCTCTCTAACAGTCATGAGCAATCAAATGAAGGAGAAGGATTGGGAGCATTGGATAACTTGTGGATCCTTGTGATTCATTCTACAATGTTCCTCAGTTCATGGCCAACCTTCCTCATAGGTCCGCACTTCATTGTATCCATTAGAGAAGGATTTTCAAGCCGATAGGTCTAACCTATCCAAGGATACACATTACACCTCTTCATCGGGATTCTAAATCTCTTGTGGCCAACATAGAGGAATCTATTGGTCCAGAAATGATATATATTGATGTAATAGATCCTTAGGAAAGTAGCTATTCACATTAGAAAGGTCTATAGTTTAGGTTTGTGTGGAGGAGCTTCAAAGCTTTATCTTGTGCGTGTATGTAATCAGGCATGTGAGCTAAGTTGTAAGCCCGTATGTTGCCGGCTAGATTGTATTTTAATTCTTTGATATACTGAATGACTGAATCTACATATTTTCTATATTCTTGTGTTATTTCCATTGTGTTTACTCTTGCTGCATGGTCCAGAGAGTTCATTATGTGAACCCTCCCACCATGACTGCACCAAGTGGTATCAGAGAGAAAGTTTGATTCTTTGGAGTGAATTGGCGAAGGGAATTCCATAAGATCTTGTTGTAAGCATATCACTGACCTGAGGAAGGTTACTTGTGCGCAACTGATTGCTAATTGAGAGGCAGTTTTTGCTTCTAGCCCAATCACTGACCTAAGGTAGTTTTCACTTGGTCCTAGGAAGATGCCGTCATGGAGAGTTCCTCCTATTGGTACAATGGCTAATAGAATGGATGAGATGATGGAATTGATGAGAACAATGCAAATTTGTTTGGATGCTATTGAAGAAGATAGGTGAAGAGGGTTGACACCTAGACCTAATGTTGAAAGTGATGATGAAGAAGAATTTCAATTTGTTGAACAAAGTGGTGAAACCCTAGAAGGTCATGAAGAAGAAGAATTACATCAAGTAAAGATGTGAGCTATTTCAAAGATTGGGAAAAGACCTAGAGTTGATGTGCCAAACTATACTGGTAATTTGAATCTGGAAGAGTTGATTGATTGGATAAATGACATGGACGAATACTTTGAATATGAGGAAATTGAAGATCCGGAGAAGGTAAAATTTGCAAAGACAAAGTTGAAAGGACATGCTGCTATATGGTGGAAGGAAGTTAAGTTGGAAAGAAATAGGAGAGGAAAAGAAAATATTACAAAGTGGGACCGGATGGTGACAAAGTTAAAGAGTCAATTCATACCTGCTGACTATGAGTTGGAGTTGTTGAAGAGATTGCAAAACTTGCGAAAAAAGGAGAGATGTGTGAAAGAATACACTGAAGAATTCCATAAAATGATCATAAGAATAGGACACAGTGAAGCAAGCAAGGAGAAAGTGGCTAGATACATCAATGGACTAAGATTGACCATTCAAGAAGAACTAAGCTTGGTAAGGATGACATCTTTGGAAGAAGCATATCAATTTGCACTAAAAGTTGAAGAGAAGTTGAATAAGAGACATGATCAGAAACAGAGAGGTAGAGGAGGTAAATTTCTGAGAGGTAGGGCATTTTCTAGAGGAGATAGATCTTATCCAAAGCAAAACAAGTTTGATAGCCCATTGAAGAAGGATGACAGAGATAACAATGCTTACCAGAGACATGACAGAAATTTCTACCAAAGAGGAAACCCTAGTGCATACCGGAATGAAGGATACAGAAAAGAAGGAAGAGGATTTGATAAGAGGACATTCAGAGGTACTTGTTTCAAGTGTGGAGGTGAAGGACATAGAGCATTTGAATGTAATCAAAGTAGTACAAGCAAAAAAATAGAGAACAGTGGAAGAGCAGCCTATGTTGAAGAAGAACCTATTGGATCACCTAGTTTAGTTGGCAATCCAGTGAAAGGAGAATCATTGGTGATGAGGAGAGTACTATTTCAAACTAAGATAAATGAGGAACCATCACAGATGAAAAGTCTGTTCAGAACCAGATGCAAATCTAGAGGTAAGTGTTGTAAAGTTGTGATTGATAGTGGTAGTTTAGATAACCTAGTTTTAGAGGAGATGGTGACTAAGATGAAGTTGGAAAGATTGAAACACCCTAAGCCCTATCAAATAACATGGATTCAGGATGATCATAAGGTACTGGTGAGTGAACAATGTTTGGTGA
This sequence comes from Cunninghamia lanceolata, assembly GCA_027924645.1. Taxonomy (NCBI): domain Eukaryota; kingdom Viridiplantae; phylum Streptophyta; class Pinopsida; order Cupressales; family Cupressaceae; genus Cunninghamia; species Cunninghamia lanceolata. The sequence continues at coordinate 13,074,811 of BSBN01000055.1, read as the reverse complement.
AATTTCATATTGGATCTTATCATGATGAAGTCTTGTGTGATATTATGCCTATGGATGTTTGTCATATCTTGTTGGGTAGACCTTGGCAGTATGATAGAAAAGCAATACATGATGGGAGAAAGAATACATATACCATAATAGCAAATTGAAAGAGAATTACCTTGATTCCTTTAGAGGATGATCCTAAGAGAGAAATATGTGGGAATACTAGAATCTGTTTGGTAGATGGAAGGAAATTTTTGGATGGTTTGAAACATGAGAGTATGTGTTTTACCTTGATTCCTAAGAAGCCTGAAGCATTGAAGAAATAGTCTAAAGAAGAACAGCCGGAGGAGATAAGAGAGTTGCTAACAAATTATGAAGACATCATATCAGATAATGTACCTAAAGGATCACCACCTATAAGAAGTATCAGTCATCACATGGATCTTATATCGGGAGCAAGTTTGCCTAACAAAGCAACACAGCGGATGACACCAACAGAGAATGAAGAATTGAATAGACATATACAAGAGTTGTTGAGGAAAGGTTTGATTAGAGAAAGCTTGAGTCCTTGTGTAGTAGCTACAGTTTTGGCACCAAAGAAGGATGGAGAATGGAGAATGTGCATCGATTCTAGAGCAATAAACAAGATCACAGTTAAGTATAGATTTCCTTTACCTAGAATGGATGATATTATTGATTGTTTGAGTGGAGCAAGCTATTTCACAAAGATAGAAGTGAAGAGTGGATACCATCAGATCATAATCAGAGAAGGTGATGAATGAAAGACTGCTTTCAAAACAAATGAAGGATTGTATGAGTGGTTAGTGATGCCTTTTGGATTGATAAATGCACCGAGTACTTTCATGAGGTTGATGAATGAAGTCCTGAAGAAATTATTGGGTAACTTTGTGATTGTGTACTTGGATGATATTTTAATTTTTAGTAAGACAAAAGAAGAACATTTGTGGCATATTAGACAAGTTTTTCAAAGACTGAGAGAAGAGAAATTGTTGATAAACATCAAGAAATGTAGTTTCATGAAAGAAGAGTTGGTATATTTGGGATTTGTAATTTCTGTGGAAGGATTGAAGATGGACCCTGAGAAATTGAAAGCAATTATTGAATGGCCTACACCGGAGAGCATTGGAGAGGTTAGATCATTTCATGGTTTGGCTAGCTTCTACCGAAAGTTCATCAAAAATTTTAGTTCAGTTCGTAACCCTATGACAGAGATAATGAGAGGTGACAGAAAATATTTCAAATGGACATCTGGAGCATATAAAAGTTTTGAGCTGTTGAAGTAGAAGGTGACAGAGTAACCTATTTTGGCATTACTAGATTTCAACAAGGTATTTCAATTTCATTGTGATGCTAGTGGGAATGCAATTGGAGCAGTGTTAAGTCAAGAAGGTAGACCAGTAGCATATTTCAGTGAGAAGTTAAATGATGCAAGGAGAAGATATTCAGTTTATGATCAAGAGTTCTATGCCATAATTCAAGCCTTGAAGAAGTGGAGACATTATTTGTTGCCTAAGAAGTTTGTGTTGTATACAGATCATCAAGCTTTGCAATACTTGAACAGTCAAAGTAAGTTGAATCAAAGACATATGAGATGGGTAGAGTTCATGCAGAGTTATACTTTTGTGTTGAAGCATAGGAGTGGAAAATCAAACAAAGTTGTTGATGCCTTGAGTAGAAGAAGAAACTTGTTGACAGAGATGAGAGTTGAAGTGTTGGGTTTTGATGAATTAAAGAACATGTATGAGGGAGACACTAATTTTGCGAAACCTTGGAAAGCATGTAAGGAACCTATTGTGACATATAGGAGAAAGTGGTTGGATTATTTCATTCAAGAAGATATGTTGTTCAAAGGAAGTCAGTTGTGCATACCAAGAAGCTCGATGAGGGATAATTTGATCAAAGAGAAGCATAGTGGCAGATTAGCAGGACATTTTGGCATTGATAAGATAGTGCCTTTGGTAAGTGAAAATTATTTTTGGCCTCAGATTCATAAGGATGTTCAAAGATTTGTGCAAAGTTGTAGAGTTTGTCAAGTTGCAAAAGGGAGTAGTCAGAACACTGGATTGTGCAAACCTTTGACAGTACCGGAGAGACCTTGGGAAGACATAAGTATGGATTTTGTAATGGGATTACCTTAGACACAGAGAGGACATGATTCAATATTTGTAGTGGTTGACAAATTTTCAAAAATGGCTCATTTCATACCTTGCAAGAAGACAACTGATGTAGTGCATGTGGCTGACCTATTTTTCAAGGAGATTGTGAGATTTCATGGATTACCTAGGAGTATAGTTTTAGAAAGAGATACAAAGTTTGTTGGATACTTTTGGAAGACACTTTGGAAGAAGATGAAGACAGATTTGAAGTTTAGCTCAACTTTTCATCCATAGACAGAGGTAGTGAATAGGAGTTTGGGAAACTTGTTGAGATGTTTGGTTGGATAGAAAACCAGAAGCTGGGATTTGATTCTTTCACAAGCAGAGTTTGCATACAATAATTTAGTCTACAGAAGTACCCAAAAAACACCTTTTGAGATTGTTACCAGAGTAAACCCTAGAGGAGTGGCTAAATTGAGAGACATCAATACAGAGGAAAAGAGAAGTGCAGAAGTAGAAGAATTTGTAGATCATATGAAGACGGTGCATAATCAAGTGACGAAGCATTTGGAAGACATGAACAGAAAGTATAAGGATAAGGCAGATGAGAAGAGAAGACACAAAGAATTTGAAGTGGGAGATGAAGTCATGGTGTATTTGAGAAAAGAAAGATTTCCAGTTGGGACATATAACTAGTTAAATATGAAGAAGTTTGGACCTTGTAAGATACTCAGGAAATTTCATTCAGGAAATGCATATGAAGTGAAATTGCTGGAGACATTAGGTATCTCACCTACTTTCAACATTGCAGACCTTTACCAATATCATGAAGTAGAATTCAGTGACAACATGGAAGAAGACTTGAAGAAGTAGTTACCACAGCAAGCATCAGAACAAATTGAAGGCATTTTGGATAGCAGAGTTAGATGCAACACTAGAGGAAGACAATACAAAGAATATCTTGTGAAGTGGAAAGGCAGACCAGAAGAGGATTCATCATGGATTTCTCAGGCTGAGGTGGACCATCTTGGTTCTTCCCTAGCCCCAACAAAGTGAGGGACTCACTTTTTCAATAACCCCAGATGTATGATGCAGGAGCATCCCTGGTTCAAGAGCAATCTTGCATCAACCAAAAACCTTTACATTTCAGTTTGTTTGTAGTTCAGTTTGTTTCTTTTATTTTCCAGCTCTATCCAAGCAGTGCAGTCAGAAGTAGTTCAGCTTGTGGTCTGGTTTTGGCATTTCACATCTTGTGAATCCAGATTTAACATCTAGACATGTTCATTAACATCATCCTAAATCCATGGAGCATTTGGATTAGTTACTGGAAAGATATCGCTATCAGAAGATCCTCTATTTTCTCAGTGTAGAGCTCTCTAATAGTCATGAGCAATCAGCTGAAGGAGAAGGATTGGGAGAATTGGATGATTTGTGGATCCTTTTGATTCATTCTACAATGTTCCTTGGTTCATGGCTAACCTTCCTCATAGGTCCGCACTTCATTGTATTTGTTGGAGAAGGATTTTCAAGCCGATAGGTCTGGCCTATCCAAGGACACACGTTACACCTCTTCATCAGGATTCCAAATCTCTTGTGGCTGACATGGAGGAATCTATTAGTCCAAAAATGATATATATTGATGTAATAGATCCTTAGGAAAGTAGCTATTCACATTAGAAAGGTATGTAGTTTAGTTTTGTACGGAGGAGCATCAAAGATTTATCTTGTGCATGTATGTAATCAGGCATGTGAGCCAAGTTGTAAGCCCGCATGTTGCTAGCCAGATTATATTTGAATTATTTGATATACTGAATGACTGAATCTACATATTTTCTATATTATTGTGTTGTTTCCATTGTGTTTACTCTTGTTGCATGGTTCAGACAGTTCATTTTGTGAACCCTCCCACCGTGACTACACCAGTTTAAGCCCATGTGTGGCACCAACAATATTAGCACCAAATAAAGATGGAGAATGGAGGATGTACACATATTCAATAGCTAATAATAATATCACCATCAAGTATAGATTTCCATTACTAAGGATGGATGACATTATGGACTATTTGAGTAGTGCAGAGTATTTCACAAAGATTGGCCTAAAAAGTGGATACCATTTGATTAGGAGCAAAGAAGGGGATGAATGGAAGACTACATTTAAGACAAATGAGGGACTACAAGAGTGGTTATTCATGCCTTTTGGACTAACCAATGCACCAAGTACATTCATCAGATTAATGAATGAGGTATTGAAGAAATTATTGGGTAAGTTTGTAATCATCTACTTGGATGATATTTTGATTTTTAGTAGAACCAAATAGGAAAATTTGCAACACATTAGACAAGTATTTTAATTTTGAGACAAGAGAAGTTGTTGATAAACATCAAGAAGTGTAGTTTCCTAAAAATAGAGTTGGTATATTTGGGTTTTGTCATTTCTATGTAAGGATTAAAGATGGATCTAAATAAAGTAAGAGCAATTGTTGAAAAGACAACACCTGCAAGTATTGGAGAAGTTAGATCTTTTCATGGATTGGAATGTTCCTATAGGAAGTTCATCAAGAATTTTAGTACCATTTGCACACCGCTAACAAAAATAATGAAGGGAGACTAAAAGGAATTTAAGTGGACATCAAGAGCACAAAATAGTTTTTAATTGCTAAAAAAAAGGTGACAGAACAACTAGTGTTGACATTACCTAATTTTTACAAAGTATTTCAAGTTGATTGTGATGTTAGTGGAAATGCAATAAGAACAATGTTAAGCAAGGAAGGGGGACCGATAGAATATTTCAGTGAGAACCTAAATGATAAAAGGAGGAGATATTCACTCTATGATCAGGAGTTCTATGCTATAATTCAAGCCTTGAAGAAGTGGAGACATTATCTATTTCCTAAGGAATTTATGTTGTATAGTGATCATCAAGCTTTGTAGTAGTTGAATAGTCAAGGAAAGTTGAATCAGAGATACATGAGATGGGTAGAGTTCATGCAGAGTTACACATTTGTATTGAAGCATAGGATTGGTAAGTCAAAAAAAGTTGTAGATGCATTGAGTAGAAGACAAAACTTATTGACATAAATGAGGGTGGAAGTAGTGGAATTTGAAGAACTTAAACACATGTATGAGGATAACCTAGATTTTGTCAAAGCCTGGAAGGCAAGTAGAGATCCAAATATAATAGATAGAAGTAAGTGGTTGGATTATTTCATTCAAGATGACATGATATTCAAAGGAAGCCAATTATGCATTCCTAGGAGTTCCATGAGGGAGAACGTGATCAGGGAGAAACATAGTGGTGGATTAGTAGGACATTTTGGCATTAATAAGATAGTGTCTTTGATAAATTAACATTATTTTTGGCCTCAAATAATAAGGATGTAAGAAAGTTTGTTCAAGGTTGTAGAAATTGTCAAATTGCAAAAGGTAGTCAGAATACCTTACTGCATTGGCCTTTGATAGTACTAGAGAGATCTTGGGAAGATATCAACATGGATTTCATATTAGGGTTACCAAGAACATAGAGGGGACATGATTCTATATTGGTAGTTGTGGACAAATTTTCTAAGATGGTGCATTTCATTCCTTGTAAGAAGACACATGATGTTGTACATGGTTTTGATCTATTTTTCAAGGAAATTGTGAGATTGCATGGATTATCATAGAGCATAGTTTCAAATAGAGACAAAAGTTCATGGAATATTTATAGAGGACATTATGGAAGAAGATGAAGAAAGATCTAAAATTTAGTTCAGCATATCACACACAGACCGATGGGAAAATAGAAGTGGTAAAAAAAAGTCTAGGAAAATTGTTGAGATACTTGGTAGGAGATAAAGTAGGAAATTGGGATATAATTCTATTGCAAACAAAGTTTGCATACAACAATTTAGTGAACATAAGTACATGGAAGACACCATTTAAAATTATGACTGGATTACAACCTAGAGGAGTAGTAGAACTTAGAGACATTAGTAGGGAGAATCAAAGAAGTGTAGAAATGGAAGAATTTGTAGAATACATGGAGATAGTACATAGTTAGGTCTAGAAACATTTGGAAGTGATGAACAATAAGTATAAAGAACAAGAAGATGATAAGAGGAGACATAAGGAATTTTCTTTTGGGGATGAAGTCATGGTATATTTCATAAATGAAAGATTTCCAATTAGAACATACAACAAATTGAAGATGAAGAAGTTTAGGCCATGTAAGATTCTCAAGAAGTTTGATTTAGGAAATGCTTATGAGGTGAAGCTACCAGAAACACTTTACATATCACCAATATTCAACATTACAGATCTACATCAGTACCATGAGAGTCAATCAAATGACAACACCACACAAGTTTGTTTGGAGGATCAAATACGGCATCAACAACAGGAGCAAATAGAGTAGATTTTGGACAACAAAATTGGGTGTAGCACCAGAAACAAACAGTATGAGGAATACCTAGTAAGTGGAAAGGAAGTCCAAAAGAATATTCATCATAGATTTCTTAGGCTGAGGTAGACTGGATTGGTTTTCATCTAGCCCCGGGAAAGTGAGGGACTCACTTTTTTAAACAACCCCAGGTGTCTGATACAAGAGCATCCTAGTTTGAAAGGCAATCTTGCATCAACCAAAAATATTTATTTCTTTTCTTTTCTTTCATTTCAGTTAGTTCAGCCTCAGTATATTACAATGCACTTCACCACATGATCACTTCATAGTTGGTGGCATAGGATCAAACCTCTCTAACAAGTTCTCATCTGTGTCATATCCATGATTTAGGAGCTTTGCATTTGCCTACAGAAAGTTATCTCTATCAAAAAAACCATTAGGATTCATAGTTTAGAGTATTCAACATACTAAGTTTGTGGCATCATCCCGTGACTTGTGGCACCCAATGAAACATCTCACAAGGTAGTATAGGACCAAAGGAATCTTCATCTCAAATTGCAATGTGTTTCTTCAACACTTAGAGCTTCACCAATAGATTTAGGCCAACCAATATTTTTCAAAAGGCATTGAGATTTGGGAACTCTTATGGTTGACACAAATCATTCCTTGAGCATGGAACTGCTATATAAACATCTCTTAGATCCATTTGAAGTTACACAATTAGTTAGAAATTTTAGAATGTATATTTGATCAAGTAGTGTTAGTAAGGAATATAGTTTGGTGTGCTCAATTGCTATATCTTTGCATATGAGGTTGTAATGTGAATACAACAAGCTAGTGAGCCATATTGTAATCATTTGTCGTATTGAATCAATGAAATTCCAATCTATTTGTTTGTTCTATATGTTTATTTTATTGTATTGACTCTAAGCTACATGGTAGGACAATCCATTCTCCGGGCTCTCCATCTATGACTGCATTAGTAAAGAGGAGTCCTATGAGCTAATTAGGAACCTCGATTAGTTAGGATTAGTAGAGAAGTTATATTCATGACATGGGGGTTGTGTGCTGAGTAATTATCAAACTTCCCATATATGAATGCCCATTTTTAGGCACTTATATAAATTCCCTTGAAGAAAGAAAGTCTACACAATAAGTAGGTGTCTCTTTCCAAAATACTGGCATGTGGGACCTTGGAACTTACCTAAACTTACCTTTGGGTTTTTAGCCCACATCTAGGATTACAAAAGTGAGAGAAGAGATCACACATAGTATAAAGTCATATCAAAAATTAAATGTGAAATCAAAATATAGATGAGAGAACTTACCATTAATGTGAGGTTTGAGAAATACTAACTTAGTCATGAACTCCTACCACCCATCTATGACTAGCGAAAAAACATAGAAAAGTGTGACTCAAGTGTATTATCACAACAGAATCAAGTTAAATTTATGAAAAACATAGACAAGGGGACATACTATCTAGTCCTAATGTTGTGTATACCTATGTCACCTCACCTAGATGATCTACAAGAAGGAAATATGATGCAGGAGCATCCAGTGGTGTAAGGGAAATCTTGCATCACCTAAAAATATTTGAAGTTGTTTTGAATTTCTTTGTTTTCGTAGGTTTCTTTAGTTGTGTTGGAGTCCATGTTGATACTTCAGTTATTCAAGACTATCAGAAGTTCATAAGGGCTAAAAATAGTAACCTACTATTTTTAGTAGGTTGGCATATTTGGGTACATATGGACCTAAAGATATACCCCAAGAAGCAGAATTATAAAAATAAGAAAATGGTGAAGAAATCATCTGAATATCATTTATAGTTTGAGAGATATTAAAATTTATGTCTTGTAAAATTACTCTTGATGAACATCAAATTTGAATTTGAGGCCTTTAGAAGCCTCATTGGGGTTCCAAAAGTGGACAAAATAATCTTTAGATGATCTTGGAAATTGTAGACCTCTTCACAAGCTTTCCAATGCCTACTTTTGTTTGTTAATCGAATGCCTAATTCAAAAGTTATGGCCCCTGAAAGTTGTGTTACAAAATTTCTTGGGTGGTAAAATGGACAGCTAGACTTGGCACCCAAAAATGGAGTTACACTTTCTAGAACATTTAGAAAGGTAGTGGAGAAGTGGCATGGAAGTTATAAAAAAGAGGAAATACAATTTCTACAACATTCAGGAAGGTAGTGGAGAAGTGGCATGGAAGTTATAAAAAGGAGAAATAGAAAGGTTACGAAGGACAGTTCTATATGTGTAGTTGTGGCTCTTGATTGTAAAAATCTCTGATAGAGTAGGATTTTCTCTATTGTGAAATAGGTCATGTTGTTGTAGCATGTAAGCCATTTTACTAAAGAAATAAAAGTTTCTTGATTTCATTCCTCACATTTTTGGTGGGAATCTCTATTCTTGTTTCATGTGTGAGTGTTGGGTAGAGTAGCCCTTCATCAAGTGGTATTGGAGTAAGGGTTCTTGAGTGCGTAGATAGATCATTGATCGTGAGGTAGTTTGCACTAGGACCTAGGGTTGTGGGTTTGCTATAAGGATCAAAATTCCTTTAGGAAGAAATCATGCTTGTGGAAGAAATGCTTTGATAGAAGAGGTTTTTAGAGCCCTACAAAGGAAAATTGATGGATTGCAAGAGGAGCTACGAAGAGGGTTTGAGCCAAGGAGAAGAGAATAAAGTGAAGATGAAAATGAAGAAGAGTTGTTCAAGGAAGAACAAGGTGCTACAGAAGATCTTGAGTAAGATAGGTGGTTGAGGGCCATTTTGAAGATTGGAAAGAGGCCTAGGGTTGAAGTTTCCACCTATTCTATAGATCTGAATCTAGAATATCTCATTGATTGGATAAATGATATGGAGGAATATTTTGAGTATGAAGAGGTGGAGGATCCAAAACAGGTCAGGTTTGCAAAAACAAAGTTTAAGGGCCATACAAATATTTGGTGGAAAGAGGTCCAGTTAGAGAGAAATATAAGACAAAAAGAAAAGATTAGTAGATGGGATCAGATGGTAGATAAACTAAAGAATCAATTCATTCCTATGGACTATGAGTTGGAGTTGTTAAAGAAGCTGCAACAATTGAAATAAGGTAACAAGTCTATTAAGGAGTACATATAATAATTTTATAAGATTATTATTAGAATAAGCCATGTCGAGGCCAACAAGGAGAAGGTATCCTATTACATTAATGAGATGAGACCAAGTATTATAGAGGAGTTGAGCCAGGTCAGAATGAACACCGTAGAAGATGCATACTAGTTTTATCTAAAGGTGGAAGAGAAGCTAAATAAAAGATTCAAAAGAAAGAAAAGTGGAAGAGGTCATGGTGGAAAGATGGTGGAAGATCCTATGGAAGTTGAAATAAAGATCAAAAGAAGAATGAAGAATCAAGCACCAATTAGAATCAAAGAGGAGATAATGCCTACCACCCTCGAGACCAAAATAATGGTGAACAACTTAGAGGAAGAGGAAGATGAAGACCTAGACAAGGACCTAGAAGAGGAGGCTTCTGAGGAACCTACTTCCAATGTGGAGAAGAAGGACATTGAGCATACGACTGTCTACAACATCAAGGCAGGACAAATAGAAGAATCGAGGGTAATGCACGAGTTGAACATGTAGATGAAGATGCCAAATCCAAGAATTTTAAAGATGTAGAAAGAGGAGAAGCTCTTATCATAAGGAGAGCCATACTAAATGAGGAGAATGAACCAGTTTAGAGGAAATGCTTTTTCTACACTAGATGTAAAGTTGGAGGTAAATGTTGTGATGTTATCATTGGCAGTGGTAGTACTAATAATCTTGTTTCAGAAGAGATGGTTAAAAAATTATAGTTGGAAAGGAGACACCCACATCCATATCAGATTTTATTGTTGCAAAAGGATCATAGAACTTTGGTCAATGATAAATGCTTAGTAAAGTTAAGGATTGGGAATTACCATGATGAGGTACTGTGTGACATCATGCCTATGGATGCTTGTCATATATTATTAGGTAGGTCATGGCAATTTGATAGGCATGTGGTACATGATGGCCATGCAAACACCTATACCTTGACTAAAGATGGGGCTCGTCACAAATTGAAGTCCTTGAAGGAGATAGAAGAGAATGTATGTAGTAGTGTAAGGATTTGTTTGGTTGATGGTAGGGAATTTTTGGATGGTATGAGACATGAGCATATGTGCTATATAGTGATCCCTAAGATCAAAACAGAGAAATGTGGAGATATACCAGCAAAAGTATTAGATCTATTGGAAGAATTTCAAGATATTATATCTTATACAGTACTAGAAGGTTTTCCACCAATGAGGAAGATAAGTCACCAAATGGATTTGATACGAGGAGCTAGCTTTCCAAATAAGGTAGCCCATAGAATGAATCCTGCAAAGAATGAGTAGCTAAAAAAAGAAGTTCAGGAGTTGTTAAAGAAAGGGCTAATAAGGGAGAGCCTAAGTCCATATGTGGTACCTACAGTACTCTCACCAAAGAAGGATGGAGAATATAGAATGTGTATAGACTCAAGATCCATCAATAAGATCATGATCAAGTATCAATTTCCATTACCAAGGATGGATGACATAATGGGTTGCCTTAGTGGAGACAAGTACTTCACAAAGATAGATTTAAAGAGTGGATATCACCAAATCTGAATCTGAGAAGGAGATGAATGGAAGATAGCCTTAAATACAAAGGAAGGATTGTATGAGTGGTTAGTCATGCTGTTGGGTGAATATTTTGTCGTTAACTCTCTAACGGCAAAATGGGTATATCAGCCACAGCTATGATGAGACAAAGTCTCTCCTCTCAGCAAGGGGAGGTTCCCTCTAATTGCTTAACTTTTGTAAATCAAACACTTATCAAATTTATATACACTAAAAACTATGTTTGGGGTGGTTCCATCTCATCTCATTCTCTTTTTTCAGAATAGATGTTTATATTTCAAACTCTCAATATAAAACTTATAAATTATCACAATATCACAGAAACACAAAGTTTTCTGTTACCTCACTCACTACTTGTAACCAGAACTTGTTTGAAGCAAAATGCAGCCCAAAGTCTTCACTCTCCTTCAATATGATAAAAATGATTCAAATATAACAACTTGCAGCACAAAGTCTTCAAACTGTTGTATTTTCACAAACATGAACATATAACCCACAACCGATTTGATAACACAAAGTTTATCAGAATCAAATCTAGAGCGCTCTTCAATCACTTGAAACCAACTCCACCTTTCAATTATTATCAATTAAGATTATGATAGCAAGACATAAGAACAAAACTATCACAACGCAAATAATCCCAAGACAAAGATTGGAATTGAACTTGCTTTCTTGTATTGATGAATATTTGAATATTGATTTTCACAATAAGCACAAAGTCTTGATTTGCTTTTCAATTCGCCAGAGTTTTCTTGCAATAGATAAAAGATAATATTTACAAAAGAGGTCCCCTTTATTTATAGGGAAAGACCTTGAGAAAATCTAGGAAATCTACAACTACTTTGACTTATTCAAAAATAGGAGTCCTTATTGACTTGGGACTTCCTATTTTTTACATGTAATTGCATATCAAAAATGTACATGAAAAAATGTCCAAAACTGTTTTGAAAGTACATATGGAAATCAGAAAATAAACTAAGGGAAAAAATCAGCTGCTTCGACTTGGTTCTCTCTACAAACTCAGCCATGTCAACATGGCCAATCTCTGTATCTCTAATATCTTCAACATTAGAGTGGACTGAGGTGATTGGGAAAACACCTTGATATTTGTACTTCATAGCTTTTGCCTTCTTCGGAGACAAATCAGTCATTTGGACGATCTTTCACTGAAGAGAAATTTGACGTCGAAAGGAGCTCCGCAGAAGAAACTGCAACAGAAATCATGATCATGCAATCAGGGAAAATATGGGCAATCTGGGAAAATTGCATGTTGACGATCACGACTATGGGAGTACGCTTGAAAAAGGGCTATAGTGCGAGCTGGCCAAGGATCAGAGGAGAAGCGGGCTCGGGAAAATGAAATTGGAAATTTTCCAGTGTTAGGAAAATTTGAGATAATTTTGCACGGGCGGCAAAATTCGCCGCCCTTGCATGTGTTGGGAGAGTCTGGGTTGGTAGGAGCGGCGAATTTTGCCGCTTTTGCAGGCGAAAGGAACGAAAAGTTTTTATGTTCGGGCGGCGATTTTCGCCGACACTGCATTTGAGTTCTATATATGTACGAGCGGCGAATTTCGCCGCCCTTACATTGCAAGGTAAAGTGAAGTTAGGGCGGCGAAAAACGCCGACGTTGCATGGCAAGGTAACATCCACAAGTTTTGAGCGCAGAGATGTTCGCCGATCCGACACTCAGGTAACCAACAACGTAAACACGGCAAAATTCACCTATGTCGTATGAGAGGAATTTCGTGTTGAGGGTTTGGGAATTCGAAGGCGAGGGAATCCCTAGGGTTTTCGGGGTAGTAGTTAGGGTACGCAGGTGGACAACGACAATGACGACACAAAACGAAAACACCAGACCCTAAACAAACACGAAACGTATAAAAAACCAACTAAAAACCAATCAAATGCAAAAACCTATGACAAACTTGAAGGAAAAGTTGAACGACGAGTGGGAAGAAGAAACTTACCCGTGTTTGAAGTGGAAATTATAAGAATAGATCCGTCGGCGATTCGGCGAACGGTGAGATCGAACAAGCGTAAAGCGAGTCGCGTAGAAGTCTTGTGGATAAGAAATGACGAATGGAAGGAAGAAAAAGCTTTTTAAAGGTTGAAACTGGAGTTGAAGCGCCTGGCACGAGTGGCCATTAATGGCGTCCGACACCAAAATCCTGAAGATCTCGTTCGGGCGGCGATTTCGGCCGCTACGACATCGCCGTTGACTAATATGCGAAGTCGGCAAAAAAGGCCGCCGATGCATGTGAAACAGTTACTCGACATATGCGATAGCGGTGATTTTACCCGCTTTCGCATTTTGGACTAAAAACGATGTAATAGCGGCGAATTTAGCCGACTTTACATCAAAACAAAATAAACTTAAGGGATATGTAAGAGCGGCAAATTTCGCCGCTCTTGCATATCAAGAGTCAACATTTGCCAAACTTAAAAAAGACTAAAATTAACACCTTGACCAATTTACGACTTGAACTTTCCTCGCCTTCATTGAGAAATTAATTCAAGGAAGCGTCGTAAAAACGTCAAATGACCTCGCACGAGAACAAGAACATCTTTTCTCGATTTGCGATCTTAGAGTGTAGTTTCATGAAACGGACAAGTTTCGTGGGGTTGTCTACAAAATGAGCGTAGCTGATTTTGAGAACAACACATGCCATTCGGGCAAACCAATGCATTGAGCACATTTGGCTGGCTTGTGAACGAGATATTGAAAGAGTTTTCGAGAAAGTTTGTTATTTTTTATTTAGATGATATTTTGATTTTGAGTAAGACTTGGGAACAACATCTAATGTATATCAAAAGAGTTTTAGAGAAGATGAGTGAGGAGAAGTTGTTAATTAATCTAAAGAAATGCAACTTGGCAAAGAAGGAGTTGGTATACCTAGGATTTGTTGTCTTAGCTAAGGGTCTTAAGATGGACCTAGAAAAAGTAAGAGCAATTGTTGAATGGCCCACGCCAAGGAGTGCTATAGAGGTAAGATCTTTTCATGGTTTGGCAAGTTTTTATAGGAAGTTTTTCAAGCATTGCAATACCATTTGTGCCCCACTAACTAAAACAATGAGAGGAGATAAAAGAGAGTTCAAGTGGACCATAGGAGTAGTGAAGAGTTTTGATATGTTGAAGAAGAAATTCACAGAACAACCTATTTTGGCACTTCTAGATTTCAACAAGGTATTTCAGGTAGATTGTGATGCTAGTGGCAGTGCCATAGGATCTGTTTTGAGTCAAGAAGGTAAGCCCATTACCTATTTCAATGAGAAGCTTAATGATGCCAAGGAAAAGTATTTTGTCTATGATTAGGAGTTTTATTCCATAGTTTAGGATTTGAAGAAATAGAGACATTATTTGTTGCCAAAAGAGTTTGTTCTATATATTGATCATCAGGCTTTACAATATCTTAATAGTCAAGGGAAGTTGAATCAAAGGCACTTAAAATGGGTTGAGTTTTTGCAAAGTTATACTTTTGTTTTGAAGCATAGGAGTGGAAGATCAAATAGAGTTGCATATGCCTTAAGCAGAAGGCAAAATTTGTCGATAGAGATAAAGATAGAGGTTGTTGGGTTTAATGAACTCAAAAGTTTGTATATTGAAGATTCAGATTTTGCAGAGGCTTGGAAAGCTTGTTTGGGACCTATTACTTTGGATAGGACAAGGTTGTTGGATTTCATGATCTAAGATGGTATGATGTTCAGAGGAAGCTAATTGTGCATTCTCAGGAGTTCCATGAGAGAGAATATGATCAAGGAGAAGCATAGTAGAGGATTGGCAGGACATTTTGGTTGAGATAAGACCATTTCTCTTGTTAGTGAGAATTAATACTAGCCACAGTTGCTCCAGGAAGTGAAGAAATTTTGTAAAGTTGCAAAATATGTCAGATGACAAATGGGTAAGTCAAAATACATGGTTGTATCAACCATTACCTATACCAGAGAGACTGTGGGAAGACATCAACATGGATTTTGTTCTTGGTTTTCTAAGAACATGGAGAGGACATGACTCCATATCTGTGGTGGTTGAAAAATTTTCAAAGATAACACACTTCATTCCATGCCATAAAACTAGTGATGTTGTTCATGTTGCAAAATTATTTTTCAGAGAGGTGGTAAGACTACATGGTCTACAAAAAATCATAGTTTCAGATCAATATACTAGGTTTGTTGATTATTTCTGAAGGACTTTATATAAGAAGTTAAAGACTGGTTTGAAATTCAGTTCTACACATCATCTGCAGACTGAAGGACAAACAGAGGTGGTGAATAGGCATTTAGGCAACCTACTAAGATGCCTAGTAGGAGATAAGCCCAAGGGATGGGATTTGATGTTACCATAGGTAGAGTTTGCATATAAAAATTTAGTCAATAGAAGTACTGGTAAATCTCCATTCTAGATTCTATATTGTTGTAGTACAAGAAATGCTTCTGAGTTGAGGAAGATGGATAGAGGAGAGAAAAGCAATGCTAAATTTGAAGACTTTGGAGAGCACCTAAAGAACTTGGATGAGGAGGTAAGAAAGCATATCAATAAGATGAATTCATAGTATAAGGCTAAGTTAGATCAAAAGACAAGATTTAAGGAGATCAAGGTTGGAGATGAAGTTATGGTTCACCTAGGGAAGGAAAGGTATCTTGTGGGAACATATAATAAGTTTAAGATGAAGAAATTTGGATCATATAGGATCCTAAAGAAGCATGATTGAGGAAATACATATAAAGTAGAGCTACCAAGTGGAATCAACATTTTCCATGTTCAACATTTCTAATTTTATAGATTATCATGAAGGTGGAACACATGATGGACCAACATAAGAACAATGGAGTATCCCGACACCTACTTCAGAGGGGGCAATAGAAGAAATCCTAGATAGTCGTGTGGGAAGAAGTACCAGAAATAGGCAATATGAAGAATATTTGGTTAAGTGGAAAGGAAAGCCTATTGAAGATTCATCATGGTTGTCTAAGGCAGAGGTTGACTATTTTGGTTTTCCTCAAACTTGAGATGTGACAAGTTCACTTCTCCAATTACCTTGGGTGTCTGATGGAGGAGCATCCAGTGGTGTAAGGGCAATCTTTCATCACCCAAAAATATTTGAAATTGTTTTAAATTTCTTTGTTTTTTTAGGTTTCTTTAGTTGTGTTGGAGTCCATGTTAAAACTTCAGAGGTTCAAGACTACCAGAAGTTCAGAAAGGCTAAAAATTGTAACTTGCTATTTTTAGTAAGTTGTCCTATTTGGTTGCATATCAACCTAAAAATTTACCCCAAAAAGAGAAATTGTAAAAATAAGAAAATGGTGAAGAAATCATCTAAATATCATTTATAGTCGGAGAGATATTAAAATTTCCATCTTGGAAAATTGATTTTGATGAAATTCATATTTGAATTTGAGGCCTTTAAAAGCCTCGTTGGGGTTCGAAGAGTGGACAAAATAATCCTTAGTTAATTTTGGGCATTATAGACCTTCCTAGTTTTGTTTGTCAATCAGATGCCCAATTCAAAAGTTATGGCCCTCAGAAGCTCTATTCCAAAATTTTAAAAACATTAAAAATTTCAAATCTCCAATTTCTTGGGCAAGAAAATGGACAGCTAGACTTGGCACCCAAAAAAGGGAGTTACACTTTCTAGAAAATTCAGCAAGATAGTGGAGAAGCAGCATGGAATTTATAAAAAAGAGAAACAAAAAGGTTATGAAGGACAGATCCATATGTGCAGTTGTGGCTCTGGATTGTAAAAATCTTTGATAGAGTACAATTTTCTCTGTTGTGAAAAAACCAATGTTGTTGTAGCATCTAATACTAGATTTTTTACTCCATTTTACTAAAGAAATAAAATTTTATTTATTTCATTCCTCACATTTTGGGGGGAAATCTCTATTATTGTTTCATGTGTGAGTGTTGGGTGGATTATCCCTTCATCAAGTGGTATTAGAGTGAGGGTTCCTAAGTGTGTAGATAGATTGTTGACTGTGAGGTAGTTTGCACTGGGACCTAATGTTGTGGGATTCCTATAGGGATCAAAATGCCTCCATGAAGAAATCAGGGTGGTGGGAGAAATACTTTGACAAAAGAGGGTTTTAGAGCCCTGCAAAGGCAACTTGATGCATTGCATGAGGAGTTACAAAGAGGGTTTGAGCCAAGGAGAAGAGAAGAAAGCAAAGATGAAATTGAAGAAGAAGAGTTGTTCGAGGAAGAACAAGGTGCTACAAAAGATCTTGTGCAATATAGGTGGTTGAGGGCTATTTTGAATATTGGAAAGAGGCCTAGGTTTGAAGTTTCCACCTATTTTGGAGAACTGAATCCAAAGGAGCTCACTGATTAGATAAATGATATGGAGGAATATTTCAAGTATGAGGAGGTGGAGGATCCAAAACAGGTCAAGTTTGCAAAAACAAAGTTGAAGGGCCATGCCAGTATCTGGTGCAAAGAGGTCTAGTTAGAGAGAAATAGAAGAGGAAAATGAAAGATCACCAGATGGGATTGCATGGTGGGTAAACTAAAGAAGCAGTTCATTCATATGGACTATGAGTTTGAGTTGTTGAAGAAGCTTCAAGGATTGAAACAAGGTAACAAGTCTGTTAAGGAGTACACAGAAGAATTTTATAAGATTATTATCAGAACAGGCCATGCAAAGGCCAACAAGGAGAAGGTAGCAGGTTACATTAATGGGTTGAGGCCAAGTATTCAAGAGGAGCCAAGCCTGGTCAGAATGACCACCATAGAAGATGCATACCAGTTTTCTCTAAAGGTGGAAAAGAATTTGAATCAAAGATTCAAAAGAAAGCAAAGAGGAAGAGATCGTGGTGGAAAGATGGATGGAAGATCCTATGGAAGTTGAAATAAAGATCAAAATAAGAATGAAGAATCAAGCACCAGTCAGAATAAAAGAGGAGATAATGTCTACCACCCTCGAGACCAAAATAATGGTGAACAAAGAGGAAGAGTAAGAGGAAGACCTAGACAAGGACCTAGAAGAGGAGGCTTCAGAGGAACCTATTTCTAATGTGAAGAAGGACATCGAGTATATGAGTGTCTGCAACATCAAGGAATGAAAAATAGAAGACTCAAGGGTAATGCATGATTTGCAAATTTAGATGAAGATGTCCAATCTGAGCATTTTGAAGATGCAGAAAGAGGATAAGCTCTTGTCATAAGGAGAGCCTTACTGAATGAGGAGAAAGAACCAATTCAGAGAAAAAGTTTGTTCTGTACTAGATGTAATTTTGGAGGTAAATTTTGTAATGTTATCATTAACAATGGCTGTACTAATAATCTTGTTTCAAAAGAGATGGTTAACAAATTAAAGTTGGAAAGGAGGAGACACCTACATCCATATCAGATTTTATAGTTGCAGAAGGATCATAGAGCTTTGGTCAATGAGCAATGCTTAGTAAAGTTCAAGATTGGGAATTACCATGATGATGTACTATGTGACATCATGCCTATGGATGCTTGTCATATATTATTAGGGGGGGCATAAAATTGATAGGCATGTGGTACATGATGGCCATGCAAACACCTATACCCTAACTAAAGATGGGGTTCATCACAAATTGAACTCCTTGAAGGAGATAGAAGATAAAGTATGTAGTAGTGCCAAGACTTATTTGGTTGATGTTAGGAAATTTTTGGATGGTATGAGGTGTGAGCATATGTGCTATGCATTGATCTCTAAGACATAAAAGGAGCAATGTGGAGATGTACCAGCAAAAGTATCAAATCTGTTGAAAGAATTTCAAGATATTTTATCTGATAATGTACCAAAATGTTTTCCTCTAGTGAGGAAGATAAGTCACCAAATGGATTTGATACCAGGAGCTAGTTTTCTGAACAAGGCAGTCCAAAGAATGAGTCTTATAGAGCATGAGGAGGTGAATAGACAAGTTCATGAGTTGTTGAAGAAAGTGCTGATAAGGGAGAGCCTAAGTCCATGTGTAGTACCTGTAGTACTAGCACCAAAGTGTTAGAACACATAGATATACTGAGAGGGGGGTGAATCATTATATACCAATTTTTACTTAAATTCTACTGCAGCATCAAAGATATTTACCACATCAATCAAATTGTGTAAGCAATATGCAAATAGAAACATATCCACACATTCAAACAAGAGAACACAAGATTTACGTGAAAACCCAAAAAGGAAAAACCACAGTGAGTAGAGCTGCTTGGGTCTACCACCCAAATACAACCTCACAAAAAGAATCAATGAATTACAGTATTTTGTAGGCACCAACCAACAGGAGTTTCAACCTGAGAAGGACAACAATCCTTTTATAGATCTGTAGGCACCAACCTACAGGAGATTTCAATCCCCTTATCAACTAAGCACCAACTCAGCTAACTAAAACATAATAAATTTTTATGCCAATCAAAACATTCATCACACACTATGCAAACTCTAGATAATCTTCTATTCATGCCCTTTGCACACTCATATTTCCATATATGTACACGCCTATTTGCTTGATGTTTGTATATCTTTCCCACACTATAAAATAAACAAAGTGATGATTCTTTTTATATCAATCTGTACGATATAATCCTCATGTTGGCTACACTGCATCGAATTAAAACATTTTCTAAAGTTGGCCTCTGTATTTTGAATTTCCAATGAGTACATTCCATAAGGTTGGCCCAATCTTAAATTCCTCACTTTAAATCTGGGCAAATTTACACAAATTGAGTCGGCCATCTTTTTATTTTAATTTTTGTGTACTTAGGTCAGCCCAACCTAAATTTTCACATTATAAGTCTAGACCCAATTAAAACACACTGGGTCAGCCACAACAATTACTTTCACTTTAATTCCAGGGGAGTCGACCTTAACCATATATTTAAATATTTAATTTAAATATATTATATCTTCATATCATTACCTCCATAAACTTGACCTTTGTCGGCAAAAACTCATTTCCACAAACCTTGGACCAAAAAGCCTTTATCGGAAAAAGTTGTTTTTCACAAACTTGAACTTCAACTCCTTTATTGGCAAATCGGAGATTTCTAAAACTTACGAAACTTGTCAACCAAAACTTATTTTCATGAAACAATTGACTTTTTCTATTGGAAAAATTGTCTATCAAAAAACCTTAAAATTGGTGAACTTTTTAGTTTGTGAACTGAAAGCTTTTCTGATACCTTATCAGATAAATGAGCCATCTTTCCCTTGTCAGAAAATAGTCAATGGGTGAACTAACTGTCGACAAACTTTCCCATCGATGAACTTTCCCTTCAGAAAACTTTTCAGTTCATGAACTAAAGATTTTGCCGATCCTTTAACCTTTGAACTTTAAACTTTCTTCTTCACGCTTTCATTGCTGAATTCTTTGTCGGTGAACTGGTTGTTAGAGAAACTTGTCATCGACGAACCTGTGAGTTTGTAAACCAAATGATTTTCTGACTGAAGGCTGAAATAATTCATGTGTTAGAAATTTTCTTTTTCATATTTTTATCGGCAAACTAGATGTCTAGAAAACTACCCATCGATGAACTTGAGAGTTCATGAACCAAGCAATTTGCTGACTAAAGGAAGAAATCATGCCTTAGAAACTTTTCTTCTTCTGTGATATCAATTTCCCTTTGACATCAATGAAAATATTTCTAACAATCTCCCCCTTTGTTATTGATGGCAACCAAAAAGAAATAAACTTTAAGTATTCACTTTCTGTATCTCTTCCTGAACTGTTACACAACTTCTAAAACTTCTAAAAATTCTCCCCCTTAGACATCAATGGTGTAATGTCAGAAAATGTCCCCTTGGGGGCTTTTCCCTCATAAGGTTTAGCTCCCGGGTCTTTAGTATGCATTTAGGACATTGTAGTTCATATTTTAGGATCCCGATGGAATGAGACCTAGGTTCCATGGCAAATTAGACCTAGGTGGACCCCTTGAGCTGTACCCTACCCAAAATGGGGGGGAGAATTTGGGTACCTGCGCCCTAGTCCTACCCTATTTTGGGGTAGCCCCAATTTCTAGGTATCAATTAGTGACCGGTAGTTGGTTCTTTTGCCGACACAGTAAAGTTTGATTTTTAAAATCTTGGCAGGAATGCTTGTAGGTGCATATATAAGCATGTGTAGGCATTCATTTGTAGACTAGATGATTACTGGCAAGCTATTGTGTTCTCAAGGTGATTCAAGGCTTTCTATTGTGTTGCAAGAGCAGACTTGTATGTTTTGTGTATTGATATTTGCAGATTTGAGCATCAATTTCCTCATGGCATGAAGAGCCTCTTCATCCATGAGAGATTCACTACAAGGTGACATATCATTGTGTTTTTATCATTGATTCCTTTGGTTTTTGGCCTCTGCCTCACAAGGGCACACCCTTTTTATCTAACAACGATGTTTGGAGACTTAAATGTCCTCCGGGGCTTGAATGAGGCAAGCCTCTAAACACCACAACCCCCAAACCAAGTCTTGTGATTGCAGGTTACATGTGTCGCATCTAGAAAAAGTGGAGTTGCAGGAAGGCTTGGCAGGCATCAAGGATTCAGCATCTGAAGAAAAGTTGGACAAAGGAGCATTTCCAGGACTAGGGCACCTGCAACAGTGTCCTCCGTAGACAAATTTCAGGAAACAGAAGTTACAAGGCTAATCAGTGTCAGAAGGAGGTCCAGATTCTCTGAAAAAGTAGGTACCTTGGACTTGGGTGCCCGCACCATAGTCCCCGACTATTTCGCCTCGAAACCCCAAAAATAGGTATTCTGTGATTTATTATTTTACTCCCGTCTACAAGAGCTTTTTCTTTCTTTCATCAATTTGTTGTCGTATTTGCATAATTAGGGTTTTAATGGTTAATTGGACATAAGAGAAGGAAAAATTGATAATTAATTCCCTAATCCAAGTTTCCCTACATCTGCAAATGACCTAGTGTATGATAGTGCTCGCCACTCAACCTAGATCCTTCAATGTATAGTAGAGAGGCGTATTTAAACATCTAAACATTAAAACATTGATAAATCCAATTTTTCACTAAACATTTTGGGTAGGGTATAGCTCAAGGGGTCCTCCTAGGTCCCATTTGCCATGAAACCTAGGTCTCATTCCATCGGGATGCTAAAATATGAACTAAAATGCCCTAAATGCATGCTAAAGACCCAGGAGCTAAACCTTATGAGGGAAAATGTCCCCTTGGGGGACATTTTCCCTCATAAGGTTTAGCTCCTGGGTCTTTAGCATGCATTTAGGGCATTTTAGTTCATATTTTAGCATCCCGATGGAATGAGACCTAGGTTTCATGGCAAATGGGACCTAGGAGGACCCCTTGAGCTATACCCTGCCCAAAATAGGGGGAGGACTTGGGCGTCTGCACCCTAGTCCTGCCCTATTTTGGGGTAGCCCCAATTTTTAGGTGTCGATTAGTGACCGTTAGTTGGTTCTTTTGCCGACATGGTAAAGTTTGATTTTTGAAATCTTGGCGGGACTGCTTGTAGTTGCATATATAAGCATGTTTAGGCATTCATTTGTAAACTAGATGATCGTTGTGAACTCTAAGCATTCTCAAGGTGATTTAAGGCTTTCTACTGTGTTGCAAGAGCAGACTTGTATGTTTTGTGTGTTGATATTTGTAGATTTGAGCATCAATTTCCTCATGGCATGAAAAGCCTCTTCCTCCATGAGAGCTTCACTACAAGGTGACATATCATTGTGTTTTTATCATTGATTCCTTTAGTTTTTGGCCTCTGCCTCACAAGGGCATGCCCTCTTTATCTAACAAGGGTGTTTGGAGACTTAAATGTCCTCTGGGGCTTGACTGAGGTAAGCCTCTAAACACCACAACCCCCAAACCAAGTCTTGTGATTGTAGGTTATAGATGTCGTATTTGGGAAAAGTGGAGTTGCAAGAAGGATTGGCAAGAATCAAGGATTCTAGATCTGAAGAAAAGTTAGACAAAAGAGCACTTACAGGACTAGGGCACCCGCAACAGTGTCCTCCGCAGACAGATTTTAGGAAATAAAAGTTACAGGGCTGATCAGTGTCGAAAGGAGGTCCATATTCCCCAAAAAAGTAGGTACCTTGGACTTGGACACCCGCACCATAGTCCCTAACTATTCTGCCTTAGAACCCTGAAAATAGGTATTCTATGATTTGTTACTTTACTCCCATCTGCAAGAGCTTTTTCCGTTATTCGTCAATTTGTTGTCATATTTTCATAATTAATGTTTTAATGGTTAATTGGACATAGGAGAAGGAAAAATTGATAATTAATTCCCTAATCCAAGTTTCCCTACATCTGCAAGTGACCTAGCATATGATAGTGCTCACCACTTGACCCTAGATCCTTCAATGTATATTGGAAAGGTGGATTTAATCATCTAAATAGTAAAACATTGACAAATCCAATTTTCCACTAAAAATGTGACATCATAAAATGTCCCCTTGGGGGCTTTTCCCTCATAAGGTTTAGCTCTCGAGTCTTTAGTATGCATTTAGGACATTTTAGTTCATATTTTAGCATCCTGATGGAATAAGACCTAGGTTCCATGGCAAATTAGACCTAGGTGAACCCCTTGAGTTGTACCTTGCCCAAAATAGGGGGGAGGACTTGGGCGCCCGCACCCTAGTCCTGCCCTATTTTGGGGTAGCCCCAATTTCTGGGTGTCAGTTAGTGACCATTAGTTGGTTCTTTTGTTGACATGATAAAGTTTGATTTTTAAAATCTTGGCAGGAATGCTTGTAGGTGCATATATAAGCATGTGTAGGCATTCATTTGTAGACTAGATGATTACTAGCAAGCTATTGTGTTCTCAAGGTGATTCAAGGCTTTTTATTATGTTGCAAGAGTAGACTTGTATGTTTTGTGTGTTGATATTTGTAGATTTGAGCATCAATTTCCTCATGGCATGAAGAGCCTCTTCCTCCATGAGAGCTTCACTACAAGGTGACATAATATTATGTTTTTATCATTGATTCCTTTGGTTTTTGCCTCTGCCTCACAAGGGCACACACTATTTGTCTAACAACGGTGTTCAGAGACTTAAGTGTCCTCCGAGGCTTGATTGAGACAAGCCTCTAAACACCACAACCCCCAAACCAAGTCTTGTGATTGCAGGTTACAGGTGTCGCATCTGGAAAAAGTGGAGTTGCAAGAAGGCTTGGTAGGCATCAGGGATTCAAGATCTGAAGAAAATTTAGACAAAGGAGCACTTCTAGGACTAGGGCTCCCGCAATAGTGTCCTCCGCAGATAGATCTCAGGAAACAGAAATTACAAGGCTGATCAGTGTCAGAAGGAGGTCTAGATTTCCTAAAAAAGTAGGTACCTTGGACTTGGGTGCCCACACCTTAGTGCTTGACTATTCCACCTCGGAACCCTAAAAATAGGTATTCTGTGATTTGCTATTTTATTCCCGTCTACAAGAGCTTTTTCCGTTATTCATCAATTTGTTGTCGTATTTGCATAATTAGGGTTTTAATGGTTAATTAGACATAAGAGAAGGAAAATTTGATAATTAATTCCCTAATCCAAGTTTCCCTACATCTGCAAGTGACCTAGGGTATGATAGTGCTCGCCACTCAAGCCTAGATCCTTCAATGTATAGTGGAGAGGCAGATTTAAACATCTAAACAGTAAAACATTGACAAATCCAATTTTCCACTAAACATTTTTGTGAACCCATGTTATTAGACTTAAATTGCAACTTGCTGAGTGTTTTTTTTCATATTTGGTGTGATTTCATTCATTCATTTGGTAATTCATTTTATTGCATTGAGAAAAATTTAAAAAATTAAAAAATTAGAAAAATACAAAAAAATTGCATTGTTTGGCTTACTAAGTTGCATCAATTCTTTCTAAATTTTCCTAATTCATGATTTCTGCATCAAATCTGATATAAAATACAGGAAAATCTAAAAAAATCATAAATTTACATTACATTTTCATCATTTAATTGCTAGGGTTTTGTGGAAATTTTGACAATTTTATATAACCTAGTAATTCCAAAATCTAGGGTTTATAGGCAAAATCTTTTATTAGATTTTTCTACTGATTCTAGAGGCTCATTCAAATTTATATTTGGCTTTACTCTTGTATTTTAGTGTGAATTTACATTTACATTTAAAATATTTGCAATTTTGCGTAGAAAATTTCAACAAAAATTTAACAATTTTGATGCATTTTTATTAAATTTGCATGGGCATTTTGCATGTTAAGGCTTGAAAATAATTTTTAGATCTAATATTATTTAATTTCCATCATAAATCAGACTTGAAAAAATTCAAATAGCATTTTATCCCAAGATATCAAACCGAGGGCTTCAAAAATAATGATTTTAACTAAAATTGGCCTTATCGACTCTCCAAACTTGCACTATAGGTGTGTTGTGAAGGATATTTTTGCATTAATTTTCTATTATCAGGGTAATAATTTTCTTCCCCTCATAAAAATCTTCACAACCCCCGTTTATCGAGCTCTTGTAGTGAAAATTTTGCAAAAAACTACATATTTTAGCTATTTTTGCCCTAGGGTTTGACCTAGTTTGCACTCCTAGCGTGTTGTGATCAATTTTATGGATTGAGGTGACTGATATTATTGATATTATTTTCTTTACCTCCTAAAATTCCTTACAACACCCCTTTTCCTAGGTCTTGGAATTGGAAAACGTGAAAAATTACATATTTTGCTAAATTTTCACTAGGGTTTGACCTTAAGTGGCACTAAAATCATGTTGTGCTGAGTATTTTGGCACCAAGTGGTTTTTATTACTGATATTATTTGCTTTCCATCATCATTTTCCTCACAACATCCTTTGTTATGCTCTTTTGCATTGAATTTTGGTGAAAAAAGTGCCTATTTTGACATATTTTCGCTATATTTTGACTTGGCATTATCTTGGATTTGCATCAAGAGTGTGTTGAGAGTGATTATATTTCTGTTTTTGACTAATATTAGACATATAACTAGATTCCCTTGACTAAAATCATTCGAACATCCATTGTTTCATTCATTGGCATTGAAAAGAGTACAAAAAATCAAGCATTTTAGCCGTCAATCATATCCTTCTCCTAGGATTTGTTCTCTTAGTTTGTGTAGTGTGTATTGTATGCTTTTGTACAAGCTTTATGACACACTATCCTAAAAATAATATCCCTTTGAGAAGAAGTAAAAGATTAATGGGATCTAGTGCTCTTGAAGAAGTGTTGCAAGTATGAGGATAACCAGTGTTGTCATTGATGTCAACATACTAATATTGCATTAATGAGAAGAATTGGATGAGCTGTGTGCTAAGGATATTGAGGAAATTAGTCTCAATCAGGAACAGTCAAGAACAGTGATGACATTAAGGTAAAAGTCCAAGATAAGATGAAGGTCAGAGGATGAGGTTTAAAGGGTTTGCAGATATGAGTCTTGAGATGATCCAGTCAAGTTTTCAAAGGTCTGCATAATGATCTGAAGAAGTTATGACTGCTCTAATAGAACCAGTTTCGGTAGATGTTCAGTGGTGACAGAGTGTCATAGATTGGTCCGGTGAGCTTCAGAATTGCATTATCTCATTCTGCGGATTGGAGGGAGTGTTGAAGAAGTCCGTGTGAAGTGACAACTAGATTTGTTCATGGTTTGGAGGTCTGGAAGAGGTGACAGACTGTGTTCTTGAAGTTCTAGATGAAGAAGAGAAGAATTCCAGTAAGCTGATAAAGTGTAGATGATCTTGGTGACTCGGGAAAAGTTTTGGTGATCATTGGATCATGTACAATTCTTATTGGTAGTCCGCATTGAAGTTAGAGTTTGGTTTTGATGTAAAAACCACCAAAAGTTGGTGTTCTTCCTGAGACAGGCCAACCGGATGTATTACACGTCTTTCGGATGATCTAATAGTGTTTGCCGACTTAGATGATTGTTCCTAAGTCGATGCCTTGTATAAATAAAGGATTGTGAAGTCATTCTAAAGTGTGAAGTGTGTGGATGAGTGTGGCATAGCGAGGAAGAAGAGCGAAAGGCAGAGCAGGAGTTTTTGGGCTTAAATGGAACTGATCCAAACATGGTAAAGATGTCAATCTCTAGTTCAATTTTGTGATACTTGTTACTTTGTAGACAGTGTGTCTCTTGTAGGTAGTGTGCCTCTTGTGAGTAGTGTGCTTGGGCAATGAGCCCTAATTGGCATGTGCCATCTATTTTTTCTTATTCTTCTAACAGAGAATAATCCTTGGGTTAATCACCCCGTGGTTTTTCCCTTGACCGGGTTTTCCACATCAAAATCTTGGTGTCTCATGTGTTGATGTGTATTTGCTCTGGTGTTTATGCTTTATGCTTTCATGAGTGATTAACTGATATGCTATTAAATAACAAAGTGGATTTAAGTGTTTGAATTGTAAGCAAGTTTTGGACAACTGATTCACCCCCCCTCTCAGTTGTCTGCCCTAAATCCAACAATTGGTATCAGAGCCAAGTTCCTCTAAAAGGAGCTTAACTACTTGAGGAGATCCAGGATGTCGTCCTACAAGGATAGTCTGAAGTTTGATGGAACCAACTTTACACTCTGGAAAGGTCACATGAAATATCACTTACAGTGTATGGGAATAGCGTACTGGTCCATGGTCACAAGAGCATATGTTCCTCCACAGGGTGGTCTGACAACCCTAAATGAACTCACAGATGCTGAAAACAATCTGCGAACTAGAGAGGCTCTTCTAACCGAATTATCTGACTCAGAGCTCTCAAATGCTATTGACCTACCAACTGCTTTTGAGATTTGGAACAAACTAGAACTCTTGCATGAAGGAGACCAGTATGTTAAGTGTGCAAGCTTGCAGAGCCTAAAAGGGAAATTTGAAAGACTAAAGATGAGAGATGATGAAAATATTACTATCTTTATGCCAAGAGTAAAAGAGCTAGTGTTTGGAATTAGGAATGCTGGTGGAGTCTTGGATGAAAATGAGATTGATGGCAAAATTCTCAGATCACTTCCTTATGCCTACAAAATTAAGGTTGCTGCCATTGATGAATTCAAAGCCCATACAACTATCACAAGAGACCAATTGGCTAGCAAATTGGCTACATTTGAAATGACCAAGTTTAGAGATGATCCCCCCAAGACTGAATCTACATTCAAAGCCAGTGCCTCTGTGAAAGGTAAACAAAGATTTGATCTGGGAGAAAACTCTTCAAGGAAACTGTCATGGTATGATCAAGCAAGAAAAGACATGGAAGTGGAAGAAGTAGAAACAGCTCAACTTGAAGCCCTCATTGCAAAGAGACTACCAAGAGGATCCGGTAAGTATGAAGGAAAATTACCCTTTAAGTGCTTCAACTACAATAAGATTGGTCATTTTGCCTCAAGATGTCTGGATAGATTTACAAGGTCAAATTCTAACATACAAAGGTTCCAAAAGAATTGTTATTATGTTCATGAAGAAGATGATAATGAAGGAGTAACAGATGATGAATCAGAGATAGGAAACAAATCCAGAAATGAATGGGTGTTTATTGCCATCAAGGAAGAAGATCCAATGTCCTTTGAATCTGTCAATCATAAGGTTGTAGAAAGAGCTTTGGCTGCCCAAGTTGAAGAAAAGGATGATTGGGTTATTGACAGTGGATGCTCTCACCATATGACAGGTGACAAGAACAAGTTCTTAGATTTGGAAAGGTATGAAGGAGGAATGGTAAAGTTTGGTGATAATTCTGCTGGTAGAATCAGAGGTAGGGGAACTATTTCTTTTGATGGAAAGAACAAAACCGGCAATGTACTGTATGTTGAAGGATTGAAGCACAATCTTCTCAGTGTTGGACAGTTGGTGGACAAAGGTTATGACCTTCGGTTCAAGAATGGAAAATGTAGGATCTTTAAAAGCTCTGGAACTGAGATTGCATCCGGTACTCAAACAAAAGGTAATATCTTTCATCTAGTTGGTACTAATAAAAGTTTTCTGTTTGTTCAAGTTGATCAGAGTTGGTTATGGCATAGAAGGATGTGTCATGTAAATTTTGATAACATCATCAAGATAAGAAATACTCAGGCTATAAGAGATCTTCCAAAATTGGTAAAACCTACAAATAGTTTGTGCAAAGAATGTCAGCTAGGTAAACAGAGCAGAGTCTCATTCAAAAGCAAGGATCAGTCCTCTACCGAATTATTGGAATTAGTTCATACTGATCTATGTGGTCTGACAAGAATCAAGAGTATGCAAGGTGATAGATATTTCATGTTACTGATTGATGACCATTCCCGGATGATGTGGGTTACCTTTCTGAACCAACCCAATCAGCATCAGTGTAAGCACTTAGAAGAAAGCTATTACCT
Source organism: Cunninghamia lanceolata (assembly GCA_027924645.1). NCBI lineage: Eukaryota > Viridiplantae > Streptophyta > Pinopsida > Cupressales > Cupressaceae > Cunninghamia > Cunninghamia lanceolata. The sequence continues at coordinate 13,045,410 of BSBN01000055.1, read as the reverse complement.
CTTGGATACCATAAGCCATAATCCAGAGTTCCCTTCAAGTAGCTAAATATTCTTTTCATTGCCTTCTCATGTGTTTGCTTAGGATTAGCTTGATATCTGGCAACCAAACATACTGCATGCATAATATCAAGTCTAGAAGTAGTCAAGCACAACAATCCTCCAATCATAGATCTATATAGAGTCTGATCAACCTCCAGAGACTCATCATTCTTGCTCAAGTGACATTTGTTGGCAAGAGACACTATATGGATTCATGATTGTTGTCATTGATGGCAACAAAGTTCATTCCACACATCTGCAGGACATGGTGTGTCTATACCAGAAGTCAGAGTGAAGAATGTTGTGGTCTGGTAAGCAAGAACAAAGCATGTGGCGAGGTCTGACAGTCAGGTCTGGATCTCTCAGAGGAAGTATCTTGGTGAAGTGCGGATTTGGGGAAGTCAAGAGGACTACCTTGAGTAATAGATTCCAAGGATTTAGCCTCCGATGATAGATGAAAAAAAAGATATGAATACTTGAGTATCGGGTTCCTGATTGGCAGTGTGGACAGAGGAAGAACTAATTGGCAGAACATCAGACATTATTCTGGATGTGTTACTGATGATAGTAAAGGTTATTAAGGCATAAGTTATGATTGGCTGACTTGATTGATGATTTCTACAAGTATATCTTTGATCCGCATTACTTGGTAAGCAAGGATTCAGCCGACAGATCAGAGTTTGTGGAAACGATTGACTATTCTGGATGTCGACTAGAAAGGTGATGAAATCACTTGTACGGATATATATACAAGATGGATTTAGTTGTGAGAGGAGTTGTGGTTTTTGGTGATGTGCGAAGAAAAGCAGTAGAGCAGAATAAAAGCAGTAAGAAAGGTCCGGTATGTGAAAGGAGAGCAGAACAAAAGAAGAGGAAAGATGAAGTGCAGCATATTAGTGTACTGAGCCTAACCAGAACTAAACTCCAGCATATGTTGATGCTCCTTATCTGTTCAAGTATTATATTACACTCTTTATAAATTGTAGACAGTGTGTCTCTTGTAGGCAGTGTGCCTCTTGTGAGTAGTGTGCTCGGGCAGTGAGCCCTAATTGGCAAGTGCCATTTTGTATTTCCATTCTTCTAAATGAAAATACAATTTTGGGTTAATCACCCCATGGTTTTCTCCCTTAACAGGGTTTCCAAGTCAAAATATTGTGTCATGTGTATTTCCATGTCATGGTTATGTTTGCTTATTTGAATTAATGCTGCATTGATTAATAAGAAAGTTCAGAAAGCAGAAATAATTAGGATAATTGATTCACCCCCACTCTCAGTTATCAACAATTGGTTTCAGAGCCAAGTACCTCCTAACAAAGCCTAATAGCTTGAGGAAGATCTGGGAATTCAAATGGATGTATATGGTATAAGGGAGCAACTCAAGACTGCCCTTGATGATCTTGAGCAGTCAAACTCTGAAGTCAATGAATTAAAGGAAAGACTCAAACAGGCTGATGATTTCATAAAAGAACTAAAAGACAAATTGAGTCTCTCTATGAAAAAGAGAAAAGAGCACCTTCAGCAATTAGCAAGTCAAAGTGAAGCAAATGATACAAATGGAGATCTAAAGGAGAAAACCATGTTGTGTGAAAAGTTATCAAAAGAGATCATCATGGTAAGACATGAGATGGAATCAGGAGTTATGAAGCTTACCCAAGAAATTGAAGAGAAAAGAAAGACTGAAGATGATCTAAGACAATCTCTCAAGGAGAAATCAGAAGACTGTCACAAGATGGATAGAATAATCAGACACCTTGAATCTGATCTTGAAGATGCTAAAGATAATGAAGAAAAACTTGAAGAGCCTCTTCCTCCATGAGAGCTTCACTACAAGGTGACATATCATTGTATTTTTATCATTGATTCCTTTGGTTTTTGGCCTCTACCTCACAAGGGCACGCCCTCTTTATCTGACAACGATGTTCGGAGACTTAAATGTCCTCTGGGGCTTGACTGAGGCAAGCCTCTAAACACCAGAACCCCCAAACCAAGTCTTGTGACTGCAGGTTACAGGTGTCGCATCTGGAAAAAGTGGAGTTGCAGGAAGGCTTGGTAGGCATCAAGGATTTAAGATATGAATAAAAGTCAAACAAAGGAGCACTTCTAGGACTAGGGCACCTGCAACAGTGTCATCTGCAGACATATTTTAGGAAACATAAGTTACAGGGCTAATCAGTGTCAGAAGGAGGTCCAGATTCCCTAAAAAAGTAGGTGCCTTGGACTTGGGCAACCGCACCATAGTCCCCGACTATTCTACCTCGGAACCCTGAAAATAGGTATTCTGTGATTTGTTATTTTACTCCCGTCTGCAAGATCTTTTTCCGTCTTTCATCAATTTGTTGTCGTATTTGCATAATTAGGGTTTTAATAGTTAATTGGACATAAGAGAAGGAAAATTTGATAATTAATTCCCTAATCCAAGTTTTCCTACATCTGCAAGTGACCTAGGGTATGATAGTGCTCACCACTTGACCCTAGATCCTTCAATGTATAGTGGAGAGGTGGATTTAAACATCTAAACATTAAAACATTGACAAATCCAATTTTCCACTAAACAAATGGCAAAGGGATGTAACAAACCTCTTTCCTTCATGAAGTGATTCTTCCCATTTTCTATGAAGCTCCACCTATCTGTAAAACTTCCTCTTGACATTAATCTTCATCAACTGATCTATCTATGAATTGACTACTCCATGGAGCTTAAAGATACTGCAATGACTAGCTTCCCCTTGACTATATTTCTCCTCCTTGCTATATCTCTTCCCTTTTCTACATCAAGCTTGATTATCTATACTATCTTCTATCTACTTGCTCCCTCTAAGAGGTAGCCACTGTCCAACCAAGGATGAAGGATATGCCTTGATCTTCTCCCCCTGGACAACTGCTTCATTATAAGATTTTACTAATTTGATGATAGTGATATCACTCCCAACTTCTACCTTAAATACTCAAATGTCTCTTTAAGAAGGTGTTTTGTAAAAATATTTGCAATCTAATCCTTTATGGTCACGCACTCCAACTTTACTTCCTAATCTGTAACCTTTTCTCTCAAGAGGTGATAATGGATATATGCTTGGTTCTAGAATGCATCACTAGATTCTTTCATATATTGATGGCACTTGTGTTATAACACAAAATAGGAATGAGCTCATCATATATTACCTTGATATCCTTCAATGTCTACTTCATCCACAAAACCTAAGTACAACAAGAATTTGTTTCTATGTATTTTACTTCTGTTATGTCCTCTATTTCATGGGAAGAGAGCCCAAGTACTTCCCACTCCCAGTGCCACACACGTGAGAGCATTTGTGGGGAGATGTGCTCTTGAGATAGAATGGGAAGGTGGCAAGTGTCACCTCCCCATTGAAGGGAATTGAGATTCAAATCCCTATTTATCACCCTCTTGAGGGTGAAGAAAGGAGTTTTTGTTCTTTTCATTTTTGACTTATTTTAGAGAGAAAGGAGTAGTGAGTTGCATGTTACAAGTATGTGCAGTTAGTGTTGTCATTGATGTCAACAAGCTTGTGTTGTCATTGATTCCACCTTTTACATTTTGGCGAACCCATGTTGTTGGACTTGTTTGCACCTTGCTGAATGTTTTGCTTCAGATTTGCATTGATTTTCATTCATTCATATAGTCATTCATCTTATTGCATTGGAAAACTTGTAAAAGTTTTGAAAAATTGGAAAAATTGGAAAAAAAAATGGCATTTTAGGGTTTGCATGTTGTATCAATTAATTTGAATTTCATCAAATTTCTAATTTTTGCATTAGATCTAAGCTAAATTGCGGAAAATTACAAAAAATTAATAGATTGCATTGCATTTTCATCATAAAATTGCTAGGGTTTTGTTGAAAATTGTGAATTTCGCATATAACCTAGTAATTCTAAAATCTAGGGTTTGTAGGTAAAATCTTGTTTTAGATTTTTTCTACTAATCTAAGACACTCATTCAAATTTTTATTTGGTTGTAGTGTTACATTTTAGTACAATTTTGCATTTTTGCATAGAAAATTTCAACAAAAACTAGCATTTTCATTGATTTTTCACTAGATTTGCACTTGCATTTTACATGTTAGGGCTTGGAAATCATTTTCAGATCTGAGAGAATTTAATTTTCATCATACATCAGCTTGAAAATATTCATACATCATTTTACATCAAGATCTCAAACCTAGAGCTTGAAAAACCTTGATTTTCACTAGATTTGGCCTTATTGACTCTCAAAATTTGCACTATAGGCATGTTTTAAAGAATATTTGTTCACGAATTGGTTAATATAAGGGTTATTATCTTCTTCCCCTCCTAAAAATCTTTACAACACCTTTCTATTGGCCTCTTGTATTAAAAATTTGGTGAAAAATTGCACATTTTTGTTATTTTTGCCCTAGGTTTTGGCCCAGTTTGCACCCTAAGCGTGTTGTAATAGGTTTTATTCTTCTAGGTGACTGATATCATTGCTATTATTTTCTAAATCTCATAAAATTCCTTACAACACTTCTTTCAGTAGGTCTTGGGATTGAAAAACAGTGAAAAATTGCATATTTTGGCTATATTTGGCCTAGGGTTTGACTTAGTTTGCACTCTAAGCATGTTGTAAAAGATTTTATGATTCTAGGTGACTGATATCACTGATATTATTTTCTTCACCTCCTAAAATTCTTTACAACACCCCTTTTTCTAGGTCTTGGAGTTGAAAATTTGTGAAAAATTGCATATTTTTGCTATATTTTCACTAGGGTTTGATCTTGAGTGGCACTATAAGCATGTTGTGATGTATATTTTGGCATTAGATGGATGTTATTACTAATATAATTTTCTTTCCATCATCATTTTCCTCACAACACCCTTTGTCATGCTCTTTTGCATTGAGATTTGGTGAAAAAAAATCGCATATTTTAGTGTCTTTTCACTAGGTTTTGACTAGTCATCATCTTAGATTTACATCAAGAGTGTGTTGTGAAGGATCATATTGCTATATTGGATTGATATCAGACATATTATTTTGTACCCCTAATCAAATTCCTTACAACACCTTTTCTTTCATATATTTGCATTGAAAAAGTACAAAAAATCAAGCATTCATGGCTTCTCCTAAGGACTCACTTTGGAAGATCTATTTTAGTACATTATGAATTATGATAATTTTTGAAAATTCACTGATCAATACCCTCAAGTTTTGGATCAAATAGCATACATCTATGGCATTGACATGAACAAAATCACCACTTGCGATATCCTTCGAACAATAGCCTATTTTGATAGTTTTCTTGTGACTGTGGATGTTTTTCCTTCAATCATAGAGAATCTCACTAATTTTATGGCTGAAAACAATCATGGGGAAAGTAGTGATGAGAACAGTGTTCCCCCTCTCCCTTTTTTTCATGATGACATAATGCAAATCCTTTATGAGAACTATGAGAATGATATAGCAATGGTTGATTTATCGAACAAAGAGACTTGTCCCAACATAACCTCGCTTAGTGAGGATATCTTGGCACAAGAAGGAGACATAATTGATACATTTATCCATACTACTCTGCCATCCCTTCCTGCTCTCCCTAATCAAGATGAAGCTTTGGATGATGTAAACTCTCTTTTGTGACCATTTGCTTCAATCTAAGGAAAATTTACCACCGGACGTTCAAGAATTTCTCAATTACATGTTAAACAAAGAAACGGATCAGGCATCTTTACTTGAACCTTCACATACCTTGGAAAAAAAATGAAATTCTACATGATATGAAAGAACAAACTATTCCTCAAACTCAAGGTATTCCAACACCCTATATAAGGACTGAAATGGGCACCTATCAGGTTCCTCAACAATCTCAATCAAATGATCCTATAACTGACACAAAAAATGGCAACATCCCCTCTCAACCATCATTAAGGGATACCTTTCCTATACAGTTACCCTCGCAAACTCATGAACCTATAGGGGAGAGAAGAAGTGATAACGTCTTAACCATTAAGATAAAGATAAAGATCCATGACAACCGCTAGCTCAGTGGTCCCTCCAGGTAAGTATCTCTAACCCTTTATCTCTCTTGTGATGTGCTTCCCCCGTGATGTGTTATGTGTTGTTTAGGCCTCCTGGGATGACCCCTAATTCTCTTATAAGGTTCAGGATACCAGGAGACCGCCTCTTTTGTGACCTTCTATTTGTATCAGCATTCTTCTATATTGTCTCTCTTTGATTTCATCATTGTGTGTTGTGTCTTACGGACATAGCATTGTAGTTGGTAACTTGGGGGCACCCTCCTATGTGACTATCCCTAAGACACTTGTTTCTCCTCTCTTATTTATTGTTTCCCTTCCTCTAGTGTTTCTATCTAGCAGGCAGATGATGAAAAATATTTATACTAATGCAGACCTAGCGTCCCTTTAACGAGAAATCAAAAATTGGACTTAGTTCCTAATATGACAATGGGGTTGTATATCTTATCTGACGCTTGGCTAGTAGAAGCACTCGTGCTCTCTGTGTAGTGATTTTGATGATGTTTTTATCTCATTTACAAATCATAACAATACTGCTGCTCCGTGTACTTTGTCTATCTTGAATCTTGCATGCCTTAGACTTCATATACATTATCATAATTTTGTAGACACTAACATGTTTCTTGTAGGAATGTATTTGTGGGAACATTTGGCGATTGTAAGGTACATGTCACCTCCAGGGGGCATGGATTTGCAAAAATCCATGTTCCCTTGTGTGTTTTCTTCCTACCTTAAGGTGCTTGATATCAATGCATGATATCAACCACCTTAAGGTGGGGGCATATATAAGGTAAGCTATCTGTTGTAGATGTTAGCAATGTGCTTGTCCTCAGGTGCAATATAAAGACTAGTGGCGATGAGTCCTTCCTACACTCTGAGTTTGTTTACAATCAATCAATCAATCAATCATCTTAAGCCCTCTACGGAGACAAGGGTGGTGTACTTCTCAGAGTAGATTGCACCATCCTGTCATTTTAAAAAGTCCTCATCGAGAGGCAGGGAGAGGTTATGTGTCTAACTCAACCCTTAAGCTTGTCTTCGGTGATTGTTGTGGCGAAGCCCAATCGTCAGTGTGTGCCTGTAATGTGCCTGAGATGGTGATGAGCCTAGAAATAGGAACACTCCATCACTTGTCTGCCATGTTTTCTCTGTGTCTTCAAAGTGTGTGTGTTTGGCGTGCCTACTTTATTTGGCGTGTTTGTTGCCCCATATGCAATTTAAATACCTACGTGATGAGTGCATTCTACATTATGGGAGGTTTGGTGTGTCTTACATGTGTGTTGCCCCATATATGCAGTTTAAAGACCTGCGCGATGAGTGCATCCTGCATTATGGGAGGTGTGTTTACTTTCCTGTACTTGCATCTGCATTTCATATATATAAGAAAAAGAAAAGAAAAGAAATCATTCATGTCTTCCATGCATCAACTGTCTTCTATGCATTTACTGTATTCTCCTTGTTTTGTGTGACTGTAATTGTCTTCTCCGTGTTTTGTGTGCCTATCATTGTCTTCAATGTGTTTGGCGTCCCTTCTTCGTGCTTGGTGTATTTGTTGTGTTTGTTGGATGTACTTTAATGCATGTATTGGCCTCATGTTTATACATACATTAAAGTGGGGGCTAAATGTAATGTCAAAAAATGTCCCCTTGGGGGCTTTTCCCTCATAAGGTTTAGCTCCTGGGTCTTTTATCTGCATTTAGGACATCTTACATCATATTTTGACAGCCCGATGAGATAAGCCCTAAGTTTCATGACAAATGGGACCTAGGGGGATCCCTTGAACCTAACCCTGCCCAAAATAGGGGGGAGGACTTGGGCGCCCGTACCCTAGTCCTACCGTATTTTGGGTCAGTCCCAAATCTTGAGTGTTGGCTTGTGACCGTTATTTGGGTCCTATGCCGATACGGTAAGTTTGAATTACAAAATTATTGGCGGGAGTGTTTGTAGTTGCATATATAAGCATGTTTAGGCACTCATTTGTAAACTAGATTGTTATTGCGAACTTTATGCATTCTAAAGGTGATTCACTTGAGGCATTCATTGTGTAGCAAGAGCATATTTGTGTTGTCTATGTGTTTGTATATGTAATTTTGAGCAATCATCCCCTCATGGCATGAAGAGCTTCTTCCTCCCATGACATCTTCACTACAAGGTGACATTATTTATGTTTTCAAGCATTTATCATTTGGTTTTTGCCTCTGCCTCACAAGGGCATGCACTCTCTATCTGACAACAGTGTTTGGAAGACTTGAATGTCTCTCTAGGGCTTGACTAAGGCAAGCCTCTAAACACCACAACCCCCTCCCAAAGTTTCTATGATTGTAGGTTACAGGTTGAAGATACAGGAAAAGTGGAGTTGTAGGAGGGCCTTTTAGATTGTCAGATTTGCAGATCAGAGTTGAAAACAACACCCTAGACTTGGGTACCCATTCTTTAATCCTACGGATTCCATGACGGGAAAACCTTTGGTACAGCAAGAACAAGTAGCAGATCTTGTTTGTTGATCCTAACAAAAAGCAAGGCATTGGACTTGGACGCCTACTCATTGGTCCCCAACTGTTCCCCTTCTGAAACCTAAAAACAAGTGCATAGTTATTTGTTATTTTACATCTTTTTGTAGCAGCATTTTTTGATATTCATCTGTTTGTTGTCATATTTGCATAATTAGGGTTTTGGAGTATAATTGAGCATAAGTGAACATAATTGACAGTCAAATCAAACAAATCCAAGTTTCCCTACATCTCATAGTGACCTAGGGTATGATAGTACATTGCAACTCGACCCTAGGTCCTTGAATGAAAGGGTGAAAGGAGGATACAAATACCAAACTACCAAAAACTCAACTATCCAAATTTTACCCTTTATAGGAGGATCATGATAGTCACTATCGCACTAGATGGACAAGGCACTCACCTTCACGGGGGTCTCATTCACACCATTAGAGCGATGGAGGAGCATCAAACTGTATATGTGTGGGGGTGTAGTATGCTTGTTAACCTTTACTGTGACCTGGGACGATACTTCCATTATGAGATGCACAATTTGATGATCTGCACTTTATTATAGGTTTGGGCTTTCGAGAATATCAGGTGCACATGACTAACAGGGTTTCCTATAGAGAGCATTCGCCCATCCACATGTTCATGCCTATCCACTAGTCATATGTTGGAGACATGGTGATCTATTAAACCAGAGAGTTATTTTTGATAGACTACAGCCCAGCGATATCATCTAGAGATCATATCATGATATATAGCATGGCCTAGCCAGTAGAGACAGTTAGTGAGGATACAGAGGGATCAACTGATGGTCGGTCACCGTGATCACATTATTGTTTGGTTCTACTTTGAAAGGGTGGTATGACAGTTCAGACGGGTATAGGATGTTCCTATGGTGTGTCTGAGCTATGTGCACACTATACGCAGTGCAATCAGGGTGAACAACACCTAACAGATGATGGTAGTAGATGTACCTCTTAGTGATGATGATGGTCCCGAGGATACAGAGCTGGTATCAGATGCAGAAAATGTCAGTTTTACCTAAGCATATCAAACCTGGTGGCATACGGCATCCCAGTCACCCTACAGGTAATTCTCGCCCTTGGGCCAGTCACACTAGTGACATAGGAGTCGAGGATGATGTGAGTGACTTTGCAAGATACTATGATCTAGAGGAGGATGCGGAGGATGATGATGATGACGAGGAGGAGGTTCCATCGCAGTACGTCTTCAGGGCAAGACCACGACATGACCGGCAGCAGGTGGACATTGACGAGGAGATCGAGTCAAGACCATGGTCTAGGGCTCATGGTCCAGTCCCTGCAGGTGTTGAGAGGCCTAGTCAGAGTGAGCGGGGGGAGACTAGTAGGCCTGTGCCCCTAGCTACAGATCAATCTGTAGAGCTCATTACACCTTCAGCAATTCGAGATCCATCTTGGCAAGATTGAGATCTAGGTTAGACTTATTTCATTAATTTGATGTTCGTATAATTATTGTTTATGATGCTTATGTGAGAGTCTAATATCTATCCTATTTTCTATTTTACCTTTTACAGGAGGATCATGATAGTCATTGTCATACTAGCTATCGCACTAGATGGACGAGGCACTCACCTTCACGGGGGTCTCGTTCACACCATTAGAGCAATGGAGGAGCATCAAACTGTATACGTGTGGGGGCGTAGTATGCTTGCTAATCTTTACCGCGACCTGGGATGATACATCCATTATGAGATGCACAGTTTGATGATCTACACTTTACTACAGGTTTGGGCTTTCAAGAATATCAGGTGCACATGACCGACAAGGTTTCCTATAGAGAGCGTTCACCCATCCACGTGTTCATGCCTATCCACTAGTCAGATGTTGGAGACATGGTGATCTGTTATACTGGAGAGTTGTTTTTGATAGACTACAGCCCAGCAATATCATCTAGAGATCATATTACGGATATATAGCATGGCCTAGCCAGCAGAGACAATTAGTGAGGATACAGAGGAATCGGTTGATGGCCGGTCACCTTGATCATGTTATTGTTTGGTTCTACTTTGAAAGGGTGGCACGATAGTTTAGATGGTACAGGATGTTCCTATGGTGTGTCTGAGCTATGTGCACACTATACGCAACGCAATCAGGGTGAACAACACCTAACGGCTAATGGTAGCAGATGTACCTCTTAGTGATGATGATGGTCCCAAGGATGCAGAGCTAGCAGCATATGCAGACAATGTCAGTTGTACCCAAGCATATCAAACCTAGTGGCATATGGCATGACCTACTCCTATCTTTCCTCTCGGTCACCCTACAGGTAATTCTCGACCTTGGGTCGGTCATGCTAGTGACACAGGGGTAGAGGATGATGTGAGTGACTTTACAAGATACTATGATCTAGAGGAGGATGTAGAGGATGATGAGGAGGAGGAGGAGGAGGTTCCATCGCAGTAGGTCTTCAAGGTGAGACCACGACATGACCGGCAGGAGGTGGACACTGACGAGGAGATCGAGTCGAGACCATGGTCTAGGGCTCGTGGTCCAGTCCCTACAAGTTTTAAGAGGCCTAGTCAGAGTGAGCGGGGGGAGGCCAATAGGCATGTGCCCCTAGCTACAGATTAGTCTGTAGAGCTCATTACACCTTCAGCAATTCGAGATCCATCTTGGCAAGATGGAGATCCAAGTTAGACTTATTTCATTAATTTGATGTTCGTATACGTATTATTTATGATGAATATGTGAGAGTCTAATATCTATCCTATTTTCTATTTTATAGTTGGGACTGATGCTTGGTGAGACTTTATGAGTCACGTCATAGCGGACATAGTACCTACAAATGTAGTTGAGCAGCAGGTGAGGGCAGTGGAGCAGCGAGTGCGAGTGAGGTGTTCACCATGGCTATGCATTGGGCGACATGCGAAGATATTTATGCCTTTCGTCAGATACAAGATGGCTGTAGAGGTCATTCTAGAGTAGTCTACATGGGAGAGAGGAGTTACTTCAGAGAGTCGAGCATGCCGAGGTTGAGCTTTAGGTGTAGTGGGATCACTCGGTAGCAGTACCCACATCTGAGAGAGAGAGCCAGTTGTCAGTGAGTTCTTACTTCCTGAATTACGCTAGGCAAGAGATGATAGAGATAGGGCTCAGGCAAAGAGAGACTAGTACTAGAAGATGTACCAGGAGGCACACAATGAGGTGTTAGGACTGAGAGGTGAGGTTAGAGGGTTACGATCGTGGAGTGTCTCTAGGAGTCATTCGCGATCCGTAGCCACACATGGTCAGGCCTCTATCACGTGCACACCATGAGGTCCCAAGGGTATAGGTGACCGAGGTTCAGCTATATGATATATATAATGTACTTCAACATCCCATTTTGTTGTAAGGGATAGTCGACTCAGATGTATTTTTGAAACTGATGATATATATATATGATGTTTTCTTTCTCTCTATTTGTAATGTTTTTAATCTATCACATGTGATTTTATAAAATGCAACTAGTGATAAATGTTAAAGGCTAGTATGGACATGTAATTAATGCTAATGTGACATACTAACAATTCTTTGCAGAACATATAGTAAAAGGCACAATGATTAAAAGTTTCATATATAGCCAAAATTCTATGCTATGTTTAGTTAATACAAGAGTGATCTTAATAAAGCATGTATAAGCAAGATACAACAATGATTAACTGAGCAAAAGATGCAATGTTAAATGAATTAGGACAAAATAATAATATCTTGTCGAAATTGAAGCTAATCTAACTAATAAATTTACTTTATAAAGTAACATTTAACATCAAATCGTAAGCATGGAATTTCTTGAGGTGTGTTGCATTAATAAGTTCTTTAAGTGGCATACCTTGTTCATTGGCTAGTTTAATATATGCTCCTGATCCAAAGGCTCCAGTAATTATGTATGGTCCTAGCTAATTAGGGCTAAACTTACCTTTTTCTCCAGGAGGTGCATTCACATTGCATTGATTCTCATAAAGTACCAAATCCCCAACATCGAATGAATGATGTATAACATGTTCATTGTACGATTGTTGTATGCTTTTCTAATGGGCCTTGAAATGCTCAAGAGTGTTTATTCATCTTTCATCAAGCATCTAAAGTTCTTGCAATCTCTTCTCACGTTCTGTATCATCGTCAATAACGTCTCTTAGGGAAACTCTCAATGAAGGAATTTCTAACTCTAAGGGCATTATTACGCCACGCCATAGACAAGATTATACGGTGTATTCCCAATAGACGTACAAATGCTTGTTCTATAGGCCTAAAATGCATAGGATAACTAAATGTACCAGTCTTTTTTATGTTTGTTAACAGTCTTTCATAAAATATGCCTAATAATTTTGTTGGAAGCTTCTGCTTGGCCATTTGATTGAGGATAATAAGGCGTAGAGAAGCGATGTTGAATATGATATTTTTTGAGAAATTTATTCACATCCTTGTTCTTAAATGGTGTACCATTGTCAGAAACAAGGGAGGAAGGTATGCCAAATCGAGAAATGATGTTATCTTGAATAAACTGATAAATTATGTCAGTGGTCATGGATCGTAAGGGAACAGCTTCAACCCACTTTGTGGAGTCATCAATAGCAGTGATAATAAATGTATGTCCTTGAGAGGAGGGTGGAGAGATTTTACCAATTGGATCCAAGCCCCAAATAGAAAATGGCCAAGGTGAAACTTGGGCACGAAGTTCCTGAGTGGGTGCTCAGATTAGGTGATTATGTTGTTGACATTGTAGGCATTTCTTGACATAGGCGAAGGAATCTTGTTCCATGCATTGCCAATAATATGCCATTCGTAATAATTTTTGTACTAAGGATTTTCCCCCAAAATGCCCTCCACAGGCACTAGAATGAGCTTCTTCTAAACCTATCAGGATCTCTGAATTATTTAAACATCGAAGTAAAACTCCTTTATAGCTTTGTCTATATAACACATTCGACAAGATAATGAAATGCGCAGCAATTTTGCATAGACAAATTCAAGCATTCTTAGATGTTGAATTAGGAATGGTTCCATCACGCAAATAATTGAATATATGGGAGAACCATTCATCAACATTTGTATTACCACAGAGTTCTAAATTCATAACTATAGGGTCTTCAATTGTCGGTGTTTTAAGATTATGAATAATGAAAGTAAATTCCTCAAGAGAATCATCAGGGGATATAAGGGAAGTTGTGCTTGCCATTGCATCCACATGTCGATTATCTTTCTTGGGAATATTATTTAACTAAAACGATGCGAATTGTTTTAATAGAGATAGAGCAATATTGGGATAGCTTGCCGTGTTTAGTTTGATATGATCCAGTTATTTGTTGTACAATTAGATGTAAATCACCATATATAGTGCTATTTTTTATGTTAAGATCCAAGGTGGCACGAAGTCCTACAATGAGGGCTTCGTATTCAGCAATGTTGTTCGTACATGAGAAGTTTAGGCAATAAGACATAGGAATTGGCTTACCTACAGGGGGTATTAATATAACACCCACATCGGGGCCGGTTTGACATCTTGATCCGTCAAAATATAATTCCCATTTATTATTCTTAGTAATGGCCAAAATTTGGTCATCAGGAAATTTGTCTTGATGTTGTGTAGCAAAAGGTGAAGGTGCTTCGGCTAAATGGTCGGTTAATGCTTATCCTTTAATTGCTTTCTGAGGAATAAACTTAAGATTAAATTCAGTTAACAACATAACCCATTTAGCAAGATGACCTGACAAATCAATTTTAGCAAAAAGATGTTTCAAAGGGTCAAATTTCACCATCACATGTATTTCAGCATTTAGCAGATAATGTCTAAGCTTCTGTGTTGCAAACACTAAAGGTAAGCAATGCTTCTCAATAGCAATGTATTGCACTTCATAATCGAGCAAAGTTCAGCTGATATAATATACAACACATTCTTTGACTTCAGCATTATATTGCACTAATAGGGTTGCAAGAGCATTATTAGATGTTGAGATATACAATAGAAAAGGTTCATCAGGGATAGTAGGCTATAGAATAGGAGGATTCGCTAGATAAGCCTTTAAATCTTTGAAAGCTTTTTGAAATTTAGAATTCCATTAAAATTTCAAATCCTTCTTTAGTAGTTGCGTAAAAGGGTAAGTCCTATCCACGAGTTGTGAAACAAATCAGTGAATGGCCTGTATCTTCCCTTGCAAACTACAAAGTTGATATATGTTCTTAGGTATTGGCATATTAACAATTGTATCAATCTTTTTCATATCCACCTCAATATCACGGTTTGAAACTATAAACCCTAACAATTTCCCACTGTCTACACTAAAAACACACTTACGAGGGTTTAATCACACGTATTTTCTTATGCGCTCGAAAATCTGTTGAAGGTCCATGGCATGGTCTTGGCAGTGAATGGACTTCGCCAAGATGTCATCAACATAATCCTCTAAAATATTGTGCATGTAATCATGAAATATAAGGGTCATGGCACGTTTGTAAGTAGCTCCTGCATTCTTAAGTCCAAACGGTGTGACTACCCAACAAAATGTACCCCAAGGTGCTATAAAAGTTGTTTTATATTGATCTTGAGGATTTATCAAAATTTGATTATATCCTAAAAACCATCCATGAAAGAGAGTAATTCATGGCCAGCTATAGAATCGACAATCATATCAATGTTAGGAAGAGGAAAATCATCTTTCAAAGATGCAAGATTGAAGTCTCAAAAATCAATACACATTCTTATACGACCATCAGGTTTAGCGATAGTGATGATATTCAAGATCTAAGGTGAATAGTCAATAGAGCAGATAAAGTCATCTTGTAGAAGCTTTTCTATCTCATCTTTGACAAGTAATGCAACCTTAGGATTCATCTTGCAAATCTTTTGTTTAAATGGCTTAGCATCTGGTTTCAAGACGATATTATGTGTTACGATCTGAGGATCAATACTAGGCATATTTGAATAGTTCCAGGCAAACAATTCAGAAAATTCATGTAATAACTTAGTCATTTCTTCTTTCTCTTCTACATGTAAACAATCACCAATAGGAATAACTTTTTTGGTGTTATCTTTCTCCATGAAAACATCAACAGTCTTTCCATTAAGTAGAGTATTGTGGTCTAGGAGATTGGGTTATTGTGGTAGGTCTTTGGATTCTTCGTCAAACTTTAGAGTAGCATTTATCATGCTAGTAGATTTCCCAAAATATGTACTATTGTTCAAATAATAAGGTAATCCACATTTATGATGGTAATAGGGAATATTGTCATAAGCACCAAAGAATTCCATTATCGCTTCATCTGTTGAAAATATATCCAAAGGAATCACTCTTGGAGGACAACTAGTGTCAATCATCTCAGGATATATCAAGTGTTGATATTGTATTCACATTAAGTGTAGGATGTGTATGGTCTTTAGATTCCTCAATAAAGGATTATATCCAATGCCACTTGAGTAATGTCGCGAAGCGGACTCTATAGGGACTTTGATTCCTTGTTGATTAATACCGCAACCATTACCTACATAATCACAGTTCTTATAAAGGATCTGAAATCCTCAACCATAAAGAGAAGCCATTTCCTTGGAAGAAGGTGGAGCTTCATAGGTTTCATAATTTATAGTGTAAGTAAGAGTATCATCTAAATTCGTTACCAAAGAAGATTTGTGCATTACATTCAAAGTATGAGATGATATCGATGCAATATTTGATGTTTCAGGGACAGGGTTATTAACTTTATATTCTCCCATGGAAGAAGATGTAAAATCTAATGAACCCTAATTGTCACCAAGAAATGCTTTCAATTGTTTGGACTCTTGCACAACATTGTCTAAGGCAAGAGAAGATGAATCAACTTTTATAGATTTTATCTTGAGCATTTGGTTACCCCATATGCTCGGTCATTTAGTTTCATTCTTTATTCTTATTCTTCTATTTATGGTTTTAGTCCGCCTTTTCTTAGTTAGGTTGCAGTGTTTTGGTTGTTCTATTCTCTGATGCTCGATCTTGTCTTGTCATTTTTTGGTCATTTTATAGCTTTTATCTTGAGCATTTGGTTACCATACCCCATATGCTCGGTCCTTTTATTATAATTTCCTAATGTATATATTTTAGCACCTTAAAAATTTGTCCTTTTATATTGTTTTGGTTTCTTTTCCACCATAGTCTTTTGCGCATATTATGGTCCTTGCTTTGTATTTTTATAATATTACCTCTTTTTTCCTTTTTATTTATATCAGTTTCCTATTCTTTATACTTTCAATTAACTTTTTTCCTTGTCTTTTCAATATATATATATATATATATATATATATATATAGTTTGTATATATAGATAGATTGTATACATAGATGTATATGTTTGTAAATATATATAGTTGGCATATATATGTATATATACAAACTATATGTGTGTGTGTGTGTGTGTGTTTGTACAATGTTTATTGGGCATTTCTTTCTATGTATTGTATCCACATTGTTGTTTTTATGTGGAACATGTTCATCTCTTGTTCTTTTTCTCCTGTTAGGTTCTTTATTGATTACGTTCTTTCTTGTATGTATAGGAATGCATATATATATATATATATATGCTCTTGCAGATACATATACATACCCTTATACATATACTTATACCTACAATGTTTTGTATACATATTCTTACTCATTATAATTTCCTAAAGTATATATATTAGCACCTTAATTTTTTGTCATTTTTATATTGTTTTGGTTTCTTTGCCGCCATAGTCTTTTATGCATACTGTGGTCCTGTGCTTTGTATTTTTTATAATATTACCTTATTTTTTATTTCCTTTTATTTTTGATGTTTTTCTTTATACATATTATTTACATTATTCCTTTGTCTTTTCGATATATATATATATAGTTTGTATACTTAGATGTATATGTTTGAATATATATAGATATATATATATACAAACTATATATAGAGAGAGTTGGCATATATGTATATACACAAACTATATATATTTAAGTTTGTTTAATGTATATAGGGTGTTTCTTTCTATTTATTATATTTACACTATTGTTATCTTGAGGATTTATGTTTGGGTTTAGTGCATGTGCATTTGGGAACACTTTTATGTGTTTTTATGTTGGATTTTGAGTTTATTTTTCAATTTGTTTTCTTGCCCCCTGCAGTTCTCTTGGTCCATGCGCCACCTCTCTTCCCCTCCTACTATTTAACCCTATTGATCTGCAAATTTATCCATTTGTTTTCTCTTGCTCTCTTATCTCCTGATGATGGATCATGGAGTGTGACCCAAAACGTTGAGGAAAAAAACTTGCACACAGTTAAATCCTGAAGCACTTATTTACAATACTATGGACTGTGGAAATCTGATGTCTATTAACTTTCAAATTGTTCAAAATCTTATGACAAATAATTTGTTTTTGTGATTCAATTTGTAAACAGTTATCAGGTTCATGATCAGCATGAATAGTATGAATTTTATCTTTGAATATGAATTTGATTGAATGATGTAGGGTGGAAGGAACTGTCCCCAATGCATGAATCCAAGGTCTACCAAGAATCATGTTGTAAGATAGAGAACAAGGCATGACATGAATCAAGGTAGGTACAATCACAGGCCCAACTTGTATAGGTAGAGTTATAGTGCCCACGGATTGTCTTCCAACATTGTCAAAGCCATAGATACTTATCATTTCTGGCTTAATCAAAGATGTATCAACTTTAATCTTATGTAATAAGTTAATGCCACAAACATTAAGAGTTGATCCATTATCAATCATAACTCTCTTAATCAATTTCTTGTTTATTGTAATGAAGATAATCAAAGGATCATACTAATTCTGAACTTCAAGAGATGGCAGCTCATGTTGTTGAAACAGAATGTTTGTTTTTTGTTGCATGCATACAATCTAATAGAGATACTACATCATTTGGCTTGACAACAGGTGGGACAATCACCTTTTGTAAAGCTTCTTGGAGCATTCCATGGTAAGTAGGCAAAGTTTGTATACGTTCCCAAAGAAATATCTTTGCAGGAGTAGCACAAAGCTGCTCTACAAGATCATAGTCTTGACCAACCTTATGCGTTAAATGAGGTGCTTGAGGAAGCATAGGTTGAGAAGCTAGTAAAGATATGGGAATGTTTGATTGTTGTTTTCTTTGTTTATTATTCTAAATATTGTAAGTATGAGCAACCACAGTATGACTAGGTTGTAAATTTTGATGTGTTATTTGTTTAGTGTAGTTGTAAATGTGATTAAAAGGTTGAGAAGAAGGTGGAAAACCTCTAACAGTGAGCACCGGTTTAGAAGGTGGTTCAACCGCATCTAAACATAAGGTGACCACAATTTTCAGTTTCCCAAGTTCTTCTTGAATTTTAGGAACATAAATTGCATTTACAAATCTTTGAAACAATGACAGTTTAGAAGTCATAGTGGAATGTTCAATCAAGATAAAGTCCTCAAGGGCTTCATCTAACATATTGAAGTCATCACAACTAAACGGCTCATCATATACATGAAAATCTTGCAAAAAATAATCCGACATTATAACATGCTCAAATTAACCCAAGATTTAAATGTAAAATGATGTTGTATGAACTTTTTTAAAATGAAACACTATGCAAAACACAAAGTTATAATTTCAAACTCTTTTAATGAAAGGATAGAGAATTATTTCAAAATTCAATGCATGCACTTTCATAAAAAGAGGGATTGCAATCTAAATGCGTTTTAGAACAACAAACTAATTCAGATCTAATGTTTAAAAGGATGCAAATTTTTTAGAGCACGGGTTCACCAAAATGTTTAGGGTGAAAAAGTAGGTTTCCTTAAAACAAGATTAAGTCATATTTCTCCACTACCTAAACATTGGGAAGATAAGAACTGAGCTTGGGATCAAGCTACAGATTACTTATACATTCCCTAATGCTAATTAGGTCAAATCAGGTGTCTAAACTAAGGTTTTACCAAGTGTTCTTATTCACTAATCATCAAACCCTAATTACACCTTGTAATAGTAATTGACTAAATTCATAGATGAAACAAATAAAATAGATCACAGAAATGTTGAGAATAAGGTTCAGAGGTCATGCATTCAAAAACTGAGGGCTAATTGGACTAGGGCACCCACTCATTAGTCTTGTAACTTCCTGCCTATAAAAACCTTCTGTGCTAAATGTCTGGTAACCTCCAGAAGCTCCCGAATCTCAGAGAATCTCCCTAGTTGGACTAGGACACCTACTCATTAGTCCTGAAAGTGTCAGGATCTAAAACTCTAAAATTTAGTGATGACTATATCCGCAATATCTGTCTTTTTGTTGCTCATTTCTGCGATATCCTATCAAAAACAATCTGTACCTACAAAAGGAGGAGAAAGATGTTGTGGCTATATAGGATCTTGCCTCAATCAAGGCTCGTTTTTAATATTCCTACCTCAACAATAGCCAGAGATAAAGATTTGCAAAAGTGTGCAAACTAACAAAGTGTAGCAAAAATATCAAACCCTAAATGTCTCAATCAAGGGAAGATCAATAACTTGCTTCAATTCAATAAACAAACACAACTTCACCTCAAGGAGATGAGAGTAATGAAGACTTGCATGAACAAGAAGGCGAATCATCAATGTTCGTGGAGGATCTCCAAACTTGATGTTGAAGGCTTCAACCCTTCTCCTGATCATGCAAAGGGTATACAAACCCTAGGAAGAGAAAGATAGTCTCAAGATCTTGATTCCTAATCTCCATTGATTGTCTCCATGATAGCAAATTCAAATAACTTTCAAAATCTTCAACAAGTCTCTAATCTTCAATGGCAATTTCAGCAGAGTTTTGGCATCAAACTTGCATATAGATTGTATGTGATAAAATGATTTTCAAATATGTTTAAATATATAACCTTAGGAAATTTAAATTTCAAAATAACGTCTAATTATCGCGTGAAAATGAAAATTTGAAAACGCAATCCTGAGATGCAAGGCGGGAGCTGACATCCTACCAAGATTCAAAATCCTGAAAAATGGGGTAGGAATAGGGCGCGTGCGCCCAAGTTCAATCCCCCATTTTCTGATCTGATCTGCTTCTAGGGGGTTCCAGGGACCCAAAATCCAAATTCCCTTTCCGGGTTCAATCAATAATTATCTCAGAAAATGAACATTTTTTAACTAAACACAAGTCAATCAGGGTTTCAGGAAGGCCAAAAACAAAGAGGCTAAAAGGACACCAAAGGCAAGGAGATAAACCAAGGGAAATTGTACCATTCCATACAGGAGGACAATTTTCAATGTAACAACTACTAAAATAAATGTAGAAACATAAGGTGGATATTGCAAAGTAGGCAATTTTTTACCTTACTTTATCCATGCCCTCTTCTTCATCATCTTCTTAGTAATCCAAAACATTCTCCCTATACTCGGACTAACATATCTTCAATATAATCCCCTCTAAGAACCATGTTTGTATTAATTCACAAGTAATTGATTTCCACCTCTAGTCGATTCCATTGGCCCCTTCATCCTTTGGAAAAATGTATGACCCTTTATTATACACTTTGGATGTCACTCTTCTCTTAACTCAAACCATGCTTGATTCCCTCGTCACTTTTTAACTCTACATGCTTCCTTGTGTACTGTAATGAACCCAAATTTACACTCTTCTCGACCCATCTTCTCACTATCTTGGATAGGTTGCTTTTCATGCCCCTAAAATAGAACAAATCATAAATTAAATTATAAAACAATAATGATGCTATGTTGGCTGATCCAGATGATTCTTCACATGTAAATGTATTTAACAAATAGAGTATAAACATATACTTATTTAATGATAGGGGAAAATGTGGAGTTTTGATAATTCTCTCAATGTTGTACATCCACTCTTGTAAGCAACACTTTCTTGTATGTCATATTGAACCACTCTAGTTTACGATGTAATATGTATAGCCTTTAAATAGGAAAAAAGGCAAATGAAAGAGAAGAAGATTCGTAATAGGAAAAGGGTTTAATAAAGAGAATATAAATGTTTAATTACTATTAGTGTATTTAATGAATGGGAAAACACAAGCTACATCACAATATAAAAGCATTACAACACAAAGGCAATATCACTTTTGATGTTAACACCTGAAATTCCACAAAAAATATAGATAGAAAATATCATATAGAAAATCATATGATACGATTTGATAGAGCAGCAATTATATATGGTATGATTAAGGGAGTATGTGTGACAAGATGTGATTCATTAAATCTAAGAAAAGTGCTAAAGACAAATGATATATAAAACATTGAGGGAGGAACGATTAAGATGATATGATTTGATCATGCAAAATGGTAGCGATTAATATTCTTTATGAGGAGCTATTAATATTCTTTAAGAGATATGATTTAAAGCAACGATTTGTTTTTGTTAACTTAAGTAGTAATTTATTAAAAGCTACGATCCTTTGAAAGGCGATTTCTCTTGGAAAAGGACACACTCATTTATTGAAGGGCACTTCTATTGGAATGGTATAAAAGGGGGAAGATGATTTGAATGGAGGATACTCAGAAATAGATACAATGCATTATAAAATGATTTAGAACAGGTGTCTGAAACATAACAGCATAAGAAGAAGAAATACAAGGAATACAAAAATGATTTAGAGCATAGATTATTATTTAGTTTTATATATGAATCTATTGCACATCTTTGCCATATGTTAATAAGCATTAAAATATACATATAACACTGCAACAATCTGTCAAAGGGTAAGGAAGGAAACCTGCTTTAAGGGAGAACAACTTTAGGGAACCCTGCTACAGTGGCAAGTAGGGAGAACAGCTATTCAGGCACCCAATTGCACTGTGAAAGGGAGAGAACGGCTAAGGGCACCCTATTGCAATTTCCCTTCCAACCTCTACAGCAAGGGATTGTTGATGAAATTAGAGATTCACATACAAATCAAACTTGCTAAATAATGATGAATATATGATTCCCTTGCAATAATAATAGGTTTATTTCATGAGCTATGTTTGCAATGTTACCTAACTGATTGCGAGCTTCTAGAACAAAATCAGTTCATCTTATTCCTAAGTAAAGAGATTGTATCTCAAACTAACTTATATGCTTGTTCCGTTTGGTTTTGTGAATTAGGATAGAATAGAGATTGATCCAGCAAGGAGACATTACAATTGGTATCAGAGCATCCTTCCTACCATCCTGTGAATGATAGTGGATGTAACATGTATTCATGTGTATACTTCATGCCTTATATGCTTCGTGACTTACATGTATTCAAGTGTTTATTTCATGACTTACGTGTATTCATGTGTATGTACTTCATGCCTTACATGCTTCGTGAATTACATGTATTCAAGTGTATACTTCATGATTTATGTATATTCATGTGTATGCTTCATGACTTACATGTACTCATGTGCATACTTTGTGTATTACATGTATTTACGTGTTTGCTTCATGCTCTGTGTCTTATGTATATTTATGTGTATACTTTGTGTATTACGTGTATGTTTCATGCTTCGTGTATTACATGTATTTATGCATATACTTCATGTATTAGTGTATGCTTCATGCTTCTTGGATTACATGTACTTATGTGTATACTTCGTGTATTACATATGCTTCATGCTCCGCATATTACATGTATTTATATGTGTACTTTGTGTAATACGTGTATGCTTCATGCTCCGTATTTATGTGTATACTTTTGTCTTATATATACTTCATGTATCACATGTATTTATGTGTATGCTTGATGTATTTATGTGTATACTTTGTATATTACGTGTATCTATGTGTACACTTCAGGCTTTGTGTTCTTACGTGTATACTTTGTGTATCATGTGTATTTATGTGTGTACTCTGTATATTACATGTATCTATGTGTACGCTTCATGCTTTGTGTCTTACATATATACTTCGTGTATCGCATGTATTTATGTGTATACTTCATGTATTACATATAACTATGTGTTTGCTTCATGTCTAATGTTTTTTTCCAACAAGTTTACTCATTACTTTATGCTTAAAAATTATGAAAATGCCAAATCTATCAAATCTTTATTTGTCAAACACTTCTTGGGTTGAGAAGCACTAACAAATTAATTTATGTAATAATGGAGAGTTGTAACTAGTCAAGTGAAAAACTGTGACTCCCTCAAAATTGAGATATAAAAGGAGAGAACATTTCATTTGAGAAAGACATCCAAAACATCATTGAAAAAATCAATTGAGAATAGAACCCTAAGAGATTTTTACCAGTAAATTAAATTAGGTTCTCAAGAATAATGACGATGCGAGAAAGGATGAAACCCCAAATACAAAATGTGTGACCCTTCAAATGTAGGACTTCCTTAACAATAAAATATATAAGGGGAACCATTTCCTTGTGAAAAAAACATCAATAGGAAATAAATCTAACAATCAACTCAAAAGTAAAGCATTATTCTTGAAAAAAGGCAGCCAAGAAGAGTAGTGACTCCTTTAAGAAATAGTTATAAAGGATAAATCAATTCATTGACATAAGCAATCATCTATTCATCAGGAAATCAAACAATCAAATCATAATCACTCAACATAGTTGAATCTAATGATATAATTTGACTTCCAATTCTCAAATGAAAACATAGTTGCCAAGGAAACTTAGGCATAACCAAAGATACAAAGATGGATTAAGGTTATCTTTCAAACTTCGAGATTTAGGTACACTGAGGTACCATCTTGACCTAGGATGGTCAATCTCGTAAAAGTCAAAACAACAATTTTGGGAGAATGTAATGAAGACAACTCAATTCTTTAGGAACCTACAAATTTGGAGAGAGATCTTAAGAGAAATGTTGGAAATTTATCGTAAGATATATTCATCAAGCTTCATGGAAGAGGAACATCATTGAAAATAAATTGTTCTATTCCTTTGGAACAAGATCAAATATACAATCAAGTAATCTATCCCACACTCATTGAAACAATGGTGATACAATCCAGTCCATACCACATATGATCTACCTTGTAACCCATAAAATTGATCTAGTGAACTTTATCTTGTGGGCCAAATTCATTTCTATATGTAATATCTAGAGATCATTTCATCCAAGGGTCTTCTTCTCCTAAGCTCTTCTTCTTAGAGTAACTCTTCATTCATGATTAAAGATCAAGGATATCAGTATTAGGCACATCAGTACACATCAATTTATACCAAATTTGTTACATAAGTCTATTTTAAATTAAATTATGGGCCCATAACCCACAAATCCCAAGATCAATTTTACCTCCTAAACATTGGGAAAGATTAAGATTGTTGAACTAGATGAGAATATGTCAAATCTTTACAAGAGGAGTGACAACCTCCCATTGGCATAGAAATTGGATGTTAGTATCAATCTATAAGTTTAAAATTGTTTTCTATGGAGTCTAAGACTTTGGTACATCCAATAATTTATACTTGAGGATTATCTAGGGAATATATTCTTAGAAGGTTATAACATGTAATTTTTGAGTCTATGACAGAATGATATATGTTGAAAATTGTTTGGACTAAGTGTACAAACACCTATAAGATATTTGCGATTACAATCTCAATCTTGTCTCAAGCTCTATTTGAATGATTAGGTGAAATAAAATTTACTTACTCCCAGTTGATGGTATAGGAAAAAGGGTACAAAGTAGTAAAGGATCTTGTTATTCACAACACTCTTGACGAAAGATATAACATTTTTCTATCATTATAGATTTCAATAAGGGGTATCGAAGAATTCGTATCATTGCCTAGGATCCTTATGGTGATGAAATGAGAGGAAACTTAAGTAACAAGCCAATCTCCAACTCTTGGTTTTGTTGTTAAGAGTTATTGAGAAACATGAGCCAAAAGAATTGTCCTCATACTTTAGAGGATAGTATTGACCTTATTGGTAGTCATGTTAGGCAAATATACTAACAGCTACTCTCCAAAGACATAGAGTCAAACATAACCAAAATAATTGTCACTTGGTTTAAAATTTCCAATTCCTAACAAAGCATCACAAAAAAAAGTTAATGACCTCACAAGAATGCAAGGTTGATTTAGAATCTTGGTAATTTCAAAAGTTTCTTGGCTTGTGATTGCTTGAGGACAAGCAATCTTGGGCAGGGCAGATTGTCATGCCCTCGAAATAGAACAAATCATAAAATTAAGTTATAAAACAATAATGATGCTATGTTGGCCGACCCAGATGATTCTTAACATGTAAATGCATTTAACAAATAGAGTATAAGCATTTACTTATTTAATGACAAGGAAAAATGTGGAGTTTTGATTATTCTCTCAATGTTGTACATCCACTCTTGTAAGCAACACTTTCTTGTATGTCATATTGAACCACTCTAGTTTACGATGTAATATGTATAGCCTTTAAATAGGAAAAAAAGGAAAATGAAAGAGAAGAAGATTCGTAACAAGAAAAGGATTTAATAAAGAGAATATAAATGTTTAAAGGAAAACACAAGCTACATCACAATATAAAAGCATTACAACACAAAGGCAATATCACCTCTGATGCTAACACCTAAAATTCCACCAAAAATATAGATAGAAAATATCATATAGAAAATCATATGATACAATTTGATAGAGCGGCAATTGTATATGGTGTGATTAAGGGAGTATGTGGAACAAGATGCGATTCATTAAATCTAAGAAAAGTGCTAAAGACAAATGATATATAAAACATTGGAGGAGAGATTGAGATGATACGATTTGATCATGCAAAAGGGCAGCGATTAATATTCTTTATGAGGAGCGATTAATATTCTTTAAGAGATATGATTTAAAGCAGCGATCTATTTTTGTTAACTTAAGTAGTAATTTATCAAAAGTTGTGATCGTTTGAAAGGTGATTTCTCTTGGAAAAAGACACACTCATTTATTGAAGGACACTTCTATTAGAATGGTATAAAAGGGGGAAGATGATTTGAATGGAGGATACTCATAAATAGATACAATGTATTATACTGATTTAGAACAAATAACCGAAACATAACAGCATAAGAAGAAGAAATACAAGGAATACAAAACTGATTTAGAGCAGAGATTATTATTTAGTTTTATATATGAATCTATTGCACATCTCTGCCATATGTTAATAAACATTAAAATATACATATAACACTACAATAGTATGTCAAAGGGTAAGGAAGGAAATCTTCTTTAAGAGAGAACAACTTTAGGGCACCCTGCTACAGTGGCAAGTAGGGAGAATAGCTATTCGGGCACCCTATTGCACTGTGAAAGGGAGAGAACAGCTAAGGGCACCCTATTGCAATTTCCCTTCCAACCCCTACATCGAGGGACTGTTGATGAAATTAGAGATTCGCATACAAATCAAACTTGCTACATAATGATGAATATATGATTCCCTTGCAATACTAATAGGTTTATTTCATGAACTATGTTTGCAATGTTACCTAACTGATTGCAGGCTTCCAGAACATAATTAGTTCATCTTATTCCTAAGTAAAGAGATGTATCCCGAACTACATTATATGCTTTTTCCATTTGGTTTTGTGAATTTGGACAAAATAGAGATTGATCCAGCAAGGGGACATTACATTGCTTGTTTAGAATTTGAACTATCTCCATTAATCCATGAGTGGCACTCAAATTTGGTGATTATGATATTCTTGCACATTGCCCTTAACAAATATCACCAATGTCAATGTCTTGCATATGTTGCATTCAAGTAAAATATTTTTTGTCACAACATTAGCTTTGGATACTTTGCTTTAACAAAACCTATAAAGCTATCTCTTTTACATTAGTAATTCCATATGCTTGTTTCTCTGTCATCCATATTGGACATAAGTGTTTGTCTTTTGTGTCATAGTAGTAGCTCTTTAGCGACTACCACATTTAACTATTATAATCGTATACTATCTCTTGCAATTATCATTGGAAACTCACATTCTTCTACATTTGGTTTCTAAAATCCTTCTATGATTAGGATCATAGTTTCTAAAACATCTCATAATCCCCTTGTATCCACCTCACAATTGGTACTTTAGATTTAGTTGTATTAATTGGTCGCTCCACTAGAGAACTCCTGCCTCTATAGGTTGAATGTAGACATTTAGTTTAGTGGTGACCTTATATATCATTCAATTGTTCAATGATGATGGTCTTAATATATGGTGTCCTTCCTTTTGGTTTAATAGGGATGATGACCCTTATGGTCCTTGTTTTAAAAAATCATCAATTGTTGCTCAAGGATCTCATGTATGAATTATTAGCATAATATTTTGGCCTTTTATCAAAGTTCAATAGCTATTTTTCTTTGTTAATTCAATTACTTAGAAATCCATGATGAATTTCACGCCTAGAATATCAACTTTTGTCACTCAAGATTCCCCATATTTTTCTTGTGTCTTGTTTGTCATATACAAATTATGTGGTAATGGTCACAACTTGGGACATTTGTGTTGCAAGTATGTGCTATTAGTGTTGTCATTGATGTCAACAAGCTTGTGTTGTCATTGGTGTCAACTGTGTCTACTGATGAAGTTGTTGTTTGATTGAGTTGCTTTGTTGAAGATGATTTGGTTGCCTTGAGTAAGTACTAAAGATGCTAGGAATATGTTTATGATGATTAGTTTCCAAGTGATTTTGAGAAAAATTGATTAATAAAGGAAATAGTGTGTTGAAGAGACTATTTGGCTCAACAAAGTAGTGTTCTGGTTTTGCTCCGCATTTCCTCTATGTTGAAGATCTATCCTTGCGGTTTGAATATGTTGTTAAAAGATGATTAGGGATGTTATATTCCAAGTTTTGTGCTCTGGTTTGTTGTGTAGAGGAAGTTGTGTTCACCAGATTGTGGACTATGTTTCTAAGTGTTGCAGAGATGTCTGGGAGATATGGCTTTGCTCCGCATTTCTCCACAAATAGGTTTTAGGTCTTGTGGTTCTGGAATTGTGCTTATAAGGTTCATATCTTTTTCCAGTTGAAGTTGTTCATGGTTTGATGGTACACAAGTTGATTTCTTGAGTGGCAATATATGACAAAGTCAGTTGAGTGCTCTGGTGTGAACTTTCTTCAGGTGGAAGCTGTTGCGGAAGAGTTTTTTGGTTTTCAAGTTGCTTCAAGATGTTTATGGAAGATTCTAGAGTGTGTTCAAGCATTGTGTATGGTCCATGAGCTGTATCTTGCCTTGAGGAAGCATGTACTTAAAACTTTCATTGTATTACTCAGGTTTGGTCGACCTTGTATGTTTGTACCATTTGCAGAGCTGCTTTGGTGATTGTGAAAGTGTGGTGTAGCATGCTTGGATGAATTTAGGTCCAAGCTAAGGTGTGTTATGGTTTGCCTTCATTCCTTTCCATCGCGAGAATGTTTAGGTCCAGACCTAATTTGAATCTTCTAAGTTAAAATGATTTGCCGACCTTGGAGAATGTTCTCAAAGTTGAAGATAGTATAAATAAGTGTCAAGAGGTTGTGATTGTGTGTGCGTGATGGATATGATGTGAGAAACAGAGTGGTTGAGTGAGTGGAGCAATACAAACCTTCATGTGTTAGATTACTAGATGCACTGAGCAGAAGGTGTCTACTTGGTGCAGGAGCACCTAGAAAATCATGTTTTATTTTGTAATAAGGTCTATTTGACCAATGCATTTTCATTTCAGTTTGTATCTAGGTTCATTTTGTAAGTCCCAAGTGACTTAGGGGACATTTGTCAAATTGTAACCGCATAATGCCAAAAATAGCATAATGTCAAAAATAGGGCGTAGGGCAGTTGGAGGTTGTTTAGTCGGTTGTCTCCCAGCCGCTTGGATTGATCTCCCAGTGGCTTGGAGTCGGTTTGGTGCTCCTCAGGGCGAGTTTATAAACCCAGATGATGGAACCAAATGTATATATCATTTTCATTGGAATCATATCGAAGAAGGGTGTGAATGTAATTGTGCATTGTGCTCGAAAGAAATAAAGCTATTATGTTCTGTCAATTCGATTCATGTTTCTTGTAACTGCAAATTGTGTAACTGTAGGTCTCCATTCTTTCTGCATTTTCCATTGTTGCCGTATGTCATCGTGAAGCATTTCGTTGGTGCAATTTCTGTTGAAATCAACGGAATGGCTTCGTTGTATCAGTATTCGTTTTGCTTCTTGTTTTGTTTTGTGTCAACAGTGCGTTTCACACAGTAGATTGACCTAGCATCTCCATGTGCTAGGGTTCATAGGAAGTAAACTGTGCAACGGCGTATCGGCGTAGCAAACCCTAAGCGACCGATGGTATTTGTCCTGCCGACGGACGAAGATCGAAGGTGATATCGGGGTGGTCGGCACATCGGCAGAAGGACGGAAGTCTGGGCCGAAAGAGTAAGTCTCACCGGAGGAAGTCAATTATCGGTGTAAGTCGGACAACGGAGAGACTTTAGAAAATCGTTCCGACCATTGTTGTCATACCGATCAAGATGTATCAGCGGCTATTTTGTTGAGTCTTGCCGACTGTGAAGAATTAGGGCTCGGTCTGTGGTATCCGTTGTGCGCTCCCCATCACTACTATCTTTCAGTGGTGTTGTAGAGATGATGTTGATGTTGCGATGAATATTGAGCTTCATTGGAACTGTACTTCATGTATATGCCAGATGCAATTGTAAACAATTCAATCCTGGCAGTGAGCCACCCATTCTCTTTTATCTCTTTCTTTCAAGATAGTGAGTCCTTTGGCAATGAGCCACCTGTAGTGAGCATTCTTGGACAATGAGTCCACCATTTGTATCAACCTTAACCGGTTGTTTTATTAATATATATTGTGAGCTAATCCTCACCGTGGTTTTTCCCGTTTTGGGTTTTCCACATAAAAATTCTGGTGTTCACGTCTTATGATGTGTGATGTATGTTTTATGCATAATTTCCTTCACTGCAATCTGATTATGCTAAATGGTTTAAAATGTTTGATGTGTAAATGGTTTAAGGGAATACCGATTCACCCCCCCCCCCCCCCCTCCCTCTCAGTATTCCGGGTGTTCAACAATTTGATTGCAATCCATGTTTGTTTCCTCAACAAGTTCTTTAGATTTGTTATTGATGAGTATATATTTTACATCATATCCATTTATAACTATGTCAATACTTAGTTCCTTCTTGTGTCTAGAATTTGTTGCTAATTTGATCTTCCTTGGTGCTAGTTCATGTAGCTACTTTTCTTTAGTTAAAATATTATAAAGGAACTTCTTGAAGTCTTAAATTATCCCATTTTATTGTAGCAGTGATTAAATTTCCTTTATTGTCCATATTCCTAACCACTCATTTTAGCTCTGCAAACTCACATCATTTCTCTTACCAATTATCTAGATTTTGTTATGCCTACTTGTAGCTCCCTAATCATACCTCTTGCAATACATGCTTCTCTTGAAAAAGTAAGTTCTAGATAGGTATGTGTTGGTCTTCATGGCTCCGTCTATGGTCATACCTTTAACCTTGCCTAGTAATATTGTTGTGAATGGGTTTTCATATTAGCCTTTGGATCTAGTTGCAATGTTGACATACGACTCCCCTTCTTAATATATTAATTGTGTCTGTATGATCATACTAGTGGCCTTACTTTTGCACTCCATTATACTCTTGATCATATTTAGGATTCAATCACTTCAATTCTCTTTGACATAATTGTCATAGCTTGGGAACCTTAGACAAACCTACCAAAAGTGGTTTGGATCTAAACAATTGTAGAGACCACCTCATTGTTGTTCAAATGTTTGACCACCAAATATTCTCTATGACCTCATCATCTCCAATCACCATTTCCTAATAAAGAATTCTAGTAAATTTTACTCTTATCTCTACCAATCATAAGTAATTCTTTGTGTTGTGGCTATAGTCAATAGATGAAACACTACTCAACATTCCTTCTCATCATTTTCACAATTAGACACTCCACCTCTATGTAGTCCTTAACATTACATAAAAATTTCCACATTCTTTTGATGAGCATAATTTGTCATTATGTTGTCTTTTGTCTTACTATTAGTACACCACTAAGCCCTTGCTAACACTTATAGATGTGGACTCACTTTGTACAATATTTGCAATTTGTGCTTCCACCATTAGGTTGTTGCCTAAAACCTTTCTCATTTCAACATTTTCTTCATCTCTCAATGCAACTTCCAAAGCAATATGTTGCATTGCATAATTTTAGTGTGGCATCTATTGCTTTATTAGAAGGATATATCCACCAATAAGTCATTCCTTATGTTACTCTACATTATCTTTGAATGGTTTCTTGGTCAAGAGGTCATAAAACCTTGCATCATATTTTCCCACCATCTCCATTTATTCTTGCTTCATATCTTTCAAGATAGTGATGTACTACCATTTAATCTCAAGGTATTAGAACTCATTTAGAAAAACTTGTAATTATGCATAGTCAAGATAACTTCCTTGTGACCCAATTATATGGTACCATTAATGCTCATGATCTAACAAGACCATAACCATTTTTTCCTCTTATCACAAGGTACATTACTCCCTTAGCTTGCTAAATTAATCTCAATCTTGATCATGTAATTCTATCCATATTTGCATCCATTATACTCTATTAAAATAAACCTCACCCCCCATTAACATCACATATTGACTGGTGTGGCAATGGCAACAACAATTGGTTCTAGCTTATGTTTCAGCCAACCATCCTAACTAGAATTTCCACAATTATCTCTTCTTCAACTAGATGTTGTTGAGTCCCCACCCCCTACCATCCTCCCCCCACCTCTCCTCTCACATATCCATGTCCTTGAATTTATAATCATATCCATATGTAAAATATTCATCTTCTTCAAACCAATTTCTATGAGGCAATACTCCCTACAAGGGATTGACATCTAGTCCTTCCTCCTTATGGCCTCTATCAAGCCATTCTATGCCACAAAATGAACGTGCACCATCACTAATTGTGGTGTTCCTTTCCTCTTCACTATGGTCATCCACTTTACCTATTACCTTCAACAAGATTATTTTCTACTACATTTCCCTCATTGAAGTCCATTGTTCCTTGTCCGTGTTTGGCTTGTGTATCTCTTCACAAATCCTCTCTAATATATGAGGTCCTACTTATGTCAACAGAGATTAATGCACCTACAAGTTGACCCAATGTTAATATTTGATTTCCCTATCTCCTTTCATATTTATTACAAGTTAGATTATTTATGTTATCATATTGCATGTTCTTTGTATTTTTACCTATTGCCTTCCATATTGTCCTTCCTTTGAGTGTACACTAAGAGAAGCCGCTCTACACTTTCCCTATGTGGAAGTTGATTTAGTAGAGTCTATATCTTAGTACATACAAAGTATTTTGCCTTCACCTTTTTCTCTCGCTATAAACAAAAAATTATTATCACAACAACCTCAAACAACCCAGGAACACTAGCTTGCTTTGATACCAATATGATCTCTAATTAGCTTGCGTAAACTATAATTAATTTATGAAAACCACTGTTTGAATTAATTATGATTAAATTCAAACTAAAATATTCATTTTCTAAGTATCTGCTTATGAAATCAAATTTAGCATAAAGGTAGAATGCCTGCCGAAGTGCTGAAATGAAAATAGCCTAATAGAATTGAACAATAAGAAGAAAAAAATATAGTTCACACATCAATATGAAAATAGCATATACTGTAAAGAAGCCTAATTTTGACAAATTTGACATCTGAAAGATCCAGTTTGGCTATTTTTATTATTTGACAGCTATTGAACCAACCACATTAGGAAATTTTGATAAATTTAGCAATTGACAAGTCCAGAAGTTCAAAAATTCAAAAGCTAACAAATCCACGTTCTTATTGGGTTGAGATTTAGATGTCACATGGGCTCTGCTTTGTTTCTTCTCAGTTACCTTCACCCACCAAGGAGTTCACAAAGATCCACACATTCGGAAGGCCCTCGCCTTGGTCAAATTTGGATATGTTACTATGTTCGACACCCTAATCCTCTTATTCAATCTTCAACAAACTGTTTGGAGTGGGCGTGTGTTTGTTTGACTATGAGATGTCTTCTAAATTTAACCGGTCCGTTCCAGATCAAG
The DNA here is from genome assembly GCA_027924645.1 of Cunninghamia lanceolata. Taxonomy (NCBI): domain Eukaryota; kingdom Viridiplantae; phylum Streptophyta; class Pinopsida; order Cupressales; family Cupressaceae; genus Cunninghamia; species Cunninghamia lanceolata. The sequence continues at coordinate 13,011,865 of BSBN01000055.1, read as the reverse complement.
ATTAATGGATTATTATGCAATGGTTGAGAAAGAATCTACCGCAGTCTATGAAAGATGCAGTCAATGAGAGCAAAACAGCCCATGGATTAAGGATACATGTTATTCTTGAGTAATCAAGCTTTGAAACTTTTATGGATTTGCCCCTAGGGAGAACGGAGTTTGGATGCTAGTGTATATTCATACTCAAATGTAAGGGAGGTGTATCTATCAATCGTTATAAGGCATGCTTGATGACAGAAAGATATAATCAAATTGAAGGAATGAACTCAGAGAAAAAAAATTTCTGACATCAATAAGAGCATTGTTAACAATAGCTCCTAAGTTGGATCTGCTTGTTCACCAACTTGATGTAAGATTACCGTCTTGAATGTAGAAGAGGAGATATACATGCAACAAACAGAATAATGAAAAGGACAAGGGGTGAAATTTTTGTGGATTATACATAGAATCATATGGGTTGAAGCAAATCTATCTCAGGCATCTATGTGGATGATGCACACCGTAAGACTTTATTCTTAATGATACTTCAACACAAAGTTAGCAGAAAAATTAGAGATGACAAGTCATGGGGAAATTCAATGTTGTATGAGAATCCAAGTGCATAGAGATAGGAACAGATGCCTATCCTTAAATATCATCCACTTCAACAGTCAAAGATCAATTTTGTCCAATAAAAATAGGACAAATATTTACCACTTTTTATTGTGAATTAAGTGTAAAATTACTATTGATTGTTTAACCATTAAAGTGGATGATATTTAAGTAGAGTGGGAACGGACAGTTACTTCACTTGAATAAGACTATGCATATTAACCTCTGTTAATGGTATTTGGAATTAGTGAATACAAGTGTGCTCTCATACCAAAGCATGTCAGGTAGAAATTGTCAATGGTCATGAATCCAAAGATGTTGGAAGTGCAATCAACAGATGTGACCATGTCAGTATGCTATCTGAAACCTAGTGTATGCAACATTAAGCATAAGGTCTTATATAGCCTGTGCACAGTGCTACTAACATTGCCAGTCAATTCTCAGGTAATTTAAGGTTGTAACATTGGCAGCAGTCAGTAAGTATATAAGAGGTATAACCAATCTTGGTATCATATTCAGTGAGTGTCAAAAGAACGGATTGGATTCTCCTGGTTACTGGTATTCAGATTATGCAGGGGATCCAGACGAATGCAAGTTGCCATTCAACTATTGGTACATTTGGGTTTGGGGATCATCTCATGGGCAAATGAAGGAACAACCAACAATTTCTATGTCAGCCGCTGAAGCTGAGTATATATGACAGTAGGCTTTGCCTGTAACAAGATGGTTTGATTGAGAAGATTGATTTAAGGAATTTTATTCCTCAGAAGCCAGATGCTGTTTTAAGATGCGATGGTCGGAACTACATAGCAACATGGGAGAACAACATAATTGAAATGCAATATCATTATTGGTAAAGGCAGGCTGAAAATAGAACTTTGCAGATGAAGATTTGTGACATTAAACAAATGGTTGAAAATGCATTGACAAAATCCTTGCCAAGGGAGAAGTTTTAAGTTTAATAAAATGCCTTAACAATCAGCATGCTGATTTAAATTCTTGAAATATTCTGACCGGGTTGAATTGCTGTAAATACTGCAATCAAAACATTTACATATGGTTCTTTAATTCAATTGGCAAATAATGTGTTTTTCTGGTGGAATATCAATAACCAGTTATATAAATCATTTTGCCTGCCTGTAAAAAAGACTTTTCATTATTGTTGGGTTTCAACTCCAGGGTACAGAATATTATATGGATTATGTCTGATCCATAGCTAATTAGCCCTCATACTTGGTCATATATTTGGGTATTTTGTTTCCTCCATTTGTAGAGAAGATTATCCAACATCATTTCCAAAGACTGCTGCCTGTATACAAATGAGTGATTTAGCTAATGCCTTGATATGAATAAGAAATAAAGAGATTAAGCACTAAGACAGGTTTAATCTTCAATATCCAAACAGAGGGCTTAGATTACAGTGCAATAATTATTTTTAAGAAACTGAAATTTATAGAGTTCTTAATCAATTTTAAGTAGGAGCCCTGGAGCATTCAAATGAATGAAAAGTTTGGAAATAAATCCAGTTATTAGAAACCAATCTTCAAAAATAAAATTAATGGATATAAATCAAATATAAGCAACATACAAGATAAGTCCAGTTTCCACTTTCTCTGTTTTGTACTTAGCACATTGTACTGAGTGTGTTTCTCCAGAAAAGGAGAAAAGTAGAAAAAATGTTATATGCATACATAACAGTCAATCAAAGGTAAAAAGATGCTATTAGGCGAGGAATACAAACTTTTGACCTGAATACCAAGGTAAACTTGTAAAACTAAATATCTTATAGCGATACTCAATTAGCAGCTACAAAAGGCTTCCATACACATTTTCAATATATTGATAAAGAGAAACAGAGAGAAAAGGGGAACTGAAATTGGACATTAAAACCCTATGTCCAGACATAAAACCGGAAAGGTACAGAGGATCACATTTCAAAACCCAAAAAAGAATGCATCTGTTCATATGCTACCTCATGATGTAATAGATCTGTGGTATCCACTATTACCACACCAGCCACAACAATCACAAAAACAACAGTAACAGCAGAAAGAGATGGAAATATGTGGGCTATAGTCTCTAATGATCCTAACAGGGTAAACTTGCTACTTACCTGGATATTATAAACCAAAAAGCACACAATACATTAATTTACAACCACTAGGCATTATTTTGAAGGCTAGATTAACAAAACTAATAGAAACCAAACCATGGTGGTTTCTTATCAGAAATATTTTTTCTTAAGGCGCTATGGATGCAACATATTCTATTAGATAAACAACAGCATAAAATGATCTACTGTGCACAAAAGCTGATCCAATGCTCTACTAGAAGCAAATACCTAAATGTATAGTTTGAAGGGTATGATTGTTTGAAATTAGAACAATATTTCCTTTTCATCAATTGGCTGTCTCTTATAAGAAGAGATCTTTTGTTTTATTCCTAATTAGTTTGGCTCTATTGTTAAAGAACACTAGAGATGAAGCATCCTATATTAGGAGAACAGGTGCAGGAAAGGATCTATTGTGCATCTCATTTGATCCAACAATCCATTAGAAGCAAACACGTGGATGTGCAGATAATGTTTATGTTTCATAGTAGAAACAATATTTAGCACATAGCATTCAAGACACTTCATGGGGTATAATACAATGTAAGCACCCTGCGTTGGCAGAACCCATGATAGAAATCATATGAAGCAAGCAAAAAACAATCCAACAAGTGCATCCATAGAAATTCAAAGCTCAAACAAAAAGCATAAAAAGAATTTGACTTTACAAGAAAGGCTGCTCCTATCTTCACCATCCTTGCACTATTTCTGTATACTTGTCCTTGATCCAGCGAAAACTCTTAAAAAAAGAGGCCTTCATCTTACCCTCCACTGTATAAACCTTATAGCTTGCCACCCTCTTCCTTCTCTTCACTTCTGGATCACTGAGACTCCAAGCCTTTCCAGACTTGCTCTTTGAGCTCTTAACATTTTCAAAGTTGCCATGACTATTGCCTGGCTCAGAGTAAGAGTTACTATGGGTATATACAGAAGAATTAGCTTGTGACTGCCTGGCACTGTACTCTCTCCCATTCACAACCTCTATCTGTCTATCCCCATAGTTCCTAGGCCTGTAATCGGCCATGGCAGACCTAAAACCAAAGGAGAGAAAAAACCCCAAATGTGTATAAAACAGCAAAACCTATAGGCCTTCACAAAACAGGCACCAACATGGCCTTAAATCTAAGCAGGGTCTACTGGGTGATTAAACCTATTGAGGTGGGATTTGTGACATGACCACACTAAGGAAAAGATCTGTAACTATACTGATTAAAAGTGGCATCCATGATGCCATTAGGAAGGCAGAGAATCAGGAGCTCGAGGGGCCAGAAATACGACAACGACGCACCATGAATAGGTCATTTTCTAGCATCCAATAATGATGACATCAACAGCACCCCTGTGGCAATGTGGAATAATTAGAATTCGTCTCTAAAATTAGAAATGTCCGAAACAGCCTGCCAAAACCGGGGGATCTGCAAATCATTATACCGCTAAATCTAGCGGTGCCCTCAAATATTAATATTATATAGTCTATCATTTCTTCAAATGTAACGATTCAATAAAGTCAAAAGCATCATGCTGATTGGAAAGCAAGCTTTGACGTGGTTCATGAATAAATTCTCTTTTATTGATATTTAGCTAACTCAGTCAGTGTGAAGCGGTAAAGTAATAGTTTGGGTATTGAAAGTGTCCAAGTTTTTTTGGAATGTGATGATCTTTAGGTATGTTTTTTTTTTCTTCATAATAATAAAAATATATAGAGAATATACAGAATTTATATTTTTTTATTTTGAGGGTTTGACTACATAATCATTTATATCACTAGGTTGAAACTTCTTTAGCTAAGAGTCAAAGAGACTATTGTTGGAGAGCTTTATATCAAATCTACTAGGTTGAAACATCTTTTAACTAAGAGTCAAAGAGACTCTTATTGGAGGGTTTTAAAATTTATACCACTAGGGTGAAACTTCTTTAGCTAAGAGTCAAAGAGACTCTTGCTAGAGGGATTTAAATCAAACCCAAGAATTGTTTAGCTATGCACTAAGTTGAAACTTCTTTAGCTAATAGCCAAGGAGACTATTAGACTGAAACCTCTAGGCTGAAACTTCTTAGCCAAGGAGACTATTAGACTGAAACCTCTAGGCTGAAACTTCTTAGCCAAGGAGACTATTAGACTGAAACCTCTAGGTTGAAACCTCTTTAGCTAAGAGCCAAGGAGACTATTAGATTGAAACCTCTTTAGGGGCACGACCTCATCCCTTTTTTATTGCACCTCTAGGGTTTTGAACCTTGGTGGATAGCATAATCAAAGAACATGTCATCACCCTCAACAATTGAGCTACAACCCTTTTGTAGAGAATTTATATTTAAAAATAAAGATAGTGAGGTCGTGCTCCCATATGAAATAGCAAAAACGATCTTGTGGATGATCTCCAAAAAAATAAAAAAATAAAAATAAAGATAGTTATTATTAAAATGTTTATAAAGATTTGAAGGAAAAACAATTTTAAAAGATAGATTATAATTTATATTAAAAGGTTATATATAATTAATCTTAAAAATAGAAATTCTTTTATATTAAATTATAAATAAAAAAAATTATAACCTCTTTAATTTATATATAAAACTCAAATGTTTCATTACACACCAAAATAATATTTATTAGCTTCTCTTTAAAGGCGTACATTAAACTCTTATTTTAGTAGGTGGATGCCTAATGGTCTATCAATTTTTCCTTTAAATTGTAGAAAGAATCACCTCACCCTTAGCCTAACACATGGTAAAGATATAATAATCTAATCTTTACATATTTTAAACTAGCAATCGCACCTTAGTGTGCAATGGGTACGCCGAGAATGAATGTGGAAAGGAGTTCCTTGTTGATAAAATCAAACATTATTTTGCATATGGGAAGCTTATTTAGTATACATAGTTTGTAAGATTGAGTCTAGCCAAGAGCAATAAATAAGGGGGCGTATTTGTAAGAGTAGTAAAGAGGATTTTTTATTTGTTTGTAATATTAGTATTCTCAAAAAGAGAGTATAGAGAATATTTGCATTATTTTGGGGGGTCTATTTTGATTTTTTGAATCTTGGTCATCATTTGAACATTGAAACCATGAAATGATGTGTGTTGTTGTTCCAAGATGTAATGGTAAGTGTTAAGGGAAAATTGGATTCAAATGAATAATCTATATATCAATATCAAAATACCCAAAACTCAACGAAATACAGAAACAAAGAGATCAATCAAACAAAAGAACTTTCAAAAACATTTGCAAACCTCAAAGCTTCATAGCTTCCGTTGGTTGCCTATCTCAATCGATCTTGCATGTATGAAGAAGGCCCTCAGAGAATGCACTTCCTTGCTATTCCAAGATTGTCAATGGAGAACGGCTATGATAGTATCGCCATGAAGATGAGCTTCACAACAATGGTAGTAGTATGGTTGTAACGAGTTTGATCGCAAGCAATGAAGGAATTGGTGTCAAAGGCGCGTTGTAATTCCTACAGAGTAACAATACTTAAAGTTTGGATGAATGAAATGGAAGAACAGGGTTCAATTTATAGACTTGAGAGAATAAAGATCAATGGTAGGCCTAGAATTTGATGGTCTATTTGGCCGTTTTTACCATTTTAGACCATATTTTACAACTCTAAAATTTATTTGACCGTATACCTTGACTTGCTAAATTTTTACATAACTGTATATATGACTCTTTAAATTAATAGTAAACTGTTAAATTTTATAATTAGCAAATATAATATAATATTCTTAGTTATAATATTAATATATATATATATATATATATATATATATATATATATATATCATTTTTGTAATAAAAATATAAATAATGTATCAACATTATCTTGTATATATATTAAATTAGAATGTTTATTTGAATAAATTTTAAAAATTACAAACAAATCTTTATATTGTTTTTTATTTTTAAAAATCAATTTAGAAAATAATTTTTTCTTTCTCTATAGAATAATTTATTTCTAATTGTAATTTATTTTTAATTTCTAATTTAGAAAAAACTACAAAGAAAAAGTTTTTTTACATTATAAAAATATAAATAATGTTTTCTTTTACAATGTTCATCAACTTTATCTTTATCTTCAATAAATTTGAAAAATTAGAAAAAAAAAAATCTTTGCTTAATAATTTATTTCTAATTTAGAAAAAAACAAAGCACAAGTTTTTTTTATTTTTAATCCATTGTTTATTAAATTATTATACATGGAATAAGGATAACATTACAAATTACAATTACAAATACACATATTAAGAAGCGCTGTAAATTGTGTATTGTAATTAAGAGTGATTTACAATTATTCAATTTGTCAAGTTCTCTCAGACTTCAAGAGTTGCTATTAAGGTATGGCTAGAAACTTATTGCTTTGTTATTTTTTGAAATACTATTTAAATTTGCAAGTCGCTGTAAAAATTATATTTTGGAGGTATTGACTAATACTAGAATTCTATCCCTGCAATAAATATATAACAAAATGGAATAACTTCATGCCAACAATTAAATCTCTCAAATTTAGAATTCAAGACATCAAACAATTAATTCACATTTGATTGATTGTTGGTACGCTGGTCCTTTTTTTTAAACCTGCATTGTTTAATATAAAAAAATCACTCAAATATTTTTTGACAATTGTTTTTTTTAAACGTCAATTGAAAGGTAATAAATGATAAAACTATCATAAAATTTTTATATGATAGGTGGGGGTGACCGTCAAATTCCAGGCCTGATCAACGGTATAGAAAGAATGAGAAGATCAACGATTGAGAACGGTTGAGGAACGTGCTTGAATATAAAGAAGACAAGTGTCACCCAAAAGCTATTTTATTTGAGTTAACTACTTTCTTTTATAAAGATAAGAGATGTTTTTCATAAATTAGAAAAAAAATTTCTAATTTAAGAGATATTGATAAAAACAAGGTTGATTGAGTCAGTTAACTCAACTTGTGATTTGCTTTTGCATGATTTAAGAGAAATTAAATAATAAATTATTTAATTTTGTGTGCATGAAGAAGAAGACTTATTTTTTGAAGATTTGGAAGATATTTGAAGAATTAGAAGATAAAAAAGTAAATTAAATAAATAAATTTATTTAATTGTTGTGTATGATTTGGGAGAATAAATAAAATATTTGATTGTATTTTATTTTTGGAGATTGAGAGCATTTAAATAAATTTGATTTGATTTATTTAAATTTGGAAGAATGCTTTTAACTTTAATTAAATAATTGAGAATTATTTAATTGTTTGGAAGAATTTAATTAAATAAAGGATTTTATTTAGTTTTGACTTTGGAAGAGGTAATTAAATATTTCGATATTTAATTAACTTAGAGGAATATGAGTCAAATAAATAAATTTATTATTTATTTATTGATAGAAGAATTAGAATGAAATAAATATTAAGAATATTTATTTAGACCGAATCGTGTCATTTTTAGGCATATACATTTTGCCCCTCTTTGATGCAATGCAGTTTACGGCGTTGCTTCAAAGAATGTTTTTTTCTGATAATGATACATGCCCTAGTTTGCCCCTGGTATAGGTTATGACGATAGGATGCCCCCTCGGGAGATTGGACGGGAAGAAGGCAGAAGGCGTGAGATGGACAATCTCACAAAGACGAAGGGAAAACTTGGTTCAGATGAAGAAAACGAGATGCGTTTATGAGAAACGTGAAGAAAATGGGAAGAAACGGGTGCAGGGAGTAGCCATAGTCACCACATAGCTAGTTTAGGGTTTGCATGTTATATATAGGAGCTGGGCCCACAAGACAAGTCATTTGCACACTTGGCTTTGTTTGATTTACTTTTGAGAGTGTAGGAGAGTACAAAGCATAGAGCAGTCAACACTAGGATGGATATTCTGCGCGAGGAATTCTGCTTTGAGTGAGTCTGAGGATTTGACTGGCCAGCAAAGGCAGGACCCCCGGTATGTATCTCAAAAAATTTCCCCTAGGGTCAATTTTGAGTGCAATAAATGCTAGGCAAATTTAGGCTAGACAAATGCACCAGATCGTAGTTCGGAGCATCTGGCATGCGAAACTGCGCATCTATCAAACTGCGGCGCATCTAGGATATGAAATGGTGCATGCATGAAAGTTGTGCATGCATGAGTAAGGTCAGCGCACGCATACAATGTTGCGGCGCATGTGTCAGAAGTGGCGCATTTGATAAGAAATGGCGCATGTACCTTCTGTTATGGCGCATATGATATAGATAGTCAGTTTACTTAACAGAATTGACTTGATTGGCATCATGTTTGATGCATCAATCGATAAGCTATCTCCGAGATTACAAGAATCTAGTCAAGAGATGTAGTGTGTTGTTTTGATCAATTTGATATGTTAAGTTAGTTGATATGTTTCTATAGATATGTTGAGCATGGTACTTGTAGCTTTAGGTTGACGCCTTACTTTGCATGCTTGCAGGAGGACATACGAGATACACTGATGTCGAGGGAGTAGTTTCCCATGCTGATGTTGCAGCAACATATGTTGACAGAGATAGATCGAGAGGCGCTCGGCGCAATGGGATTAGACTATGTGTGTTTTATGCCCGAGGTTTGAGCGAACCGCGACTTACTAAATGCAGCAGTGGAGAGGTTTCACAACGAGGATGGGACCTTTCACTTCCCAACTAGCGAGATGATGGTGACCTTGGAGGATGTATATAGGATACTCCACTTGCCGATTTAGGGAGAGCTCGTGGAGTATGATCCACAACAGGATGCAAGACTTGCAAAGTGCAGGTGGGTTTTTGATTACCCTGAGCTGGTAGGACAAGTTATCTCCTAGTAGGACATACATGACTACTATGACTATTTCCCTGGGATAGTTGCAAGATTGATCAAAGGTGTTGTATGCCCTGATAGGAGATCGCATGGGTTCCTGATTGGATGGGGAAGGATCATGGAGAGGATGGTCACAGAGGGCACCCGCTATGCTTGGGGTGTCTGCGTTTTGGCACACCTATACCACGACATGCATCAGGTGGTATACCACAGGGGTGCGAGTTTATCAGCAGGTGTGTCATTGTTGCAATTTTGGCTATGGGAGCACATTGCCATCACTAGGCCAACATGTGTTTTTCAAAGACAAAGAGGAGAGCCTTACAGCTATGGCTATGCAAGAGTGATTTCCCAACATAGACTGGGGAAGCTCGAGTACTAGAGGCATACATTAGATGGGCTGGATGTGGTCATCTAGAGACAATATCTAGACTGTGAGCCTTGGGAGGACGAGGCAGACAAGCTGCCATACTGTTATCAGACTCGGTGGCTTATAGGCCTGATGCGGTTTATTCTGGACAGACAGATTGTCAGCCGGGTTCATAGGCAGTTTGGGAGGAGACAGGGCATGCCACAGGGGCAGGCTCTGTTTGCATAGACTCATGCTGAGAGATTTAGATTGGGGCCAGTGGCGTTCTACGAGGAGGCAGTGGCAGAGTTTCAACAGATTCCCTATGCTGCCTAGCCGATGAGGAGAGAGATCGCATATGCAGGGATGACACCGGACTACGAGGAGTGGTTCACTGCCCATCCATTTCTGAGATACTCTGGGCCTGGAGAGCTAGTTCCTCGCATAGACGAGGCAGATTCAAAGGATGAGGGCCAAGTTGGTAGGAGGAGGAGGAGAGGAGGACGGGGAGATAGAGGAGATGATCGAGGAGGGGAAGGTGGTGGAGATGATGGAGGAGCGGGAGGTGGTGGAGATGGAGAAAAACCTAGGCAGAGGAGGAGAGCTGGGGAGGGACCTTCCCATGCTGAACAGGTAGTGCAGCCGCAAGTTGCACAGCAGGCACAGATGTCGCCGCCTCAGTAGGTGACACAACAACAGGTACCTCAGCCACAGGGGCAGGGACAAGCACAAGCCTCTCAGGATCCAACATAGTTAGATGTCCAGGAGAGATCTATTGTTATGCTAAGAGGATAGGTTCGACAGCTGCGGGCACAGCTTAGGATGGTCGAGGCTCGACGGGAGACAAATGCAGGTGTTATCTCGGGGCTCACGAGAGAGCGACATATGGCAAAGGTGAGGATACGAGCTATCCGGGTAGAGAGGGACTCAGCAGTGGCGGACCTTGGGACAAATACTACTAGTAGCTTTTTGGTTGGACAGGTGCACCAGGCCCAGGCACAGCTAGCACAGGCACAAGCACAGCTAGCACAGGCATAGGCACAGTTGGCACAGGTGCAGAGGTAGTTAGCGTAGGTGCAGGGTGAGCTTTCCAAAGCGTAGGCTCAGACACAGTACTATCGGTGTTTATACCATGGTGTTGTTCCAGTTAGTTAGAGGTCTCCGAGCTACAGGAGCCAGTCTATGGCCTCTCAGAGAGCGGTGGATCGAGGTTGGGAGCCTCTGTGATGGGCCCACAGCAGTCTGGGGCCAACGGAGGAGGGGACTCAAGAGACTGTTGGGAGCAGCGTTTCACAGCAGTAAGGTTAGCAGACACTTTGCACAGACTTTGGCTCCTATGTACACATTTCGATGGCTCAGATAGCCGGATACGTACATGTACCACTTTTGTATTTTGAGACATGTATCATTATCTTTGAGATGTATACATTGTATATGACATTGACTTAGAGATGGACCTTTTGATATTGTACATTTGGACATGTTTATGATAGTTATATGATGATGCAGCTATTTGATGCTCTCTATATGCAGTTTGCTCATTCTATGTTATGGATGCATTTCTATTTGTATGATCTGATGCATATTTTGACTATGTCTATATGATGTTTATCTAATGCAGACTTTTATATGATGTTATGTGATGTTTATCTAATGCAGTCTTAGATGTTTATGATGCTATGTGACCTAATGCAGACTTAGATGTTTTTACTTGATATGCCTCTAATGTGCGAATGCAAATGGTATCTATATGATTATGCGATTTATGTGATGCACTTATCTATGTTTTTGATTTTTTTCTGCTGACACTATGTGATGATTGCAAAAATGTATATGGATGACCTGATGCACTTTATTATGTATGCAACCGATTTAATCATGTAAATGACTATCTCACGTGGTATGATATGAAACTGTATGCTATGTTTTTGTGATGTCCAAATGTACTCTATCGACACAGAGATGACATAATGATAGATAGAAGATTGATTGAAAGAATGACTCGATAGAAAGACTCACAAGCTTCAATTTGTATTGTTACTCTGCAT